>JAQQTP010000048.1:12587500-13187500 GCA_029884605.1 Ormosia emarginata
ACAAGGGAGAATGGTTGAAAGCCATGGAAGAAATGCAATCCTTGCATGAAAACAAGACTTATGAGTTGGTAGAGTTACCAAAAGGTAAAAGAGCACTCAAAAACAAATGGGTGTACAAGTTGAAGAGTGAGGAGAATAGCTCACGACCGTGTACAAGGCGAGGTTAGTCGTGAAAGGCTTCATTCAGAAGAAAGGCATTGACTTTGAAGAGATTTTTCACCGTGGTAAAGATGTCATCAATTCGGGTAGTGCTTAGTTTGGCTGCAAGTTTGAATCTAGACGTGGAGCAACTAGATGTGAAAACTGCATTTCTTCATGGGGATTTAGATGAAGAGATTTACATGGATCAGCCAGAGGGATTCAAAGTCAAAGGCAAAGAAGATTTAGTATGTCAGCTGAAGAAAAGTCTATATGGACTTAAGCAAGCACCGCGTCAATGGTACAAGAA
This sequence comes from Ormosia emarginata, assembly GCA_029884605.1. NCBI lineage: Eukaryota > Viridiplantae > Streptophyta > Magnoliopsida > Fabales > Fabaceae > Ormosia > Ormosia emarginata. The sequence continues at coordinate 12,587,949 of JAQQTP010000048.1, forward strand.
GTTTGATTCCTTCATGATTGAGCATGGATACCAAAGGACTACTTCTGATTATTGTGTATTTGTGAAGAGATTTGTTGATGGTGAGTTCATCATACTACTTTTGTATGTTAATGATATGTTGATCGTAGGACAAAATGGTGACAAGATCAGCAAGTTGAAGAAGGAAATGAAGAAGTCTTTTGCTATGAAAGACTTGGGACCCGTGAAACATATTCTTGGTATGTCCATCGTCGTGATCGGAAGGAACGAAAATTTGTGGTTATCACAAGAAAAATATATCGAGAAGGTATTGGAGCGGTTTCACATGGAGAAAGCAAAGCCAGTTGCTACTCCACTTGCTAGTCACTTTATGCTAAGCTCAAAGCAAAGTCCTACAGGTGAAATTGAAAAGGAGGAGAAGTGCAAGGTGCCATATGCCTCAGCTGTTGGAAGTTTAATGTATGCAATGGTGTGCACACGACCGGACATAACATATGCGGTTGGTGTTGTCGGTGATTCTTGGCTAAACCAGAAAAGAGCATTGGAATGTTTGTGAAGTGGATTTTAAAATATCTCAGAGGAACTTCCAAAATGAGTTTATGTTTTGGAAGTAGAAGATCTGAACTGGTTGGCTACACAGATGCAGACATGGCGGGAGATATTGATTCAAGGAAATCTACTTCTGGATTCTTTATTACATTTTCAGGGGGAGCAATATCATGGCAGTCGAAGTTACAAAAGTGTGTTGCTTTGTCTACTACAGAGGCAGAGTTCATTGCAATAACAGAAGCTTGCAAAGAAATGCTATGGATGAAGCGATTCTTGCATGAGTTAGGGCAAGAACAACAGAAGTACGTCATGCATTGTGATAGTCAAAGTGCTATACACTTGAGCAAGAATTCGAGTTTTCACTCGAGGTCGAAGCATATTGATGTGAGATATCACTGGATACGTGATATATTGGAATCCAAGCAATTACAGCTTGAGAAAATCCATACTGATGACAACAGCTCAGATATGATGACCAAGTCCTTACCTAAGGACAAGTACGAGTTTTGCGGAAGATGAATGATCATTGGAGCCCTCCACCTAAATCGGAAGGGGAGATTGATGGGTTTTCCTCTTTAGGAGGAGAGAAAAATAAGGAGAGATAAATAAAAAATAAATAAATAAAGAAAAAGGAAAGAAGGTACGAGAGAGCTTTAAGGAAATGAATGGAAGAAGAATAGGAGAAAAACTCTCCTTTGAATATGGCCACCAATTAGCTTGGAGTGTTGGTTATAAAAGCCTTGCCATTCTTTCATTTATTATTCGGAAGAAGAAAAAACTAAAACTTAGAGAGTTTTGAGAGAGAGAGAGAGAGAGAGAGAGAGAGAGAGAAAGCCTCATTATACATGGGAGAGAAATCCTTTTGAGAGAAAATCAAAAGAGAGTTTAGCCACCAATATTTTTGGTGAGATTATTATTACAACTTTTGTAATCTCATTAATTTATAATAGAAGATATTTTTGTTGTCTCATTGTGATTATACATAGTGTGGGAAAAGTCTGATCTTGAGATAATCAATTATCAAATTGGCCTTGTATTAGGTGATTATATTTAGTATCTTTTCAAACACGGTCCGAATAATCAGATAAAATAGATAAATTAAACAAAAAATTGATGCAAAAATGAATTTTATCTCGATTGGGCCACCAACAAGTCTAATGTTTAATTTTTATTATGATATTATTATATAGTTTATATGATACATAAATAATTTTTTTCCTATTTTTTAATATAAATTAATATTTTTATCACAAAATAATTTTTTAAATATTTAATAAAATTAAACTAATAAAAAAAAAAAAACAGCCACGTCCATCCCACAACTTGCATAGGATCAAGTTAAGCTAGTTATTTTTTAACCCGTAATGTTTTTAACTCAATTCAAAATGTAATTAGCCCAATGCGAGTTGGTACATCTTAACACTTCTAATTATTATTTAATTAATAAATATTTTTATCATTTTTAAAAAATATCCTTTATTAGTTAGTAAATATGTTAAATTAAAGTATCTATTCAATAAATGATATTTTAGGAAAATAATAAAAAAGATAGTTAAAAAATGAGTAATAATGGACAAATAAGGATAATAATAATTATTTTGAGATAAAGGAATTTTATTAAATGTATTTTTTTTAAGATACGATACCAATAATAAATTATCAAATTTTTATTTATTATTAATTATTTTTAAACATTAATTATAAAATCAATATTCCATAAATATTTGAAAACTTACTTCAATTACCATACGGATCACGTATCATTGAAATTCCCTTCAGGGATAAATAAACTTAATTAATTAGACAAAGAGGAAAGAAAGCAGTGCAACTGTGCAAGGTACGGAAAAAAAAGAATCTCGCTATGTTATGCTTCGATAAGTGAAATGAAGTTGAATAAAATGAGATAAGATGTTATACAATAATATTAGTTATCATTACTTGTATATTTTAAATTAAAATGAAATAAAATGAAACTCAATAAAAATTATTTTATTACATTCCATTCAATTATATTTTTTCTCCTAATTTGAAGGATTTAAGATAGAATCAATTTTTTTGTTTACTAATATAATTATTAAATTACTTTTTTGTCATTAATATATTAAACCAAGAAAATAGAAATGCCTCAATCACTTGTACTATGTCGCTTTTTGTCTTCTATATTTAAATTTGAATTGAGTTTTAACATTGATTTCAAGTAATCAAGTCTTTTTTAAAAAGATATAATTAAAACAATTTTTTTTCATTTTTTGATTTTTTAAGTGTTGGCACCATAAGATAAATTTTATAATAAGTTATTGAGAGTAAATTTATTACAAAATTATTATACTCAAAGCTTTAGTAATAATCTTCATTTTTATTTGTTGTCTTTGGTTTAAGAGAGGAGTAAAATTTTATTAAACATAGACAAATATTTTTCTTCAAACCTTAACTCACTTCAAATTCTTATATTTTAACAACTTAAAAATGAAAATGATATTTACAAGTGAAGATACTAAATAAAAATATTTGTTCAAATTCAATTTTACCTTAAACTCTCCAACTCTGTAAAATAGTGAGTTCAAGGTCCAGGTAAATAGCTATTTTAAAGTATTTTAATCTCATAATAATATGTGTGGTGAATAGGAATATCCTAGTCAAAAAATATTTTATGTATGTTTAATATAATATTCATAGTTTCTCACTCAAAAAAATTAATCTCATATAAAAAATGTAGAAATACCTTAAAAAATATAGTATTCATAGTTATAATTAAAATATTATATAAAGTTTTATTGAGGTGACTAATTAAGAAAGTCAAAATATAAAATTTTAAATAAAAAATAAAATAATTTTAATACATTAAATATTTTATTTTCATTAAAAAAAAATCTTTTAACTTTCCTTAACAAAACCTTATTAAATATTAGCACATTATGATAAGAATAATGTATTCTTCTTAGTTGACAAATAAGAATAATTTATCAGTCAACATTCATGATTTGAATTCTACGCTTAAAAAGTTCTAGCGATGAGATTATATTGCGGAGACATTGACAATCGGTTAAATAAATTAGAAGTTTCAAACATTCAATTGGTCGGATAAAACCTAGAACGACAACAAGAATCCATGGTTTTAGCGTAGGTACTGTGTGCTTCTTCTACTGAATTATTGTGGGTAACAATTTCTATTTGTGTGCAGTGTCTTTCCGAGTATATCCATGAAGAAAAAAGAGTTTTGTAAGAATAGAATAAGGAAAAAAAATTAACAATTTAAATAAATAACTTGAGACAATTCAAAAAAATAGTAAATATTTTAAAAATAAGTGATAATTTTAATTATTTATATGTTAATTTTTTCTATTGAACATAGTGAGTTAAAATTTAAATTCATTACATAAATAATAAAGATTACTACTAATCGTCTTATTGATCGTCATATAATAATTTTTTTGTAAGATGTGAATTTAATTTTAACTTATTATGTGTAATAAAAGAAGATTATCACATAAAAATAATTGAAATTACTATTTATATTAAAGACATTCACTATTTATTTGAATTGTCTTAAAGTTATCCAATTTGAATTATACAAATAACATAATTGATAAAAAAAAAAGACAGGAGAATAAGTAGGAGATGATACCAAAAAACTTCTTTGCACATGAGTTGTGTTACATAAATATCACAAATTTTAATGGATAATTAATGATGAAATAGAAGTAACTTTTGTGGGGAAATCAAATAACTCTCATAATCGAATAGAGATTAACCTTTAGATCATCGCCCAATAAGCCTAATCAGTCATAACCATGCTAACTAGCCTATGCTAAGTTCCAGGTCATACCAAGTTCAAGTTTGTCCCGGAGGACCAGCTTGACTTGCTCAGGAACCCTAGTCAACCTAGGGACACACCCATAACAGTCTCATGCTTCAAATCTGACCAAGATTAATCACTGACAGGTTAGATCCAGGGGGATGACTAGGAATTCCACCTAGCATACAATCCCTTAAATTTCTCTTGACAGGTAGGCAACTATGAGTCAACTCTAGGTACTCTTTAAAAGACTGGCTTGGTTGCCTAAGCTAACCATGTTCCACTTTTTACCTTAGACACTTAGGCTAGCTTTTGCCTTGCCAGCCTAGGTCCCATGGAGTCCTCGTCGCCACCTCCTTGGTAGGTCCTTGATGGACCTTTTATGGTCCTCAGGCCTAGGTCTTGGAATTAGGATGAAGCAATCTATTGGCGGTTGAAATAAGTCGAACTTGTGAGAATACTCATAGTGGCCTTACCAAAATAAAAAAAAAAAAAGAAATAAAAAAATGAAATTGAATGATAAAGATTAAAAAAAATTATAAATATGAGTAAAATAACATAACTAAAAAGAAAAAGATTATTTCTTTCATTTGTCAATTTAACATAAATAAAGGAAAAAATTTGAAGTTTTCTATTTAAAAAATTATTGTACATTAAAAGAATAAAAATAAAAAAAATGTTTTCGCTTTCAATTTCAAACATCTTTTATGAAATATTTTATCATACACATTGTAAATAGTTTGCAAAAAACTTTACCCATTGAGCTATCTTCTTCTTCTTCTTTTTCTTCTTTTGTTGTAAATAGTTTGCAAAAAACTTTACCCATTGAGCTATCTGACATCTTCACATATATCTTAATTGTTTAGAAGATATTGATTGGAATAATTACATATTATTAGTTTTAAAATGTGAACAAAGAAAAAAAAAACTCATCTAAATTAAATAAATAAATGTGTATCATCCCTTAATCTAATTTAATATGCATCGTGATTTTAATTCACTAAATGATTTAAGGATGATTACACCATTATTTTCTCACTTTAAAATCAAGCTCATTTTATAAAAATATTCTTCGATCTTAAAATAACAAATCATATCTTTAAACATAGAATTAAGATAGCGAGAATTAAATTGAAATATAATTTTAATTTCAATATCAATTCTTTCGAGAATTAGAATTGATTTAGAATCTTAAATTTTATGTTTTGGATTATCAAATAATTAAGATAAGAAATTATAATTCTAAATTCAATTATAATTTTATTGTTTAAAGGTATGATCTAAAATATTAAAAAATATTTACAAAATTAAAATTAATAAAAATATTCATACAATAATATTTTTATAATATATTAGTCATATTTTTTATAAAGAATTTTTCATGAATTTTTTTAGAAAAAAATAGCTATTATAATAATTTTTATATAAATATAAAAATAATTTTTTATATAAATATAAAATCTCAATAAATATGATTATTCATAAATAAATGTGAAGAGAGTGAGAGAAAAATAGTTTAATTTTTAAACTATAAAATTGCTAATTCTTAAAGTATAAACTAAAAATTGATAAAGATTTAATTTAGTCGCTTTTCAATTATATGAAATTAGTTTATAGAATTACAATTTCAATTTAAATGATATTTCAAACATAAAAATTAGAATTAAGAAGTTTAATTTTAATTTTAAGTTCTAATTTTATATTCAATTCTAAAAGTCAAATGGATACTTATATATTTTCTAATTCTATCTTAAATTTTCCATATTTAATATAATAATAATAATAATAATAATAATAATAATAATAATCACAATTATAAATTGAAATTTAACTTTAAACTATTATCAACAAAAAATTTACTGGAGTTATCATTTTACCACGTTGCAATGGCAAAAAGAAAAAAAAACATTGTTACCATATCATTTAAAGAATTTTAAATGAAATGAGACAGTCTCATGTGACTCACATGTACAAAAATATGATACATCGTAATTTTAATAAGTTATAAAAGTTGTCCTCATAAATAAAAGAAAATATCATATAATAACCCACATGTGAAAATATGGTAACACAAATTGAGTGAGTTACAAAATTATGCTATATAAGTTACAAATAAAGCATCTAATAATTAAAACTTATTTTATACCAAGCCACTATGATTAGACTAGTGACGAGGGATATGAGTAATTTATATGAAATCATAGATTCAAACATTATTACTATCATTATACTAAAAAAAGAAAAAAAACACTTATTTTATACCATATTTGAGATATCTTAATAAGAATAAATCAATAATGATGATATTTACAAGAGTAATGTTACTTACATAAAAATTTATGTCGCACACCTCATTGAAATTAAATCCTCACCCTTTATTTTTCTATATTCTCTCTTTAACTTTTTCTCTCCACCATCAAGAACTCCCATTGCTTTTCTTCTATGTGATCTATGAGATTGTTGCTACGTGCAACAAGCATTATTATATTTAGGCTGAAATGTAAATAATATCCTCTAATTATACGTCAATTGAAAAAAATTATGTAATTTAAAATTAAGTAACTCAACTCATTGACTTATCATACTGTGCATATTAATTTTATATAAAAAGATTTTTTATAAATACACAAGAAGTTAAATTTATATTATTATGTATAAAATTTGACAAGTTCAGGAATTAAATTGCAAAGTTTAAAACTATGGGAGAGATTCTGCAATCGACTCATAGGTAGATAGGTTTATGTGCATATTTTAATTTTTTTATTTATAAAGGTCCATAATTTTACCTATAAATTGACCGTGTAACAATCAACTAAGACACTATCATAGGAATTTACATCATACACTATCGACCATAAGTTCATACCGAATCAATACATCTAGAGAGTTGAGTGCTTTGAATTTTAGAACTATGATGTAAGGTATGTAGGTTCATTCCTTTTACATTGAGTGTCTTCTTTTTCTTCTTATTTTTTTTTTAATGACTATCTGAATGATAAACAAAATTTAATAACATAATAACACAAAATCGAATCATGGAAGAAGAAAGTTTTAATCATGTCTAAGTTTCATTGAAAAGAAGGAAGGTTTAATCTTTCAAACGTAGGGGATATTCCTTGAGATAAAAGTCTAAAACACGTGTAGTTAGGATAATAATTGGTAATGTCATTATAATTAGTGCAATCTTAAAGGTTGATTTAGTGGTAAACGAACATATGATATGTAGTAAGTACACAATTACATATTTAAATCTCACTTATGTCAATTTCTTAAGATTAAGTTATAAGAGATTTCCTTGTAAATCTCATAGTCTAGGCGTTGATAATTTATGTTTAACTGAACCAAAGAGCAAGATTAGTCAAAGTACATATAAAATAACTCACATTTCTACAAATTTACAATTTGAGTATGCAAGAAAACACATGCAAAAAAAGTAGTTTCAATATCCCAAACAAATATTAGTGTCACGACAAATTGAGATTATCTATTGACACTTCTATTTGTCAATTGTTACTATTGCTATGTGTGTCATAATGAGTCAAATCTAATGGATCAGTCTGAATAGTCTGATAAAATAAATAAATTAAACAAAAAAATTAATGCAAAAATGAATTTTATCTCGATTGGGCCAGCCAACAAGTCTAATGTTTAATTTTTAATTATAATATTATTATATAGTTTATATGATACATAAATAATTTTTTTCCTATTTTTTAATGTAAATTAATATTTTTATCACAAAATAATTTTATTTAATATTTAATGAAATTAAACTAAGTAAAAAAAAAAAAAGCAGCCATGTCCATCCCACAACTTGCATAGGATCAAGCTAAGCTAGTTATTTTCCAACCCGTAATGTTTCTAACTCGATCCAAAATGTAGTTAGCTCAATGCGAGTTGATCCGTCTTGACATTTCTAATTATTGTTTAATTAATAAATATTTTTATCATTTTTTAAAAATATCCTTTATTAGTTAGTAAATATGTTAAATTAAAGTATCTATTCAATAAATGATATTTTAGGAAAATAATAAAAAAGATAGTTAAAAAATGAGTAATAATGGACAAATAAGAATAATAATAATTATTTTGAGATAAAGGAATTTTATTAAATGTATTTTTTTAAGATACGATACCAATAATAAATTATCAAATATTTTATTTATTATTAATTATTTTTAAACATTAATTATAAAATCAATATTCCATAAATATTTGAAAACTTACTTCAATTACCATACGGATCACGTATCATTGAAATTCCCTTCAGGGATAAATAAACTCAATTAGACAAAGAAGAAAGAAAGCAGTGCAACTGTGCAAGGTACGAAAAAAAGAATCTCGCTATGTTATGCTTCGATAAGTGAAATGAAGTTGAATAAAATGAAATGAGATGTTATACAATAATATTAGTTATCATTACTTGTATATTTTAAATTAAACTGAAATAAAATGAAACTCAATAAAAATTATTTTATTACATTCCATTCAATTATATTTTTTTCTCCAAATTTGAAGAATTTAAGATAGAATCAATTTTTTTTTTTACTAATATAATTATTAAATTACATTTTTTGTCATTAATATATTAAACCAAGAAAATAGAAATGCCTCAATCACTTGTACTATGTCGTTTTTTGTCTTCTATATTTAAATTTGAAATTGAGTTTTAACATTGATTTCAAGTAATCAGTTCTTTTTTAAAAAAGATATAATTAAAACAATTTTTTTTTTATTTTTTGATTTTTTAAGTGTTGGCACCATAAGATAAATTTTATAATAAGTTATTGAGAGTGAATTTATTACAAAATTATTATACTCAAAGCTTTAGTAATAATCTTCATTTTTATTTGTTGTCTTTGGTTTGAGAGAGGAGTAAAATTTTATTAGACATAGACAAATATTTTTCTTCAAACCTTAACTCACTTCAAACTCTTATATTTTAACAACTTAAAAATAAAAATGATATTTGCGAGTGAAGATACTAAATAAAAATATTTGTTCAAACTCAATTTCACCTTAAACTCTCAAATTCCGTAAAATAGTGAGTTTTTAAAAAATACAATGACATATTTTGAATTTTTGTTATTTTTATTTTTATTTTAAATTTTAAAACATATATAATTATTTTATTAAATAAGTCCGACAGAGGATGAAGAGAAAAAAAAAAGAATAATAAGAGAATTATAATGTAACTTTCAATAAAAGGGTTATTTCTTATATAATTATTAAGTAATATGTAAAAATAATTAAAATATTTTTTAGTTGAAAAATATTAAATTTTATTGTATTTAAGATATAATATGAAAATATAAAATTTATAATTTTTATCACTTTAGTCCTTTCTACTAAAATTTCTAGAATTTTTTTTTTATTCTATTATTAAGCATCTAAACATATGATAAGTAATCTTTATTTAATTTAATTTTATTTAATTTTATCTATTATTAATTATCCAACCATAACTGAATGATTAGGAAAAATGGATGAAGGAGAGTGGCCCCGAATACGTTTACCACGGAACTCCGTTTGGACTTTGGACACAGATGCTTGACACTTTCTGTTTCTGAAGAATAGGATGTTGCTAATAAATGCTGGAAGGGTCATGCCTCGAGTTATTTATTTAACCATTGGATCAATTAAAGTTCTTGACATATATGTGAGTTTAAGTTAATAAATAAATAAAAAATTAAATAAACTATGCAGGATAAGGTCGAGCATTTTAACGCTCCATCGTTTCATAGCATAACCCGATTGAATATACCTTCGCACTTTCTTTTCAACTTCAAGGCAACTTCATATGGAATGTAAACCAAAGTCTATGATTTATATTATTAAAAATATTATATTTAAATTCAAGCTATTATTTAAAATAGTTTATAAATTATATATTATAGATATAACGAAAGTGTCATTCTATTTGAAGTTAAGTAGATAGGTGGAGTGAAATCAATTCTTCTAATTCTTAATGGGTTTCTTGCACCCCACCACGTGCAGCCTGAGTACTGGAATCCTTTCACCAACCTTGCACTCATCATTTCATTCAAGTTCATCCTTAACCTTATCAAACACGTTGAGTATGTTTAAAATGTAAAAAAATAAAAAATAATTTAATTTATAAATTAAATTTAATTAAATTTTGTATTTAAAATATTAAAAAATAAAAAATAATTTAATTTTTAAAATATTATAAATTTTATTCTTTTTATTTTGATTTAAAATAAATAAACTATTTTATATTTAATAATTACTTCTAATTATCTTTTATAAAAGTTAAAATGTAAAATAATAAAATAAAATAAAATCAATTCTCATTTTAATGAATTTTAAACACAAAATTTAATTTCTAAATCAATTCAAATTTATTTTTTTACAAAAAAGTTTCAAACACAAAATTTATTTTCTAAATCAAATTAAATCAATTCAAATCAAATCAAATCAATTTTCATTTTTATTCATTTTAAATACAACTGTTAAAAACTCGGTCAAAACTCAAAACCAAAGCTTAGTTTCCTGGCATTTGGGTGGTAATGAAGAGTAATGGATTCAAAAATTTTAAATAAAGAAAAAGGTAACACATAAGTATAAAAAACAAAATTAAATGAAAGAATATATTAATAAAAAAAAAAAGATAGATTTAGAGTTATTGTTATTCTTTTAATGGTGAATGATATTTCCATCATTATTATTATCAAATATTTTCAATTCTCTCTCTCTCTCTCTCTCTCTCTCTCTCTCTCTCTCTATATATATATATATATATATATATATAAATCATATTAGATAGATCGTAACTTCTTTCATTATAGATTTATTTATTTATTCCTCATATAAAAATAAAGTTAAAAATATGAAAGAAATAAAATTAACAAATAATTATCATAGATAATAGAAAAATTTCAAAACTAAATAAGAACATGTTTCTTTTTTCAAGTAAGTCCGTCCCTAGTACCAAAAATAAGTTAATTTATAGTTTTATCTAAGTAAATATATTTTGAAAATGAAAATAGGATTGGTTGATATATATAATTTTTTTAAAAAAATCAAATCAAACTAAGTTATTAGTTTAAAAAACAAAAGAACTGGTAATTAAATTTATGTAGTTAATAAAATTACTAATTAGTTGTATAATTAACAATTTTCCATTAATTAGTTTCTTTGAAGTTATTTTTAACAGCTTATTTTCTAAGAACTTTTCTTATTAAAAAACTCATCCACTAAACAATGTCAAAGTACATCCAAAAAGAATAAGATAAATAAACTTGTCCTCCTCGAGCCCCCAAAATAGAAAAACCAACTTGCTCCAAAAAAGCATGCAACTACAACCCACCAACTCAGCGTTCACTTTGAACCTAGATAAGGGTCAAGTGCATATCCACCAATCGTGGTTCCTGCAATGAATCCTCCCGACCAAGCATTCTGCACAAAACAAAGGAAAATGGACGAAGCTCTTGAGTCTTGAGTATACCATCAATCAATTAATAGAGTTCCCCTTTTCTTCTTATAAAAAAGAGAAATAATTTATCTTTCTACTCAATTTTTTTACTAATCTTTTATTTATTAAATAAAAAAATATTAAATATATTTTATATTTTTAAAATATTAGATATATTTATTTTTTTATTTAATACTTTTTTATTTAATATTAAGATGATTATTAAAATGATTGAATAAAAAAATATAATATTACTCTATAAAAAAATGGATAAACCAGCCGTGGTTCCTGGGAAAAGTGAACCGTCAACTTATGCTACTTTCTAATGAATTATATTACACACTCAAACATTATTATATTTATGATGATTAATTACACATAATGAAATTTTCTTTTTAGTATTAAATTGCAAAATATTGTATTATAATTATTTACACACAATTTAATTTTTTATCATTATTTTTAAATTTTATAAATTATATCCATATTTTTTTTGTATAAACTTGCATATAATTTAACAATATATATTAATAAATAATACTACTAGTGACACATTTACATATATCATTTCACATTTATACAATTTTCATCATCTAATTATAGCTGATGTCACATCATTTTCTACACAACTACACACCCACATTCTGATTATGCCACTTTATGGTAATGTGAAGAGGTGTATTGATTTCCTTGTCTGTCTATTATTTTCCCATGAAAGAAGGCCACATAAAATTTCATCGAATGGCCAACAATACATTGACCTTTCAATAGAAGACTTCACAGTTCTCTTACCTGACTAACCAATAAAAAATATCAATATAATGAGGGGTTCACTTTCCATGTCTATTAAATATGGAAGAATGAGATGAGGGTACTTTTCGCTGTCTATCAAAATGCCCTAACGGTTGACGAGCTTCTTTTTTATATTGTATGGTATATGCTTCGAATACTTTGAGAGGAAAAATCATGGAGCTTATGCTATCTTACAGAAATACGTCAAATGTGGGGCAATACGAAAGCACAACAAAAATTTCCAATAACGGTTGAAGTTGAAGTGAAACTTCAAACAAGAATATACCACAAGCCAAAACCATGTTCTCCATGGCAAGAAGTCAACATTCCCGCGTTTGACATATACAAGATTATACTATGAACAACTTTGGAAATTAGGATTATGGACCATAGTTATGGGCTAACAATCATATGTCATAGAAGACAATCTTATAGTCACATGTATTTTACCTGGAAATTGAAACCACCAGTTACCCCATCAACATTCAGTATCTGCAAAAGATAGACATTAGATTACCACACCATAGATTTATAGTTATTTCTACAAAAGTTAAAATAAGAAAAAAGGCTTTAAGCTACCTCTCCCGCGAAGAACAGATGTGAATAAATTTTGCTTTCCATTGTATTAAGAGAAATCTTCAAAAAAATAAAAAAAGGGCAGCTGAATTATATTTCTGAGTTCTAACCACCAACAGAAGGGTAGGGGGGAAAGGAAAAAGAGTGAGAAAGAAAGACAACCTCTGATAAGGGAACACCACCAGCAGTAACAAATTCATCCTTAAATCGACCCTTCATTAGGGAACAAAAAAAGAATGTTGTATCAAGGAAACATGACGATATTAATATTAAAGAAAGGATAGGAAATCTTACCTTGCCTGTAACTTCAAATGTGCAGTCCTTTAACATAGAACCAATGGACATCAATGAATTATTTGAAATGGAAGCCCACAAGATATCTCCACTTAAACCCTACATATGAATAATATTTCTTTAGTTTGTAACGAATTTTCTTTTGTCACAACTGCAAATTAATTAAAAAATTAGGAATAACTATAAAACCTGCCGTTCCAACACGTAGCTCCAAAATCTTTTTGATATGCCAAATTCAGGAGGACACGAATTGAGTACTTTTTGTTTCTACAAAGGCACAAGCAAAAACAACTTACTGCAACCATTCTGAACATAATTGGCCTCAATCTTATAATGCGACATCATAGTTGAAATTTACAATGAAATAGCCTATGTTCAAAATGCTTACATTGAATTTAATAGTAGTTTCTGAGCTCAAGTAAAAAATTATGGAAAGGAGAAATTTATAGCAAGATTGTAACTCTCTTGATACAACTTCATACTTACCCAACAAAAGATATTAGACAGAGTTCTTGTAATTGCATTTTGTACACTCAGATTAGTCATTCCAACTATTAAGAAAACCAATTTTTTTGTTCTTCCTAAACACTTAAAATCCATAAAAAAAATCCAGCAAGATAAAAGGATTTATGCAACAAACATTAACCAACTAGAACCCAATTGGCCAAATAATATAAATCACCTTCCTCTTCCAACTTAATACAGCATAACATGCATGTAGGTTTCTAGAATTTTGCAGTAAGCAATAGATCCATAATTTACCGCAAATTGATGCTTGTGATGAGAAAGAATGGACTTCAAACTTCTGACATGCAGATCTGGGATAAAATCCATAATAAGTCTCCCTGCATCCAAATGATACCAATATCTGTAAAAGCAAAAATGATAATGTACTTTAATCCTATGTTTGGAACACTTTAGAATTGAAAAGAATTCATTTGAAAAGAAAATGATTTACAAATCCTATCAAAAGTTACAAATCATGAGATATTACACACAAAATGATTTGTAAATAAATTGAATTTGTAAATAAATTGAAGTCTTAAACTATTACCATTCCAAACCAGTTTCATACAAGAATTCACTTCAATTCTATCATAATTTTAAAGATTCCAAACACAGGGTAAGGGAAAAGACTTTCCTCTACCTTTGTAACCTGAACTGAACAGACAACGAGCACCCCAAGCAGATAACCGAAGAATAACTGGCCCACTGAGTCCCCAGTGTGTAACTAACATGGGGCCTACCTAAAATTTCAACATATTATGCATAAATGTTTTTCACTATTTGATCTGTGGTAATTATAAAACATACCTGTGTAAGCTGAGGTATATTCCTTTGGACACTATCAAATTTTAACCTCACTTTAACTTTAGGGAATGTAACCTGAAAATTAAGTTAAAATATAAAAGAGAAGAAAAGAAACGAAAATAAAAAAGAAGCTTGAGTTAATCAGAAACAATTCTATAATCACCAGTCCTGAATAATGAGTTATAGATAGAGAGATGACCAAAATAAGAATCACACTTGTCTAGATGAAGAGAGTCTCAATGACTCCATCTTGGTTATTAAAACAGTTGATTAAATACACAGTGATAAAATCAGGTCCCAAACCCTGAATAGGGAAAGTATTAAGTGAGGACTATGAGTAATAGGTGCTGGGGAAGGGTCAATTCCTCTCCCAAGTCCCACCTCCTGTTCTCCTATCCACTTATCATTAACAAACAACCACCAGGGCATATCGTAAATCATTCATTGCACAGAAGACACAGCTTTGTTCAATAGACATTGATTTCAGCTACCCAAAAGCACACTCTTCCACAAATATTTTAGAATTATATCAGATTTTATCTTTCAGTCAGTAAACTTGGCAACCTCTCATTATTATGTGGTGAAAGTAGCTTTAGTAATGTCATTCATAATTCACTGTTTTACTTTTTCTCAATCTATAGCTCACAAACGAATGATGGCAATTCCCATTAAAGCAACGAAAAGTGGGCAAGCATGCTTCCACTGAAAAGCTATATAAAGAAGTTGCTATGGCCAAGAAAAGGAAAAAGGATATAGAAAAAGAACTAGAACTTGAAAGTTTCTTAAGATTACATTGCAAGAGCTTCACAGATTAATACTTTACCCCAGACAACTCCCTCAAACGCAAATCTTCTACTTTAAACGTAAATAAGCTTGGCACTGGATCTACAATTGAATGACCAAGCTGAGATGCAAGAACATAACCCTATGACAGAAAGAACTCGATTAAAAAAAATCTGATCCGATTCATGCATCTCAATTCAAATAAATCAATTATCCACCACAACCTGTCGGCTACTGCCACTAGCAATCAATAGATAATCAGCTTCAACATGTTCAACATGATTAGCTGGTTGCTGCTCAACCTCGAGAAGGAATTTGCCACTATTTGCAACAGACACTGCTGTTACAGTTTTTTTAGTCTGCACAGAAACTGAATGAGAATACACAGTTCAGCATTGACAATTTGAATATACATTATTGTAAATCCTGAATTCAAATGAATGCAACAATGAGACAAAAGTAGGAAATAAGTGGAGAATTATGACTTCTAATAATTTATTAATGAATTTATATATAGGGATCAAGGAATAGGCATTTTAGCATTGCCAACTTGAAGATATACCACGTTATCAAAAAATTATCCATTTTGTGAAATGGATAATTCAAGTTAATGTAGAACTAAGATAAATGTAGCAAAGAGTGGGTAATGACGAATTTTAATTAACAAATTATGAATTGCAAATTGAAAAATGAAAAGTATAGTAGTGTTTTCTATTAAAAAATACTCCTTTTTGTACAGCCACATGAAAAGATAGTAGACACTAAAAGATCTAATACACGAGGTGAGAAAGGAGAAAGCAATCAAACAAGAGGTGAGATAGATCTTATGCCATAACTTTTTTATATTATATACTATATTGAAGGTAATTTTAACTTTTAGTTTAAGGAAACATCAAGACTTTCAACTGCTTTTGAGATAATAAATATACCTGTTTATAGCAAATTATGAAATAGAACAGAAAACATACATTTTAACTCAAATTTTAAAACTAACAAGTAAATTCTAGACGACAGATCATTAATACCAATGGTATAACATTTTGGCTTAAGAAAAACAGAACCTAGAACTAATATTTATGTTAGACCACAGAGAAAACTACAAAATGAAAAAGCCTGATTCACCAGCTACAAAAATGTTATACCTAGAGACCAGGATTTAACTTCAGACAAACATATTCACCCTGTAACAGTGAGAGATGGGGTTTATGAACACATAAGAAGCAAGTTACATAATGCTCAGTAGTTTTCAAACATACGAGGCTTCACCAACCAGAATCCACATGATACAAAAAGCCAATAGCATTACTTAGTCAACATACCTCCTCTTTGCTTTACTTCAGACATGAGACAATCAATTATCGAAGAAGAACTATTGCTGACAGGAAATACCCTACCATCATCCTCAACCTATGAGTAGTTAATCATAAATCAGAGATGTACATTTTTTTTTTGGTATAAAAGATAAATCAGAGATGTACAATAGAAACAGAAACAAGTAAAAAGCAGCTTTTCAAAGGACAACCTTCAGTTCCACCCCATGAGAGGCAAACCAAGACATGGTATCCATTGGGCCATGCAAATTAAAGAAAGATCCTCTCAGTTCCTTGTGACCCCTTGGATAGTTTTCTGCCAAAATCTACAAACTATAATAATCATTCCAAACATCAAGTTACCATTACGATAAGGCCTAATAAAGCAATTAGATGCAAGTAGGACACAACAAAACAATATATCCAAGACTGAAATCAACACTGATAACACTGACAGGACTAAAAATTATAAATCCCTCATAGGAAAGAAACCAATAGAATGATCTTTAGTTGATTACTAATTTGCAGTACCCAAATTAACTTCTGATCATTTATTTTTATTACGAAAAAAATAAATAAATAAAAAAACAGTGCTGATGACTGGAAAGTGGAAAGGAATAATGTTATGCTACAAGGTAGTCAACAGAAGGAAAGAAGGATTACCATATTGTCAGCACAATGGCCATTTGTCACATTGCACCGACCTCCTCCAGAAACTTTCACCTGCCAACAATACCATGAGATGAACAAATGAGAATGAGAAAAAAAAACTGCCTAATTTAATAACTTGATAGCATTATCCACATGGAACCAAAAGGAATATGACACAGACCTTGGATAGAGGCTTTCCCTTCTCAATAATCACCACACTGAGGTGGGGTGCCACAGTCTTAGCATGAATTGCTCCATATACACCTGCTGCTCCACCCCCAACAACCACCAACAGTTCTTCCTTTGACTGCACAACAAAGACCACATTCTTAAAGTAATATAGTTGGTGTCAATCACCACTAATCCCAAAAGCTTAAGCTGTTAGGTGAAAGGATCTCTAATACGCCTCAAGAGTCCTTCAGACTTAAAGCGTGGACAATACACATACCCACTCTCCCTTATACTGAAATCTACTTTATTAGAAAAATGGAGACTCTGATACTGCGTCAATGACCAAAGGTTAAGTTGTTAGGCGCAAGCACATCAATGTTTTTATATCTCTAACAGTTGGTTAGAAAAGTAATGGGGCTAGAATAAAGGTACCTACCTTTGTAGCTTGGCAAATGGGATGGGTAGAGCACTTCCTTTCTCTGGGGGTTAAGACAAGCCTTGTACGTTTGCAAGCATTGGTAGGAACCAGTGAGGAAAACCCAAGATAAAGGACGAAGCAGTTTGCTTGTCCAGAACCTGACGAGTACTTGGTTACCAAGTTCTGCTGACACACGGGCATAGCTGCTGCCATGGTCTCATCTCATTGGAAATGCTCGTGCGCTGTTACTCTATCTACAATTATATTATATTCACCACCCTGAATCTTTGTGAAATTATAAAAGCAGTCCATTAATTTATGAAAATGAAATTGCACTCTTTTTTCTTTTTTTAACAAAAATTGCACTTTTTTTAATTTTGCACAGAAAATTCAAATTTGTACCCATGGGTATATCCCTGTCCATGTTCATTAATATCATATATAAAAATATGGAGCTTGTTTGGTTTCTTTTTTTAAAGTTGAAAAAGAAATTCTTTTCACAACATACACCTTGGGGGTTTCTTGCTAGCCTAGGTGCAACAAAGACAAGGGAGCAAGACTGAAGTCTTCGTCCATTGGACTCAGAGATTTTTGTTTTTTTGGTTTCAGGGATGGTCCTTGGACTACTTGGGCATAAGACCCTTGTTGTTGTTGCAGCTTGGCTAATGTCTGTTGTTGTAGTTGTTGTTGTCGAAGTCTTTGGACTTTGCGCCACTAAGACTTAGAAAGATATGAGCTTAAACTCTAGTTCAAGTTTGAACCTTCTCCTCGAAACTAGGTGTTTGGCCTCCCATCAAAGGGATTCGTCCCATACTCGAACCTTGGCCAGAGCAGCATGTTATGCATTTTATGAGGCTGTGGATTGTTTCTCACTCATTGTTTGGGAGCCACATTCGAAGGGGACACCCTCATCTTCCCCTTCCTAACACTCTCAGGATCCTGTACTACCACAACATTGTGGTTTGTTGGCTGATTATTGATATTAATCGAGCATCCTACATGAATTTTTGCCTTCTACTTCTGCTTCAAAGTTACCTAATAAGACTTGACAGTTAACCTGTCGAAGACAACACTGCACCTCGAACAAAGAGAGACTTCCCTCTCTCATCTTCCTTTTTCCTAAGGAGAAATTCGACCAAAGTTTCCCCAGCTTTGGGAAAAAACTTCCTCATCATTCTCCTCAAATGTATTAAGGCTGCAGTTGGTGAGGATAAAAGATGATTCCCCACGGATGTAATTATTTAATTTAAATTAATCTAAACTTATTTACCTTATAACAGATGAAGTGAGAAATTGGTGCACGTGAACACTCTCCACGGAGATGTGAGAGGATATAGAGCACAACTAGATCGTATGAAAATTGACGAGGTAATAGTTGTGATGGTTATAATGTCTATTTAATTACACATAGTCTACCATGTATTCTTAATGATTTTTTTTCCAGTTTGTATGAATACCATACACCGACACCAATATTCAAGGTTGTTTACTTGTCGATACCTTCCAAGATGCACATATGTGGATTGCCAACATTGTGTCAATATGCTTCTCAATTATCGTGTGACATAAGATAGATAGGGCCAGACAACAATTCGGGCTGCAGCTAGGTATTATGCAGTACTTGGCTATTCTAGACGACTTGCACAAAGTGAACATGCGTGGTAATAATTACACTAACTGGTCCAAAAAGCACACAAAATGGTTGCCATATTGGAGGATTCATGGAGATCGAGTCTTGCAAGGTCCAAGCGCCGAGGGTCAACTGTTGGTAAGTATAGAATACATGACTTGTTTTATGAGCAAATTACGACTGCACTTGTCTTGACTGTAGGATTTGAAGGACCCCAAGAGTAGGCCATTTAGATTTTGCTAACGCCTATATGCGGAATCTTTACTCATTTGGCAAACCTTCAAATTTTGCAGCTCTAAGTGTGGATCTTTCTAGCCGCTCAAATCCATCTCCAACTACACTAGATGTTGGGCCCTTCAGAATTGTCTAGTCATATCACCCTACTAGGCTTAATTTTGAGGAGGCTATTAAATAAAAAGATACGATTCCAAATGTAAATGAACGATAAAGAGGAGGAAGAGGACGCGGTCAAACTGCTGCACCTGAGCGTGTCCAACTAGAGCATGAAAAGGAGGCGCCATGGTATGGGACTGGTAGTCACTTAAGGAAGTAAATGTATTGTACATTATTTTAGTATTAAATTAACCTGTTTGATAAATTAATTTTCATGTTAAACATATCACATTAATGTGCATATTTCTCAATTATGCATGAAAACCATCATATAGATACTAATTTTAAGTTTATATAATTGTTCTTACATTTTTATTAAACTTTCTTTTATATAAATACTATACACCATTAAATATAATAACAATGCAATTTTATAATAGTATAATTAAAGTATAGTAACAATCTAATTTATTTTAACGTAATTAAGATTTATTGGTGTACTTAAAAATATATCATCGTTTTATTAATTTTTATTTTGATTAATCATAAATAATTTTTTAATCTAGTTTCTTAAATTTAAATACTATGCAATTTATTTATTGGTTAAATTAAAGTTTTAATTTTATAGTGTACACTTATTTTCAATTTAGTCTTTATAATTTTTTTTTTTAAATCAATCATCATACTTACAAAAAATTTTAAAATAGTCCTCTTATCATTAACTTATATTATAACATCGTTATAATAATGTCGATTGACTAATAAAGTAAATATTTTTTTATCTAATATATGCTCTTTTGGATGTTATTTTTCTCTATAAAATGTCAAATAATGTGTTTATTCATAATAGTAAGTGTTTATTTATTTTGAGTAAGTGCTCCATGTTTAATAAATGTTTTTTAGATTTTTTTTTCTCTATAAAATATTTAGTATAAATTAAATTAACTGTGTTAAAATAAAAGTTAATTATATGAACTATTTTAAAATTTTTACAAGTGTAAGGACTGATTTAAAAATAAAAAATTATAACAATTGAGTTGAAAATAAATATAAATTATAGGGACCAAAATTTTAATTTAACCTTATTTATTTTAATATGAAGTGTAATAATAAATATAAACTATAAAGACCAAAATTTTAATTTAACTATATTTATTTTAATATGAAGTGTAATAAAAATGGTTAAGAGAAAATCTTATATTAAACCTAATTCTAGTTAATTAGGTAAAAAAAGAGTTGTTATTTATATTACAATAATCAAATTTATTATAAATTATGGATAAAATAAATTAATTATAAACTAACGTCTAAAAAAGAAATTGTTAAGAAAAATTTAATCTAAATTTAAAACAAAAATCTAGTAATTAAAAAATAAACCTTGTTGAGAAGTCAATTTAGAAACCAACTTCCTATCCGAGGGCAAAAAAAATTTATATGTGATGGTATTAGAAAGTCGATTTCTCCCATTTTAAACAATAAACTTTTCGCGTTGTGAAATCGGTGTCCAAACCGACTTCTTAACATTATTGAAAAATAACGCATTTTGGGAAAAAAAAAATGTTTCACATGATGTGGAATGAAAATTGAAGATAAAAGTTATAATATCTATGTAAAAAAAGCCAACACTTATGCTCTAAAAAAACTCACTTAAATTGATATTCTTGGCTTATTTAAATTTTCTTTGCTTACTCATGACTCGTATGAAAAACATAAATACAAGACTATTTATATATATACAAATACTTTTGACAAACCTTACAATAAACTTAATCTCGAATTATTTAAAACACTTATTAAGTATCAACTACGTATATGTATGGATAAATACTTAAAATCCACAAATTTATTAATATGCCAATACATAAATAACTAATAATAATATTTACACATCAAAATTTTTATATCACTTTCTTTTTAGGTAATAAAATAAACAAAACACGTATTCTAACATATTATATCCCTACCTTTTAATCCAAACAAATAAAATATAAAAGTGATATAAAAAATTTAATATACAAATATCATTACTCATAAATAATTAAAGTAAATACATTAAATTTTGAGTAATTCTCATTTTAGTCTCTGAAACATTTGCGCGTCACTCATTTAATCCTCAAAAATTTGTATAATCATTTTAATTCCACTAAGTTCAAATTTGTCATAAACTGAAATGATGACACATTTGAAGTTTAAGAGACTAAAATGATGAGATAAATCTAATTTGTCATCAACTGAAATGATTAGATAAATCTTAAGAGGGACTAAACTGTAGACACGCGAACCTTTCATGGAATAAAATGGAGATTTACTTTTAAGTATAATTTTTCAACAAGTCAAAAGTTCCTCAAAAGAATGCATCTCATTTTTCAATGAGCACAGTGCTTCCGTTGTGCAGCATCAATGCATGGAAACGTTGCATGTCCCTGGCACAACGCTGCACCAACATGACCCAACTCAAGGCCACGCAAGCCACCTTCATCACTCACGGTCTCCACCAAAACAACTACGCCATGAGCAAGCTCATCGCATTCTGCGCACTCTCCCCCTCGGGCAGCCTCTCCTACGCTTCTCTCCTATTCACCCACCACATTCACACACCCAACTCCTTCATCTACAACACCCTCATCAGGGCCCACTCTTGCAGCTCGTGTCCGCACTTGTCACTTTCTTACTTCACTTCCATGTTAAAACACGCCAACAACAACATCAAAAACGACAACTACAATAATAATAATAATAATAACCACGTGTTCCCAGATCACCACACGTTCCATTTCGTTCTTTTGGCTTGTGCAAACGCCAAGCTAGTTGTTGCTGGCGAGCAAGTTCATTGTTGGGTGGTGAAAAATGGTTTGGTTTTGTCGGATGGTTTTGTTCAAACTGGGTTGATGAGGCTGTATGCTGAGTGCAACGTTTTGGATCATGCCCGAAAAGTGTTTGATGAAATTCCGCAACGAGATTTGGTTCAATGCAACGTTCTTATGAATTCTTATGTTAGGTGTGGCTTGGGTTCTGAGGCTTTGGCGGTGTTTAGAGATTTTATGGTTGAGGGAGTTGAGCCTGATGACTTTTGTGTAACTACTGGGCTTGCGGCGTGTGCACAAATAGGGGCTCTTTCTCAGGGAAGGTGGGTTCATGAGTATGTGAAGAAGAGGAAGGGGATGGAATGTGATGTGCACGTTGGGACTGCGCTTGTTGATATGTATGCAAAGTGTGGATGCTTGGAAATGGCTCTGGATGTGTTTGAGGGAATGCCGAAGAGGAATATCTTTTCGTGGGCAGCCATGATTGGAGGATTTGCAGTATACGGGTATGCGAGGAAGGCAATCAATTGCTTGGAGAGGATGCTAGTACTTGATGGGCTTAAACCAGATGGGGTTGTGCTTCTTAAGGTTCTGATGGCATGTAATCATGCAGGACTTATTGATGTAGGCAAATGGTTATTGGACAACATGCGAGTTTGTTATGGTGTTGTTCCTGAACATGAGCATTATAGTTGCTTGGTGGACTTGTTCTGCAGGGCAGGTCGATTAGACGAAGCAATTTGTTTGATAAGAAGAATGCCCATGAAGCCGCTTGCTTCTGTCTGGGGTGCTTTACTTAGTGGCTGTCGAATCCATAATAATGTTAACCTTGCAGAGCTTGCTGTGAAACAGCTTTTACAGCTAGGTGAAGGTCAAGCAGAAGAAGATGGAGCATATGTTCAATTATCGAGCATATATCTGAATGCTCAGAGAAAGGAAGATGCACGCAGGGTGAGGAGGATGATTGGTTATAGGGGAATAAAAAAAACTCCTGGATGCAGTTTAATAGAGGTGGATGGGAAGGTGAATGAGTTTGTCTCTGGAGACGTGTCAAATTCTCAGCGAGCTCAGATATGTAATGTGCTGGAAATAATGTTTGCTGAATTCAATCAAGATGCTTCCTGTATTGAAGAGTCTGCCCCTTTGATGACATGGAAAATTGTGGACTCACTTACTGAGCCATAATTTTTTCTGGTCTTCCAAGTGTCTCCACATCAGGTGAGTAAGCAGTTCTTCTTCTTCTCTCCTTGTGCTGTATGGTCTTTGGAGTGTAAGTTTGTAATGATTTTGTGCTCCATATTGCAGTTCCTGAAAGTTAGATGTTGGTGTTTGGCCAAGATAGTTGATATTGCATACCAGATGTATAGATTACCTTAGAAGTTCAAGTACTGGTGCATTTTGCCTGTTTCTCCTGTGAAAGGTGATAGTTCTGTCCACCAGGTAGGTTCGGGTTTGCCTTTTCTTAATTATTATGTACCCAGCTGTGGTCGGGGCATTTTGCTGCTAACACTTAGTAGAATACAACGGGCTGACCTAAGTATTTTTTTTTGATATTGATATATGATATTGCTTTCCTTTTGCATAAAAGAAACAGAATAGTCAGCCACACAGGGGCGGAGCTAGAAGGGTTTTGTTTTTTTTTTTGGAGGGGGGGAGTAGAATTTTTTTAAAAAAATAATTAAAGAAAATCAAAGTATGATATTGTTGAACTGTTGAAGGGAATAGTTGAAGGTAAACAGAGTTATGGGTCAAAATATTGTCATTATAATATAATTTTTACCATTCTGTTGCACTGATAGTATTTTGTCATAAAGAGGAGGCACTGTCGATCCCTTAAATCCTCCCATTATCCTATCATCCTATATAAATACCTAATGCTTTCTCATTTTATATGACTTGGTGGTAAAGATTATGAAATTGGATGAGTATGTAATAAGAAGTGCAAGTAAGACCATTTTCAGCAATTTAAACTATAGCCTATAACAATATCATTATTGATTACATGTACAAGAGACGACGACAACAACAACAACAACCAACCCTTTTCCCACTAGGTGGGGTCGGTTACATGGATCAAACGACGCCATTGTGTCCTATCATGTACAAGAGGAAGTTTAAAAAATTTTGGGGACACTATGCTCTGTCCCTGCCGCTGCAGACTCCTTATCCACACTCTACCAGTAAAGTTTCCAGCTAGATTCCTTCTGTAACTTTCATTCCCCCCGCCCCTCCCTTTTCCTTTTTAGCTATTAACCTTATTTTTACGTAAAGAGCAATCACAGTAGAACACACAGACCAGAATATTATGGTTTGTTCACTAGGTTTAAATTAATCATCCTTAAAAAAATTCAAATTATTCATAGATGACTCAAATCATGAACTTGTGATACTGGTATCAGATAGTTAGCATTTTCTATGTTGATTTAGTCATAATTTCACCATAGATGTCTTTTTCTTTTTTCATTGTATTGTTTGGTGTTTACAATGTTGTGAAACTTAACCGCATTTATCTCTAATAAGTAGTTTCAAACAGTATAAAATACGCATCTTATGCAATTATCTGTCAGGATGAAAAATTTTAATTTTTTTTACTGAACTGATATGCATTAGATTTTATGCATGGCCTACCTGATCTTGCCAATTCTTTGTTCACTCACATATTTTATAGATAGTACTAAATAGAAGTCTAATATACTTTCTTTTATTCCCCCCTCTCCTCCCGTCCTCTTTATATATATATATACTGTTTGGAGGAGGGATGGATGAATGGTTTTTTTTTCAATTCCTGATGCAACTGTATAATATCTTCATAGATATATTTATTTCTGTCTTTCTGTAAAAATGGATATTCACTTAAACGTTTCTTCCCTTAAAAACCATAAAAAATGGTAAACAGAGGATACTTTTTAATTTCAGTGAAATTCCTTATATAATTATTAATTCTTGGCAGACTGATAAATATAAAGAGCCAAGTCAGTGGCCTGTCATATGGTGGAGGTGAGTTTAACATTCTCTGTTTACATGAAAGGACTATCTTCGTTATGTAATGCTGGGACCTATTGATGATCTTAAATTCATAAGCCAAAGGAAGGGACAAAAACAATTGAGTCAACCATATACTTTATTGTACATTTGTATATTTAAAATTGAATGTTATTTTATCCTTGAAAACCATATTAACTATTCAGCAAACTTGCTGGTCCCTACGGTTTTTACTTTGGCAAAAGTGTCTGTTATTTAATGAGTCTGATATGGCAATATGGTTGTAAACTCTTGAAGTGTTTGAGATTTTGTTAGATCTGTATTCATTATCAATTAACTATAGAACTACACCAAGGCTTAACTTTGAGTCCTTATCTTTTTACCTTGGTCTTGACTGAACATATCTAAGAGCTGGTGCCACAGTGCATGTTTTTTGCAAATGATATAGTCCTATTAGAAGAGTTGAGAGAAGGAATAAATTGGAAGCTAGAGCTATGGAGACAGGCGTTGGAAGCACATGACTTCAGTTTAAGTAAACGTAAAACGGAGTATATGGAATGTAAATTCAACAAGAAGGGCACTAACAATAGCTTAGAGGTGAAAATTGGAGGTCCACAAGTCACACTGTTTAGGTATCTTAATTTTATCATACAAAATGACAGAGAAATAGAGGGAGATGTAAACCATAGGATTCAAGCTAGGTGGATGAAATTTAGAAGTGCTTTGAGTGTTATTTGTGATAGAAAAGTGTCTTATCAAGGTTAAAGGAAAATTTTACAGCATAGCTGAAGACCGGCAATGCTTTATAGTACTAAGTGTTGGGTAATAAAAAGCCAACAACAACATAAGCTCAGTGTTGTAGACATGAGGATGTTGCATTGAATGAGTGGACATACAAGGCAAGGTAAGATAGAATTAGGAATGAATGCATTAGAGAGAAAGTAAGGGTAGCACCTATTGAGGAAAATATGGTAGAATCTCGCCTTAGGATGCGAGGAGAAGACCATTAGAAGTTTCAGCAAGAAGAGTAGATCAGGTAGATGATAGCCTAATAGTTAGAAGTAGAGGGAGACCAAGAAAAATTATAGGTGAAACTATTAAAAAGGACTTTTGATTTAAATGCCTTTTCGAGGACATGGTTTATGATAGAATATAATAGTGTCGTTTGATCCATGTAGCAGACCCCACCTAGTGGGAAAAGACTTTGTTGTTGTTGTTGTATATTCATTATCAACTATTTTGGCTAAAAAAGAAAATCATTACCCGGCATAATATTTCTTTCACAAGTAAATGAGTACTTGTATTGTTCTCCTTTCTATTCAGTCATATCTTGAAAGATTTCAGTTTGGGGCCAAATATGCAACAGAGCTGTATCTTACGCAGTAGATGTATCTAATTTGTTGTTTGAAATAGTGAAATTCTTGAAGTAAAAATGCTCATTTAAGCCAAAAGTTTCTTGCAGAATAGAATTGTCAACCATTTGACAGGGTTCAGTTGCGCTTAAGAGCAGCTAGCAGCCAGGAATATTACAAGCACAACACATGGATTTTTTATTTTTATTTTTTTTTGTTTCGTTCTGCCAACATTGCTTGTGGCAAAAGTTTCACGGAAAAGGTTGATCTGCACTTTCTGGATTGCACATCTTTTCATATAATCGGAATATAAATCAGATGAGAGAAGTCTCTAGAAAAACTGTAACTTTATACTGGGTTAATGCCAATAGTTAATTCTTACAAGAGGAACACAGAATTCCTAGTTAAGATTTATAGAGAAAAAGAAATCATCAGTTTGCATTACGTATCAAATGGCTAAGTCCCACAGAACTTTTGGAAAACCTTGAAAAATTTACTGCTCGTTGGTTGGTGGTGTTCCCTTGTGGTTTGGTTTGAATGTCTGATTAGTTGCCTCACTCGCACTTGCAATTTTAATTCAGCAAATGTGCAGATACGCAACTCTTGGAACATTCCACTGCTAACAGAACTGTGATCGCCTGCCGTCATTGGGCTGGTGGGTGGTTTTAGTCAGACAAGACAATTATTGTTAGAACAAAATCAAATCATGAGGCGGAGGAAAACTAGAGACTTTCATAGTGACAATAATGAAGTCCAAAGTGGTAACATATAGAGGTGGTAAATATGAAGTTTGGAAATTGGAATCAGGATTCAGGAGGCATTATAAGTTGTCAGGTCAGTTTTCTGTTTTACATTTTTCTCCTTTCTGAGTTTAGCATGAAAAGTGCTAGTTAAGAACCTTAAGACAACCTATCAATACCATTCCATATAGATTTTAAGGTTGCAAACTATCATGTTCAAGATCAAATAATCATCCCTAGTGAACGAGAAAGCTTGTTGAACATGCAAACGATAGCATAAAAGAAACAGGTAGCGACAAACTTCACCTTTGAATGAGGAAGGAACCACAACAACATGCATGTCAGTGTTGTTGGGAGGCAGTTGTAAACGAAGGGGATAGAGTTTCGCATTCAATGGGTTGCGGCAACACACAAGAATATCATCAAGTCCTGTTTCCTCCTTCAACTTATCCTTCAACTCCTCCACACTACTTCCTTTGAAGGTAAAGAATGCCTCTTTATTTGCATCATTAACATCACCATTTTCATCACCCACATCATAAAATATAATCCTCCCCTCTTTCACCGGTGACCTGCACTCATCAGAATCTTCGTGCTGCATGTGGGAAAAGAAGAAAATGACCAGTTTAACATATATAGGGGTAATTATAAATCCATGCTCTTTAACTCTGAAATCACAGTTGCTTATTTTACTTAACTTGAATGAGCATGGAATTGAATCTTTAGGATCTATAGCATTATCATTACCTTGAACTTGTCAATTTGATAATTTGTTCTTGTGTGTATTTTTCTACATGGAAAGAAGTACTTTACCCCTATCGCTCTTTTTTTATATAAAAAATTTAAATAGATTACTCTTACATTTCTTGAATTTTGTTTTTATTGTACAAATCTCTTATCTATTTTGAAACCGACTCAAATTTCTTATGAACAGAGCAAATTTAGAGATATTTGTAAACAAAAAATAAAACTCATAATAAGCTTATGTAAAATTTTTTAAGATAGAATTTTGTATTTTCAATAGGGGTTAGCAGAGAATGTAAGGGGAATTTACAAAAAAGATTTCTGGCCGAAACATTTTGGACAACACAAAAAACAGGTCAGAAATAGTCGAAACACCTAAAAATGTTAGGAAATACCCTTGAAATATACTAGAACTAACTAATATGCCCAAAATAAATAGAAAAATGATATATAATCCATCAAAATATTTGAATATATATTTTTAAAATAACAAAAAGATAATTTTGAGGAAAATGACATTACTATGAAAGAAAGACACAAACTACTTCATTGCAACCTCCATTCGACCTGGAAAGGTATCCTGTCTCTGCATAAAAGCAACTTATTTCTTTCTCTTCTATAACATAACACCATCATGTTCTCCCCAAAAAAGGAGAATCCAAATCTTATTGTATAATATGTTTTAACAATAATTATAGTGTGTTTTTTCGGTGTATAACTACTTTTTTTTTTATAGTTTATCAATTAGAGCCTAGCATACTCAGTTGATAAACGTTATCATATCCAAGTATCATACTGCTTTGGAAACGATATGCCCACTTGATCTCATGAGCAATTCTTGAGTACCTATATGTGACCCATGCACGAGACTACTAATGGGAGCCCTCCACTGTACTCAAGAATTTCTGGTTAAATTTCATATGAATGAGAAAATTATACATGTTTGAGAAAGATTCATTTTTTCTCATAATATTTTTTTTGTTGTAAAAACACCGTTTTGAGTAGATTGTGAGATGTTTGAGAAATAGATAAAATTAATTATAATTCAAAGTTTATTTATACTAAAAATTGATTATAATCAAAAGCTTTCTTTGAGTATTTTAATTATAATCATAATTTGAAATTTTTACAAAGACTTTATTATATAAATTCCAATTTTTAAATAATTCAAATAAAATATATTATTTTAAAATTAATTTTTAATTAACATATTCAAATATAAAATTAATTTTATCATAATCAATTATAAAAAAAATCGATTATACATATTTAATAGTCTTTTTTTCACAGTTAATCTAAACATACGACAAACCTCTCTAGGAGACCTGAGATCAATCTTGACAAGCGAGTGAATAGGAGAAGAACCAGAAGGAGAGGCAGAAGGAGAAGGAGAAGGAGATCGATCTGTTGGGGTTGAATATATAGAACGATCAGGTGGGGTAATAGGTGTGGGCCTTGGTCTTGGTTTTTGAGGCTGAACTTGTGGGCGAAGCTCCACAATATCCACATCCCACAAAACCCAATTAGCTGTTGCAGTCCTATGTGGGACATCATGAGTGATGGAGTTCCTCCAAGGTGGCAACCCTCCATTGCCACGCAGATATTGTCCGTAACGTGTCTTGAGCCTCACCTGAACCCCTTCTCTAATGGGTTCCCATTCCACTGAGGAATCTAACCTTCTGGGCATTGTTTGCAGCACTTTCTTGGCCGAGCCCCTCAAAAGGAATGGCATGTTGGATGCTGTTAAGTATTTCCCATAACAGCTCTTCAAACGTATCACATTGGCATTCTCTACAATCTCCACGGTCCATTTAGCATTCTTGTAGGTCCCATTGCGGTCTTGGTACACGCCTTCTTGATCATCATCTGCCAACATGTATTTGTCATGGTGGCTCCTCAGGCGCACCACATTGGCCTTTTGGAAGAATTCCATTCTGCTCTGAATAAAAAATGGGGATTTGATGGTTCAGCAAATGTGGATGTGAATGTGGTGCAAATAATTGTTTAGAAATGAGGAGATGAATTAGCAGGTTCAGGGCAGAATGGAATAGGATCAGGGAGGCAATAGGGGGAGAGAGAAGGAGGCAATATTAATTATGATAGAAAAGAGCTATGATGTGTCAATTACGCGTAATAGAACCACACATGTCTATTTAGAGTAACAATTATGAATGAGTCGTTCTAAAATGGTGCAAAAGTTGTTGCAATAAGAAGTTCACCTCTCTACCACAACGAGGATATGGTTTGCTGATTATACTCTAGAATAGATCAATTAAAATCAGGTAGATATGGAGAAACCATTCATTTGTGGACTGTGGTTGGTGATTGAGGGTATCACGGGAAGAGAATTCAATATGATTGATGTATCACGTAGTAATTTAGGTCATATTTGGCCAGGGGATCAGCAATTTTCTGCATCTTAAGCATAGCTATGCTATTCTAAGTGGTGACTATTTTAACACATCTATATTTATCTTATTTATTATTAATTGCACCAAAATTTGTAGGTGGGACTCTATTTTGATAGGCTGTAAAATAAAATAAGTCTTAGCCTGGATATTAATTTTTTGAATCGAGTCCTATTTTGATGGATTAAAGAAAAATAGTCACAGTTTGGGCCAAAATAATAGGTTGATGTCAGGTGGACCAGCCTCTTTGGTTCAATTTTTTTATGTTGTCATATTAATAATTCAAAAGTAATTGGGTTATCGACCAAAATAAAAAAAGAAATTAGGTTGGACCTGTTTATTTTATTTAAAGGTGTCAAAATAAGTCTCGTTTATAGTTTCATAAGCCCAAAAAAGTTGACTTTTATTTTTGAAAAATCAAACTTAGATTAGATATAAAATAATTGGACCATATTTTCATAAGGCTTGAAAAATAGTGTGGGTTAGAGAGTTGGATGACCCAAATTTGGATAGGATGACTGCCCAGCCCAAAAAAACAAACCAGCAGGGACGGTCCCAATGTTATGAAGAGTAGAGGCCTGTGTTCCAATTGAATTTTGAGTTTTTTTATTAGTATATTACTAGTTTAGTTAATTTTGCTTTCAAAGTTATTTATAATTTGCCTGTATAAAGTTTATTGAGTAAACTAGAATAGTACTCATGCGATACAAGAAATTATAAAAAATTATAAAAATAATATATGATAATTATGTTATTATAAAAAAATATTTATAAATAATTATAGATGATAATAAATAATTATAAATGATGTAAAAATTTTACGTTGAAATTTAAATATTTATTTTTTTAAGACATTAAATATCAAATTTATATATAAAAATTTAAGAATATTTTAAAATTTTTAAAAATTATTAAAAGAGTATTTTAAGTTTTAAGTACTACAGTCACTTCCAACTCCTCATTTGCCTTTATCTTTGTATATTATAACCTGGTTTGACACTTTTAACAAAAATATATTTGGCTTTATTGCAACAGGTAGTAGACGTTTTTTTTCATCCGTTGAATCGAAGAACCTCATCGCCGTATGTGCTTGATGGAGGACGAGGAAGCAAGACTGAGTAAGGAGGAGCGAGGAGGGGAGAAGGTAGAGGAAGATACCCTAATTGTTTTCAATGAGGAAGAGATTGGAGGCTGTGGGTGTAGTCTAATTGGCAAAGTCATAACCACGAAGGCCATCAATAAAGTGAGTCTTTACAATGCTTTGTAGGGGATATGGAGCCAACCCAAGGTCTTCGCAGTATAGAACCAAACAGATGGGGAGAAAGCTTTCGAGTTGCATGTGCGAGGTGATGGACATTGATTTGTTTGATGTTCTGGGTATGCAAGGACCGATTGTCAAAGCCCTGGTTTCAATGTCTGTTTCTACCCCGCTAAGGAGAGAGGTCAATACAGGTAGCTAGAGGGATGGTATCTTGTAGGTCGACTTCCGCTATGAACGTCTTCCCCATGTCTGTTATTTCTGTGGCGTGATAGGTCATGATGAAAAATTCTGCAATGATGCCATCCAAGAAGGGGAAGAAGGTGCTAAAATATCAAAGGGTCTAGGACCCTGGATAAGAGCAACATAGAGTGGAAAAATAATGAAAAGTAACAATGTTTTTAAAGAGAAGGAGGGACACGGCGTTTTTGAAAACCACAGGGAAGGTAACAAAGCAAAAAAAAAGGTAATGCCTGAAGAGTTGCTTTCTAAACTATCAAATATGACTGTGGGGAATAAAGGGAACATAGCAGAAAGTGAACCAAGTGGAACTCTTAAAACGGTCGCGCTATATGTCCAACGAAAATACTCCAACTATTGTCCACCTCCGTATTTTGTTGATTCAGCCGAGAGAATTTAAAATTTGAAATTTGAAACCGAAACTGTTAAACGCGACATAAAACTTGTGAATCTTGCCATGACAAGATTTCAAGTTAATACATTAAGATTAAGTGGTTAATCAAGTTATAAGTTTCGGTGAATCTGTTTCACATGCACAAAACTTGTGAATGCCTTGCAGCACAAGATTTCTGCAGTTAATACATTAAGAATAAGTGGTTAATCAAGTATAAGTTTCGGTTCACTGTTCACGCAAAAGGGCAAGACAAAACTTGTGAATGCCTTGTGCAAGACAAATAACCAGTTAATACATTATGAATAAGTGGTTAATCAAAGTATAAGTTCTACAGTGCATCCAAGAAAGAGTTCTCAATAATCGGTAAGTGGTTAATACGTTAGGAATAAGTGGTTAATCAAGTATAAGTTCACGGTGAATCAAGAAAGAGTTCTCAATAATCGGTAAGTGGTTAATACGTTAGGAATAAGTGGTTAATCAAGTATAAGTTTTAGTTAATACATTCGAAATAAGTGGTTAATCTATCGGTTTCTTGTGAATCGAGAAAGAGTTCCCAATAATGAATAAGTGGTTAATACGTTAGTAATAAGTGGTTAATCAGTATAGGTTTTACGGTGAATCTAAGAAAGAGTTCCCAATAATGAGTAAGTGGTTAATACGTTAGGAATAAGTGGTTAATCAGTATAAGTTTCTGGTGAATCCAAGAAAGAGTTCCCAATAATGAGTAAGTGGTTAATACGTTAGGAATAAGTGGTTAATCAGTATCAGTTTCTGGTGAATCCAAAAAGCGGGAAATGAGAAGCGAGAAATTAAAATATTGACATACAAAAAAGTCAACAAACATACGTACGGAAGCATACGGTGGAGGAAAGTTGGAGTATTTTGGTTGGACGAAAAACGTTTTCCCTCTTAAAAAGAGTGTCAATCGAGAAGGGGGGCTGACTAGAGCTTGTGACCCAAGGGAGGAGTTTGACAAAGGGAATGCAGAAAAGACAAAAGTTACATATGACACCGATGGGGATCCCAATGACGTAAACTTGCATGATGAATTAGATGATGATGGGGTCATATATGTTAAGAACTTGCAAGAGAACAAGATGTACAAATTTGATGGGGTGAGAGTTAAACAGGTTGATGACAAGTGTGTTAGAAATTTTTCTATGATTTTGTACTTCCATTGATTTGTCTGTTTGTCAAAACTGGTTGAATGGTAACCTGATATTTCCTAGAATCCTTTTATATTGTGATCAATGGATTTATTGAGAATCACATGTTGAACTTTGAATTCAAATGGTATATGTGCTTGAAAAGGTGTGATGCTTGGTTGCTTGTTTCCATGATAGGTGAAACAAGACAACTCTTCAACGAAAGGGCAGGTTCCCTCTCCACTCCCTCTATATATATGTGTGTCTTTTAAAGACATGGTGATGATCTTTTCATTGACAAATTACTATTGCCCCATCCAAAAAAAAAGAGAGCGGAGAAGGAGAGGAAGATCCTGATTCCTGTAGTCACAAGTGTGTACAAATTCTTGACCGTAGCATTAACAAGAACAAGATGTCTACAAGAGGTACGCATTTGGTTATCAATATGGTGTTCTAAATTCATGATCTATGATCTAGGGATATTCTTAGTAATGATATTTAATATCTACATGTGGTATCAGAGCCTTAGATACATGATTTAGAATCCATTCAATTCTATACATGCATGATTATATGAGAACCTAATAATTTTAGGGTTTGTAATTTGTATTCTTTATGCATGGTTATGTGGATATAGGATAAGAATTATTTAAGTATGTTTCTTGTAAGTTTTTAGATGTAGTAAGTCATTTTAAGTCACTAAAAATGACCGGAAAACTTAGAACCCCACTAACCTCCATGGATGAAAACTTCAAGAACCCATGATGATTTTAAATCATTGTTTTGTTTGTTTTTATTTATAATAATTTTCTAAATCCGTCCTAGAACATGTTTAGGCATGCATGCAGGCCTTAGAGACGATCAAAACACGTTGAAAATTGGAGAGGGACGTGACTTTTCCAAACCGGGTTAAACAGACCCATTTTAGTGTTTTCTGGATCCTAAACGATCTGTTCTTGCATGTTTTTCTTCATGAAAATCATCAAAAAGGATGATGAATCATGTTTGGATGAATACCCACTCGTTTGGGGATCAAAACGGCTCGAAAAACACTGGAAAATGGCAACGGATTATGAACAGGGTCGCACGACCCGTTTACCAGCAAAACCGGGTCGTAACGACCCGGTTGGAGGAAGAAGAAGAACAGTGAGCGCGGGACGAAACCCACGCGCACTGAGTGGCGCGTGACGCGCGTGTGGGCTCCCTGTTGCTCCGTTTTGGGTTCTGTTTCTTCCTATATACTCGTATTGATGTCTAGAATTTATCTATATAGGTTTTATAATTTTTTGGATATTAAAAATATTTAATATTAATTTATTTCTTGTTTATTTAGATTAGGCATTTGAGAAAATAAATTTTTAATGATTCTAAACATGAAAAATATTTTAATATTATGATAAACCTATCTATGATAGCCACTCTCCCTAGTTGTTAAGTTTGGGTAGTGCACTCTCTAGATACATTAAGAAAATTAAAGAATATGTTAGAAAATGATTATTTGGGCTATTAATTAATTTATCCCAGTTGAGGGCTCTATTAATTGAAGTGAATATATGCCACCACAGTGGATTATTTGCTTAAATTGATAGGGTTACTTGTGAATAAATTTTTGAGATGTTGTGTTACTTAATTAATTTGTGAATTAAACTTACTCACAGGTAGTAAATTCATAAATTATTTTGTTGTAACATGTTATTTTTGGGATGATTTTTACAGTAAAAATTCTTTCTACCCACAGGTGTTAGAATTTTTGTAACTGTTGTTGTTATATGATATATACTCTACCCACAGGAGAGTTTATATTATATGTATTAAATCCCTATTTCAGTAATTGTTATTACTATAATTGCCCATGGTATTAATCATTTTCTTATTTAATTTTTCAGCTCTAGTCATTTTTTCATTGTCTAATACTGCAAACCAAGTGGAGGTTTTGATTGGAAACAATTATAAGAAATGGAAAGATGATATTGAATTGGCCCTAAGCTTGTTGGACATTGATATAGCCATTAGAGAAGATGAGCCCGCTGCACTAACTGCCGAAAGTACTAATGAGCAGAAAGCATATCACAATGAGTGGACAAAGGCTAATCGCAAGGCTTTAATGTTGATTAAGCGCTCCATTGATGAGACACTTGTGAAAGCAGTTCCACATTCCGACAATGCCAAAACTTTTCTTGCTTCCATTGGGGAAAGGTACGCAGTATCTGGAAAGGCCGAAACAGGTCAATTGATGGAAACCTTTATTAACATGAAATATGATGAAATTGGTGGTGTTAGGCAACACATTATGAAGATGGTAACCATTGCCAATAAACTTAGTGACCTTAAGTGCCCTGTAACTGATACTTTTCTAGTTCACTATGCTTTAAATTCCCTACCTACTAAGTTTGATGCCTTAAAAACATCCTATAATACCCAAAAGGAAGAGTGGGATATTAACACTTTGATATCTGTTTGTGCACAAGAAGAAGATAGGATGAATCATTTGGCTTCTGGAAGTGTGAACTTAGTTTCTCAGCCACATAATAAGAAATATTTTAAGAAAAAGGAGAAGAAGCCTCAGGGTAAAAATAGGTATGATAATAGGCCTGGTCCGTCTCACAAACCCCTTGGTCCAAAACTTAATATTCATAAAAATGAGTTGAAGTACTGGTTTTGCAAATCTGTAGGTCATAAGAAATCAAACTGTCAAGCCTTCAAATCTTTTATTAAAGAGAAAACTCAAGGTGAGTCATTAGTTTTCGTTTGCTATGAATCTAGTTTGGTAGATGTTCCTTTGAATTCATGGTGGCTTGATTCTGGAGCATCTATTCATGTTACTAATTCCTTGCAGTGGTTCAAGAGCAAGCGAAAGCCAAGTGATGATGAAGTCAACTTGTTCGTAGGGAATGAAAATAAAGTCAACGTTCAGTTTATAGGACTAGTTGAACTAAAGTTAGAGTCAGGATTTGTTTTACATTTGAAAGACACTTTATATGTACCGTCTATGAGGCGGAATTTAATTTCTTTATCGAAACTTGACAATTATGGTTTTTCCTTTAATTTTAATAATGGATCTTGTCTTCTATCTTATGGTTCCCAAGTTGTAGGCAAGGTCATTAAATCTAATGGTTTATATTGTTTAAATCTTGATTCAAATGCCTTTAATTCCCTACATGTTCAAACTATAGGAAACAAAAGGACACTTATCAAAGACACCTCCTTATCTTTATGGCATAGGCGTCTAGGTCATATCTCTAAGGATAGGATTAATAAGTTGATAAAGGATGATATCCTACCTTCACTTGATTCTATAGATCTTGGGGATTGTATAGACTGTATAAGAGGAAAGATGACCAAGACAAGTAGAAAGGGTTCTATACGTAGTAAAGAACTTTTAGAAATAATTCATACAGATATTTGTGGTCCTTTAAAACCAACCTTATGTGGGAATAAATATTTTATTACTTTCATTGATGAATTTTCTCGTTTTGGTTATGTTTACCTGATAAATGATAAGTCATTGTCTTTAGAAAAGTTTAAAATATTTAAGAACGAAGTTGAGAATCAATGTGGTAGAAGAATAAAAATAGTAAGGTCGGACCGAGGTGGTGAATATTATGGTAGACATGGTGAGACTGGACAATTTAAGGGACCTTTTGCTAAATACCTTGAGGATTGCGGAATAGTTTCCTAATTTACTATGCCAGGGACTCCTGAACAAAATGGGGTAGCTGAGAGACGAAATCGTACTTTAATGGATATGGTGAGGTCTATGATGAGTCAGTCTAAATTACCTGATTTTCTTTGGGGAGAAGCCCTTAAAATAGCCATGTATATACTAAATAGAGTACCTTCTAAGTCTGTTCCCAAAACTCCATTTGAATTGTTTAAAGGGTGGAAACCTAGCCTTAACCATCTTCGTGTGTGGGGTTGTGCCGCTGAGGTGAAAATCTATGACCATAGTGCATCAAAATTAAGCCCTAAGACTACCAGATGTTACTTTATTAGTTATCCTATCAATGCTAAAGGCTACAGATTCTACTGCCCTACCCGTGGAACAAAAATAGTTGAAGTAATTACTGCCAAATTCCTTGAGAATGATGTGGGGAGTTCTGATGTTACTATGGATGAGGGCACAAGTTCTAGTAGAGAAAATATTATTGTACCTGTTCCTATTATACAAGAAAGAATTGTCAGTGAGTCATTTAAAAGGGTTGATGAGGAACCACAATAAGAAGTTATAGAAGAACCACCGCCGCCAGCTCCTGAACATCTTATTGAGATTCCTCCTCTTAGACGATCTCAAAGAGAAAGAAGACCGGTCAACCTTGATGATTATTATACTTTTCTGGGGGAGATAGATATTAATGTTGGATGCTTGTCAGATCCAGAAAATTATAAAGAAGCAGTTTCTAATGTTTTATCTGATAATTGGATTAAAGCAATGAATGATGAAATAGTTTCTATGAATCATAATGATGTGTGGGAGCTTGTAGAACCTCCTAAAGGTGTTAAGCCTATTGGGTGTAAATGGGTGTTTAAGACGAAGAAAGATTTTAAAGGAAATGTGGAACGCTTTAAAGCAAGATTGGTGGCAAAAGGATTCACTCAAAAAGAAGGAATTGACTACAAAGAGACTTTTTTTCCTGTTTCTTCCAAGGATTCTTTCCGAATTATTATGACTTTAGTTGCTCATTATGATTTGGAGTTGCACCAGATGGATATAAAGACAGCCTTCTTGAATGGAGATCTTTATGAAGAGGTCTACATGCAACAACCTGAAGGTTTTATAGAAGATGGAAAGGAACATATGGTATGCAAATTGAAGAAGTCTATTTATGGTTTGAAGCAAGCTTCTAGACAATGGTATATTAAATTTGATGAAGTTGTTTCTTCTATGGGTTTTGTGGAGAATAAGGTAGATAAATGCATATATCTTAAGGTGCGTGGGAGTAAATTCATTTTTCTTGTTCTCTATGTGGATGATATTTTACTTGTCAGCAACAGTTATGATTTACTTGTTGAGACTAAAGATATGTTATCAGCTACTTTTGATATGAAAGATCTTGGAGAAGCTTCTTTTGTTTTGGGCATTAAAATTCATAGAGATAGGAGTCGAAGGGCTTTTGGGTTTATCTCAAAGAGCCTATATTGATCGTGTTCTTAAAAGATATAATATGGAAACTTGTAGGCCTGGTGATGTTCCTGTTACCAAAGGAGACAAGTTAAGTAAGGAGCAGTGCCCTAAGAATGATATTGAGAGAAGTTCCATGACAAATGTGCCTTATGTTAGTGAGGTTGACAGCCTTATGTATGCTCAGGTGTGCACTAGACCTGATCTGTCTTTCGCTGTTAGTGCATTGGGTAGATATCTATCTAATCCAGGACATGCTCATTGGGTAGCTGTTAAGAAGGTTATGAGGTACCTGCAGAAGACAAAAGACTACATGCTTGTTTACAGGAATGTGGATAATTTAAATGTCATTGGTTACTCTGATTCAGACTTTGCTGGATGTATAGATGATGACAGATCGACGTCTGGATACATTTTCATGTTAGCCAGGAGGAGCTATATCTTGGAAAAGCGTAAAACAAACGCCGAGGTCGCTTCTTCCACAATGCAAGTGAGTTTGTTGCATTGTATGGTGCAGCTTCACATGCTATGTGGTTAAGAAACTTTATTTCCGCTCTTGGTGTTGTTGACTCTATTTTTAAACCATTGAAAATTTATTGTGATAATCGAGCTGCTGTTTTGTTCACCAAGAACAATAGAACCACTTCTGCCTCTAAATATATAAGAATCAAATTCTTGGTGGTGAGAGAAATGTTTGATAGTGGAGAGATTCTTGTTGAGCATATTCTTACTGATAAGATGCTTGCTGACCCCCTAACTAAGGGACTTAGACCCATAGTGTTTATGAGACATGTTGAGAACATGGGTATCATAAGATCCTTTGATGTAATTGATTAGTGGGAGTTGTCATTTATTGTATACTTGTTACTTTGTACTTATGTAATGCTCTTTTAATAAAATTATATGCATGTTTATTTTTTGTATCATTGTTATAATGATTATTGTACAGTTTTTATTGTTGTGTTATCTCGAGATGTTTAATTTTCTTGAAAAAAATGGTGTTTAATGATAAACATGTTTATAATCTCCTTGGGGAGATTGATTGTGTTTTCTTGGGAAAACACAATGTAGGACCTATACACATTAGCTTAAAGGGCAAAAGATCACAAACTAAGCTATGATGTGTATCTACACTAGCACACTTGAATTATGATCATGACAATAAGATCATTAGTTACGTAGTCATTGGTGAATTAGACTCTTATAGTTTATGTATCACTTATGACTCTTAATTGATAGTTTTATTGAATTCTTTGATCATGTTTAATGTGAGTATGATCAGGTTATTTTAGTGGCCACAATTGTTCAACCAGAATTTTTTTTTCTTTTTTTTTCAAAAAGAATTTGTAAAAATACCTATATATTTATTTAAATATTTAGTTTTGAAATTCTTTTGAGTTAAATTAAACTGAATCAATGTTGTCCAAGTGGGAGAATGTTAGAAATTTTTCTATGATTTTGGACTTCTATTGATTTGTCTGTTTGTCAAAACTAGTTGAATGGTAACCTGATATTTCTTGGAATCCTTTTATATTGTGATCAATGGATTTATTGGGAATCACATGTTGAACTTTGAATTCAAATGGTATGTGTGCTTGAAAAGGTGTGATGCTTGGTTGCTTGTTTCCATGATGGGTGGAACAAGACAACTCTTCAACGAAAGGGCAGGTTCCCTCTCCACTCCCTCTATATATATGTGTGTCTTTTAAAGACACATGGTGATGATCTTTTCATTGACAAACTACTATTGTCCCATCCAAAAAAAAGAGAGCGGAGAAGGAGAGGAAGATCCTGATTCCTGTAGTCCACAAGTGTGTACAAATTCTTGACCGTAACATTAATAAGAACAAGATGTCTACAAGAGGTACGCATTTAGTTATCAATATGGTGTTCTAAATTCATGATCTATGATCTAAGGATATTCTTAGTAATGATATTTAATATCTACAAAGTGCCCTCATAAGGACGATGCAAATGTCCTAAGCCCTACATCCCTTGCTGATCTCACAAATGTCCTAGAGAGGTTGAGCAAAAGGTGGAAGAAGAAACTCGAAAACAGTGAACAGGTCTTTAGAAAAGGAAAACGAACCTCCAAAGAAACTGTCCAACAAAAGAAGACTTGACGAAGTGGAGGGGATGGTTGTTGAGAATATGTATAACAATGTAGTGGTGAAAAGGCGTAAAACTTGTGCTTCAGTAGTGGCAGGTTATGCTTTGCAGGCCTGCTGGATGCCTTAATGCTCCTTAGTTGGATCTGTCGTGGGCTTGGGAACCCATGAGCTATTCGAGCTTTAAAAAAGCTCATGAAAACAAAAGATCCCACCCTTGTTTTCTTGATAGAAACGAGGAAGAAAGCCCATGAAATAAAGAATATGAGACATACATGGGGAGATATCGAAATATGGTGCCTGTAGACTGCTTAGGTCAAGGTACAGAAAGATCCGGTGGCTTAGCATGTTTCTGGAAAAAGGACATAGATGTGGATATTACCTTGATATCTCTAAATCATATGGACATGGTGTTAAGGGGTGTAGGTGGTGAAAATACAAGGAAAGCTTAAGGTATATATGGTTTTCCTAAATCTGGGAATAAGCATCTTACATGGGAGCTCATGAAGAACCTGGCATAGATATCCATTCTCCTTTGGCTATGTTTTGGGGACTTTAAACAAGTTCTTTCGCAAAATGAGAAGCTTGGTGGGAACCCAGTCACTTTCTCTCAAGTAAACGATTTCCGTAATATTATTCAGCAATATTCATTAAATGATTTGGGATACAATGGTGATTGTTTTACTTGGTCTAATGGTTAAAGTGGGGATGGAAATATCAAGGCAAGATTGGATAGATTTATTGCAAATGATCTTTGGTAGGGGTTGTTTCCTAAATACCACGTCTTCCACGATACAGATCAGATTAGAACCTAATTGCACTACATTTCCAAAAACGTTCTTCCAAGATGCACCAGAAAAGGAAAATAATCAGTTTGGTAGAAACTTGGCTTTGTGATGATAGGTGTGACAGTGAAGTTGAATTTCTTTGGTAGGGTCTTGATGGTGATATTTCTACCAAATTGGGGCGCTGAGTTCAAGGTTTGGATATCTGGGGAAAGAAGACGTTTGGTGATATTCCTGAAAGAATAAAAATGTTATACGAGAAATAGAGAGACTCAATAAGGTTGTACAATCACCAGAAACTATCTAGGCCCTAAAACAAGCTGAAAAAGAGTTAGATGAGTTACTGGAATTGGAAGAAACATGGTTGTCCCTGTGATCTAGAGCTACATGGTTGAAGCATGGGGATAGAAATACCGTTTCTTTTATTCCAAAGCTTCCCAGAGAAAGGAAAGGAATTGGGTAGACCACATCCTTGATGACAATTCCATTCGCTACTCAGAAGAAGAAGAGATTGCATCAGTCATGCCAGATTTCTTCAAAGCCTTATTCAAAGTTGGGGAAATACAAAATGTGGAATAGGTAACTAATATTGTCAAAAATAGAGTCACTAAGGAGCATATAAGTTTCTTGGCCATAGAGTTTACCAAAGAGAAGGTAGTTCAAGCTTTAAAACAAATGCATCCTACCAAGGTCCTAGGTACCAGATGGTATGTTTGCGATTTTTTTTATCAAAAGTTCTGGCATGTTGTTGAATTTGATATTATTTCAATGGTACTTGATATTTTTAATAAAGGTGCTGACCCTAACAATTTGAATTACACATTTCTATGTCTCATCCTTGAGGTTAAAAAGCCAAAGCACACCAAGGATTTTAGACCAATTTCACTGTACAATGTAATTTTTAAACTTGTTACCAAACGATGGCTAATAGGCTTAAAGTTATTTTGCTTAGTTTAATTGGTGAGTACTATAGTGCTTTTGTCGCTGGGCGTTTAATTACTGATAAAACTCTTATTACCTTTAAGTCTTTTCACAATATGAGAAAAAAAAACATCAAGAAAAAAGGGCCAAGTAGCAATTAAATTAGATATGGCTAAGGCTTATGACAGAGTTGAATGAAATTTTCTGAAATTTGTTTTGATTGGTATGGGGTTTCCGAATAATTGGGTGGATCTTTTTATGCATTGTGTTACTATAGTATCTTTCTCTATTTTGCTTAATGGTGTGGCGAGAGTTACATGGTTCGTTTAATCCCATCATGTTCCACGTTCCGTTCGTGACCTAATACGCTCATAGGAGCATTCTAGATTTACAGCAGAAAAATGGAGATGTCGTCCCCGTCGTGTGGCTGTCTTTCACGCAGCTGCTGTGTGATCTTCATGGGTGGGAGAAAGAGACGCAGCTGTTGGGTGATCTTCATAGGTGAGAGAAAGAAGATAACTAAAGACCCTAATTGATGCAAGCAAAACGCATAGCATTACTAACATACAATGAGAAAAAAAAAACGGGCTAGAGCAAAACACACACTTGGGGCTATTTAATTAGTGGACTATAAGTGAGATGGGTTGTGGTGTGATAACTTATTACATAATAGGATTAACAGTAATCATAGGATAAAAGAAAAACAACTAACGTTGTTGCTGCCTGCTGCATAGCTCTTTTCCTTGGCACACGACGACATTTGGGAAAAACATAGTTGTTGGCTAGTGCACAATAAAAAAATTGACGACGTTGCTGCACAGGTGCTATTTATAAATAGCAAACTAGATTTGTTGTGTATTCCTTGTGTCACATAAAACATAGCTTTAAGGCTTAAGCTATGGCATTTGGAAAAATAAAGAGATAAGAGGAAGAGTAACAAATTTCTTCTCAAGATATTCAAAATTCAGAGATTCATAATTTAGATGATGATGAAAGTGAAGAACAGGAAAGCAACGAAAAGACAAAAAACACTAGTTTTCAATCATCAGTATCAAGGAATAATGATGGAGGAGGACAAGTTATGCATGTTGATTCA
Organism: Ormosia emarginata; assembly: GCA_029884605.1. Lineage (NCBI taxonomy): Eukaryota > Viridiplantae > Streptophyta > Magnoliopsida > Fabales > Fabaceae > Ormosia > Ormosia emarginata. Next base: position 12,632,073 of record JAQQTP010000048.1, read on the forward strand.
AAGTCAAAGCCACTATATCAAGAGGTTACTATCCATGGTGCAGCATCAGGAAAAAATCCAGGAAGCTCAAAAAATTGGTCCTACAATTACTGCAAAAAAAGTTTTATTAGTTCATATACTAGAATTCAGTTCCACTTTTTTTGTGCTCCTCCTGGCAAAAAAGCAAAAATTAAGAGATGTCCAATATTGATAAATGATCATGATGCATATGAAAGGGTCAGAAGAAGAGTTTAAGAAGTAGAAAATGCTAATGGAATTTCTTCATCTTTAAAGAATTCTAGGCTAACAAGTAAGTCAACACAAAAGCTTGAACACTCTTTTAATTTGATAGAGAGGGATATGGTAGATTTGAAGGTGATTAGGGGCTTGTGTGCCAATGGGATTCCATTCAATGTATTAGGGAATCCTCATTTTCACGAGATGGTTTCTGCCATAAACAGAGGTCCTAAAGGCTACAAGGCTCTTTCATATGATAAGGCAAAGACCATTCTACTTGATGAATGTAAAAGAAGCATAGAGAAAGACCTTGTTCCAGTTAAAGATACATGGTATTCTCAAGGGGTTTCTATTATTTCAGATGGATGGACCAATTGTAAAAATCAACCCCTAGTAAATATTCTTGCAGTAAATAGTCGAGGACCTATGTTCTTGTATGCTGAAGATTTTTCTGGGATTGAAAAAATAGGAGTTGTAATTGCAGAATATTTGCTAAAAGCAATTGAATAGGTGGGCCCTCATAATGTGCTTCAAGTTGTTACAGACAATGCCGCAAATTGCAAAGTTGTCAAGGGAGGTACAAAAGGTACACAAACATATATTTTGGTCTCCTTGTGTTGTTCACACTCTTAATCTTATTTTTAAAGATTTTGCAAGACAATTTGAGTGGCTAAGTATTACATACAAGAGAGGAAAAAATATTGTCAAGTACTTTTTGAATCATTCTTGTGCATTGGCTATGTTTAGAAAATATTCCAAATTAGAGCTTCTTAAAGTGGCAAAAACTAGATTTGCTTTACACTATATTTTGTTAAAGCGACTTATTGATTGTAGAGAGGCTTTGGCAACTACTGTTGTGATTAAATCATGGAAGGAATTGGTTAAGCAAGGAGATGAGCATGCAAAAAAAATGGGTGTTTTAATTGCAGAGACTATTATAAGTGAAGAATTTTGGGAAGAGGTGGAAAATATAGTCACAATCATAAAACCAATTTATTTTTTGATCAAATTCTGTGATGGTGAAGGACTGAAAATGGGTGAGATATATGAAAAAATGGACAACATGCTTGGTGAAATAAAGGATATAATGAAAGAAAATAAACATTGTGATGATTATGAAAAGATGGAGGAAATTGTGCTTGGTAGATGGGAGAAGATGTCAATTCCTTTACATTGTCTTGCCTTTGCACTTACTCCTAGATTTTATGATTCTAGATATCTTGCCTTACCAGCACCAGGGGGCACAATTAGAAGGCCTCCAAATGAAGATAAAAAAGTTATTATAGGTGTCATGGAAGCATTTAATAGGATAACTGATGAAAAAGTGGAAAATGAGGCTGAAGCAAGAATGTTACGTGAGCAGTTTCCAATTTTTCACTCACGTAAAGGCCTTTATGCTATGGCTGCAGCTCAAACAGGTGCGGTGACCATGGATGCTATTGATTGGTGGTCTAGTTATGGCTCAGAAACTCCAAAATTGGCAAAGGTTGCAAGAAAAGTGTTATCTCAACCAATTACTAGTTCCTCAGCAGAACGAAACTGGAGCACATATTCTTATATTCACAATGTAAAGAAGAACAAGTTGAATGCTACAAGGGTAGATAAATTGGTTTTCATTTACTCAAATATTCATATCTTATCTCACTTCACAGAAAATTATACAGAAGGTCCTTAAAATAAATGAGACATTGATCCGGAAGAGACTAACATTGATGATTTTGCAATCAAGTTGCAAGAAATGAGGTGGAAATCATTAGATGATAATTACATATAAAACACAAAGGATTCTTCGGAGAAAGATGGAAATGCAACACCATTGGAGGTTTTCAAGCCTACTTCAACAATACATGTTTCTTCTAGTATGAGAAAATCACAGTAAGCACGTCAATTTCAGCAAGCTCAAATTTTTACTTTTGTGACAAAGGCGACAAAAGGCAAAGGCAAGATGACTGAAAATTGATCCAAAGAATTTGGAAGTATTTAGAATAAGAAAACTTAGATATTTAAATTATTGAATTATGGAAGTATTTTGTTATTTTGTTATTTTATAAGTTATGACTTTATGGAAGTGTTTTATGATTACGTTATTTTTTTTTACGTGTGCTTTATAGTTTTTTTTTTTACTACTTATTGTTATATTTTAAAGTTTATGCATAGCGATCCAGTTCAACGAATTTCGATCCGAAATAACGAACCGACTAAGTATACCCCCCGTACTGCGTACCTGGTAAAGTCCCGTACCACATACCAGACCGTACTGTGAACCAGGTAACAATGGGTGTGCCTAAAGATGTTTTCAGACTAGAAAGGGGCCTTAGACATGGTGATTCGATTTCTCCATATATGTTTATACTTTATGCTGAAGTTCTTTCAAGTCTCATACTTAAAGCACAAAAGGAGAAGACTCTACATGGGATTAGAGTTGCTCGGGATTCCCAGAAATTTCGCATTTCTTCTTTGCAGATGATAGTTTAATTTTCCTGAGAGCAAACGAAGCGGAAATCCAACATATAAACAATATCCTCCAGGCCTATTAGCAATCTTCCGACCAACTGGTTAACTTGGATACGTCAGAAATCTCTTTTAGCTGAAATGTGCCCATAAATAGATTGACTAATATCCTGAGATGGTTGAATATAAAGGTTGTTGAGATTCATTCCAAATACTTAAGTATTCCTACATTCGTAGGGAGATCCAAGAAGCAAGTATTTGAATTTGTCCAGCAGCGAGTTTAGAAGAAACTAAAAAAGTGGAAGGAGCATTTCTTATCTAAAGCTGGAAAATAGGTGCTGGTCAAATATGTGGCCCAGACAATTCTCAACTACATAATAGGATGCTTCTTATTACTCCAAGGTTTTTGTGATCATACTGAATCTATGATAGGCGCTTTTGGTGAGGAAGTGAGAAAAGAATACTTTGGGTTAATTGGCCGATCATAGGAAACCATAAAATGGTAGTTGGAATGGGTTTCCGAAACTTTAGAGCTTTCAATCTTGCCCTTCTAGCTAAGCAAAGTTAGAGGCTCATCCAGAACCCAGGTTCCCTCATGAGCAGGGTTCTAAAGATTAAATATTCCTAAGAAAACATTTTCTGGAAGCAATTGTTGGATTCTCTCCTAGCTATACTTGGAGGAGCTTTCATAATTCAGCTTGGGTCCTTCAAAAAGGAAGCTATTGGAAAATGGGTTCGGGAGAGAGCATTCGAATCTGGGAGGATGGAGGGCTGCCTCACCAAAATGGTCACAGGATATAAAGCCCAAATAATATTATCTCTATTGACTCAATGGTTGCAGATCTCATATACATAACCTCCATCAATGGAAGAGTGTCATAATGGAATATATATCCTACCCTTTCGGAGCTCAACAAATTTTGGAGATTATGCTATTCACAATCAGAAGGCAAGATCAGTTTATTTGGGGTGAGACGTATGACGGTGCTTTCAAAGTAAGTTTAGCCTACTAGTTTGCTAAAACTTGGGAAGATGGTTTCATTAGCCCGGGCTCAGTCCAAGGGAAGATAGATAAGAAGTGTTGGAGAAGCTATGGAAGAAAGCTTGACTTCCTTTGGAGGGCTCTCCATAATGCCTTCTAAGTGAGACTTAACTTGAATTGAAGAGGTGTTTGTTGTCTAGCAATTTGTCCCATATATAGTTCTTGTGATGAGTCAATAGCCCATACACTAGGTGATTGCATGTGGCCTAGAGACTTGTGGTTTAAGTCTCCTCTAGGATTGCGTATTGATCCTCTTGACCCATCACAGGGTAATGTGTGGCTTGGTAATTTAATTTTGTATAATCCAGCTAAAGCTACAAGGATGATGGCTATGTTGGCACATGGTATTTGGTTATCCTGAAACACTTTTTTGCTTCTAAGGAAAACTATTTGATTATGAGTTGGTGATCTCAAAGGCACTATCACTACTTAACAGTTACAGAGATGCAAACGGGATCTTAAGGAATATATAACTAGTTGCATCAGAGATGCTCATCTCTGATTGAAACGTGTTGGCATCTGTTGGATTTTTTGACATGGCATTGGATGACATGATTTAGGCTTTGGATAATGTTTGATATTTGGGGTTGGATCTTGAAGGAAGAGTGTTTGAGCATGAACAAGAATATGGGCTTGTATCTTGGATTGGACCACTTGACCTAAAAAGGTTAATCATTTTAGGTCTCCAACCACCAAGCTTATAAAGCCTTTTTCTTTCTCTCATTCTTTCAATGTGAGAGTTCTTTGCTCATAAGTCCGTCTAAGATCATTGAAGCTTTGATATCATGTTGTATTTTTTGACATGACATTACATGACATGATTTAGGCTTTGGATAGTGTTTGATATTTGGGGTTGGATCTTGGAGGAAGAGTGTCTAAGCATAAGTAAAGGATAACAAAGATACAAACGAGATGTTGAGGAAAGGATAATCAGTTGCATCTGAGACACTCATCTTCGACTGAAACGTGCTGGCATTTGTTGGATTTTTTGACATGGCATTGGATGACATGATTTTGGCTTTGGATAGTGTTTGATATTTGGGGTTGGATCTTAGAGGAAGAGTGTTTGAGCATGAATAGGAATATGAGCTTGTATCTTGGATTGGACCACTTGACCCAAAAAGGTTAATCATTTTGGGTCTTGAACCACCAAGCTTTTAAAGCCTTTTTCTTTCTCTCATTCTTTCAATGTGGGCATTCTTTGCTCACAAGCCCATCTAAGATCATTGAAGCTCTGATACCATATTAGATTTTTTGACATGGCATTGTATGACATGATTTGAGTTTTAGATAGTGTTTGATATTTAGGGTTGGATCTTGGAGGAAGAGTGTTTGAGCATGAGGAAAGGATAACAAATATACAAACGAGATCTTGAGGAAAGGATAACCAGTTGCATCAGAGATGCTCTTTTCTGATTAAAACATGCTGGCATTTGTTGGATTTTTTTACATGGCATTAGATGACATGATTTAGGCTTTGGATAATGTTTGATGTTTGGGGTTAGATCTTGGAGAAGAGTGTTTGAGCATGAATAAGAATATGGGCAAATATTGGATTGGACCATTTAACCCAAAAAGGTTAACCATTTTGGGTCTTGAACCACCAAGCTTATAAAGCCTTTTTCTTTCTCTCATTCTTTCAATGTGGGAGTTCTTTGCTCACAGGCCCATCTAAGATCATTGATGCTCTGATACCATGTTGGGGTTGGATCTTGGAGGAAGAGTGTTTGAGCATGAACAAGAATATGTGCTTGTATCTTGGATTGGACCACATGACTCAAAAATGTTAACCATTTTGGGTCTTGAACCACCAATCTTATAAAGCCCTTTTCTTTCTCTCATTCTTTCAATGTGGGAGTTCTTTGCTCACAAGCTCATCTAAGATCATTGATCTCTGATACCATATTGGGGTTGGATCTTGGAGGAAGAGTGTTTGAGCATGAATAAGAATATGGGCAAATTTTGGATTGGACCACTTGACCAAAAAAAGGTTAACCATTTTGGATCTTGAACCACCAAACTTATAAAGCCTTTTTCTTTCTCTCATTCTTTCAATGTGGGAGTTCTTTGCTCACAGGTCCGTCTAAGATCATTGATGCTTTGATACCATGTTGGAGTTGGATCTTGGAGGAAGAGTGTTTGATCAGTAACAAGAATATGTGCTTGTATCTTGGATTGGACCACTTAACCCAAAAATGTTAACCATTTTGGGTCTTGAACCACCAAATTTATAAAGCGTTTTTCTTTCTCTCATTCTTTCAATGTGGGAGTTCTTTGCTTACAGACCAATCTAAGATCATTGATGCTCTGATACCATGTTGGGGTTGGATCTTGGAGGAAGAGTGTTTGATCATGAACAAGAATATGTGCTTGTATCTTAGATTGGACCACTTGACCCAAAAAGGTTAACCATTTTGGGTCTTGAACCACCAAGTTTATAAAGCATATTTCTTTCTCTCATTCTTTCAATGTGGGAGTTTTTTGCTCACAAGCCCATCTAAGATCATTGATACTCTAATACCATGTTAGGGTTAGATTTTGGAGGAAGAGTCTTTGAGCATGAACAAGAATATGTGCTTATCTTAGATTGGACTTGACCCAAAAAGGTTAACCATTTGGGGTCTTGAACTACCAAGCTTATAAAGTCTTTTTCTTTCTCTCATTCTTTTAATGTGGGATTTTCCACTTCATATTACACACTTACATGTACTTTCTCCAACAGCATCCACCGAGGTTTGGCTTTATCAAGATGAATGTGGACGTGGCTAAAGTAATGGATGATGGTTGGGGTATTGGACCTATATTCAGGGACTGTGAGGATAATATACTTTCTGCTGCTACATGGAGAATTTTAGCAGGCAGGAAGCTACTTTATAAAGCAAGAAATTTCAAATTCAAAGACGAAATTTTTCCGTCTCTAAAAGGCCAAAATTTCGTCTCTAACGATTTAGAGACGGAACTAGAGATGAAAATTCATCCATCGGTGAAAGTGGCGTCGCTGATAGTTTAGAGATGGAAAATTCGTTCCGTCTCTAAATTAGAGATGAAAAATTAGATCCATCTCTAAATTAGAGACGGAAAATTAGTTCTGCCTCTAATTTAGAGACAGAATGTTTCCGTCTCTAAATAAAACATTTCGTCTCTAATTAGAGACGGAATTTGTTATTTTTTTAAAATATAATAAAAATTATATTAGAGACGGAACCTTTCTATCTCTAATTCTATCTCTAATTCCCAAAATAAAGTAAAAATTATAATAAAAATTATATTAGAGACGACACTTTTCCGTCTCTAATTCTCAAAATAAAGTAAAAAAATTAGAGACGTAAAACGACTATCTCTTTTAATATACTTTTAATTTTTGTAACTAACCTGATCAATTAACTATCACAATAAATTATTTAGCAGCAAAAATCACAATTCAGAATATCATCACAAATTTTCATACCAAAATGCAAAGTAATAATTAATTGTTATTACAAATATTTAAATAGTAACTACAAATATTTAAATTATTAATGAAAATATAAAAATAAACCTAATCACAGATTTAGGTCATCATATTTGTATCATCGTCACCCTCATCATCATGGTCATCGTCTTCTCTAGGTGCAGGATGGGAAGGCTTAGGCTGTGAAGTTGCAGGTGATGGCATTTTAAATTGACTACCCACAAGAAGAGTCCTAAACCTCTCCTCCCATTGATTCATCTTCTGCCTCATCATGTTCTATTCTTGTTCCATCTTCTTTTGTTCTTGTTCCATTTTTTGTCTCATCATGTCTTGCTCAATATTTTTTTGACGGAGCTCATCAGTTAAAGTCTGAATTTTAGCCTGTATTGCAACAATCTCTGTTGGTGATACTTCATCAACGGAAGAGGTGGAAGGAGTGGAGGAAGATCCAACAACATTAGTTGCTTGTGAACCCAATCCGTAGATACGTCCTTTCTTGTTGGGACCTCCAACAACATCTAAGCAGATACTATTAGCAGAATCTTGACTGCTGCTACCTTCACCATTCTGGGATTGCAACTCAGTCATCCGCCTTTCATACTCTTCCTAAAAAGTAGTTATAAGACACTTGCACTTGAAACTTGATGTAACTTAAATGCTAAGTTATGCTTATCGCAATCTTTGCTGCTTCTGAAGTGATATACTCTTCTGAATTATCCTTGGCTCTGTGCAGTCGCTTGTAGACGACAAAAAAGTTTGGCTCCCTGGACATCTGATTCGCATGAAAGACAAAAGTATAAGTCATCTACTTGTATACTTATTCAATATAAATCATGGATTGTTAACTTAAAGAATTACAGTATATCAAAGAAATAAAGCATGAAGGAAATAAAGCAAGTGCTATGCACAAATCAGAGATTTGAATCTATAAGTTTTAAGCACAAATTTACATTTCTAATTAACAAAAAAATCAAAGGAAAAAATAATAAATAAAGCTGAAATTCCGTCTCTAAATTCATTTTCTAAGAATATTTGACTTTAATTTGACCATATAGAGACGGAATTAGAGACAGAAAATTTGAGATGGAATAATTCCATCTCTAAATTTCGTCTATAATTTTTAAGATTGTATTTTTTTCTCTCTAAATCATTAAATTCGTCTCTGTTTCCGTCTCTGTTAGAGACAGATTTTTTTCGTCTTTAATTTCCGTCTCTAAATCAAAATTTTCTAGTAGTGTTAGCAGAAACTTTGGGTTTAAAATTGGGTCTAATGCTAGTAAAGGGCTTATGTTTCTTCAATATTGAAGCTAAGTTTGATTGTGGGGAAGTTATCAAGCTATTGAAGAATCCATAGAATCATCTCTCATATCTGGGTAGCATCCTTGAGGACTGTTCCTTCCTTGCACAGGGGCTCAAACCTTGCATTTTCTCTCATGCCAAAAGGGAAGGAAACAAACCTGCCCATGCCCTTGCAAAGTTAACATGCATAAATTCTAGTAGTGTCTCACTTGAAGAGGCCCCTTCTGATATCTGTAACCTTGTATTTATGGACATTTTGACTATTCCTATTGAATGAAGTATTATTTTTTAGTGTTATAAAAAAACAATGGAATTCAAATTTAAATTTGTAACGAGTTATTAACGATATAATCAAGAAATAATATTTGTAAAAAATAATTTTAAAATAATTTATATTTTTGTTTAATTTTTTTTAAATGATAATATTAAAATTCAAATTCAAATTACATTAGTGACATAATTTAGAGATAATGAGTTAGTAAAATCTTTTACATTTTTCCTTAATTCTTCTTTAATAGGATAATATTAAAAATTCAAATTCAAATAATATTAGTGACACAACTTAAAGATGCCACTTGATAGAATTCTTTAAATTAAGACTCTTTATATCCTTTATATTTTTCTTTAATTCTTCTTTAATAGGATAATATTAAAAATTCAAATTTAAATAAATTTAGTAGTACAAACAAAAACTGTCACTTGATAAAATTTTATAAATTAACACTCTTTTTATATATTATATTGATTGATTGATTTGATGATGTTAATTTTTTCATACGAATGATAGATAAAAACATAGAAATTCATCATTTTTTGTCAGTAAGCAATCATCAAGCCATCTATCCAAATTCTCGACTTTCATCTTTGTTGCTCCAACTACACAAATTTTTTGGGTTCGTCACTGCAATATCCGTCAATATTTTCATAGGCCAAAATAGAGCTAACTTGATTGACACACATACACATAGTATAATTAAAAGACTTTCTTTACCATGTAAAATACCATGAATTGGTACACGGTATGCCCGTAACCTTGGTAACCTTGGCTCATATAGTGTTTCAATGGCTGAGCTATGGAGCACTCTTACTTCCGTACAGATTGCTTGGGATAGAGATATTCGTGAGTCGTCGATTTAATCATGAAGGGTTGTGAGCCATCCCATATGTGTGCTCTCATGTTAATTTTATCAAGGATATGCTCTCTAGGACATGGAATGGTCGTGTTAGTCATGTCCTGAGAGAAGGGAATCAAGTTACTGACTGGTTAGCCAATTTTGCTCACTCCATGGAAATTGACATCCAGCCGAATGGTTGTGATAGTCTGGTTGGAGTTTCTTTTCTCGGTAGAGTAGTTGTCGCTTAGGGCCTTTTCCCCTCTTTTTAACAAATAGTTAGCAGGAGAGGTCTTCTATTTGTTGGTCACCTCTTTTAAGTAGTGGTCTTTTAATTGGATTATGATTATATCCTGATATGATAAGAATGGTGTGGATATTCTGTTCTTTATTAATAAACTATCCTCTTATGTGAGAGAGAGTGAGACATACACATCATCATGATACGAATTTAATATTGTTGATAAGGATGGGATCTTACTATGAGTTTTGAATTTAAATAATGTGCTTGTAATTTGATAAAACACTAAGCCCTTTAACTTGAGTCATAAAAATTTTAAATTATCATAATAATCCCAGCATAAATTGATAATTTTTTTATTTGATTTCAAATAGAAGCATACTTTTTGTTGGTCGACGGACTCATAATTTATGTTTTGGCGTAATGAACTCATAATTTTAGCGAAGCCCGACTTTTAAGACAAGCAATGGTTTAAACTATCGAAGCAATGAGTACTTTTCCTTTAATAAATGCCTTTAATTTAGAAAATAAAATGGCTGATAGTACCTAAACAATGTTTTCAAGTGCTTTTTGTAATTTGCATTCCCATTTCACAATATACATTCATTTTAGAAACTTTTCTAAGAAGTTGTCAAAGAGGATGTTAGAAACGTGTAACATGACGTGTTTCACACGGTTGAAGTAAAACTGAATATCACAACGTGTTGTGATCTTAAAGAATTTACAAAATCTGAGTAACCGAAGTAAATATGACTCTTAAATACTGCAAACTTGAAAATACCACTGGATCTTGGATAGGAATCATTCAAATTATTACGTGGTCTTTTCGATTGCACAGTTCATGTCTAGCACCCTAACGTTTTACACATGTATATATCTTAACCAAATTTATGATAATGTATTTAACTAAATATATGATAATGTCATCGTCATCCTATAATTTTATCATTGTCCACTCTGCTAAGTGCCCTCTAAGCTCACAATGACAATCAAAGGAGGCACAAACAAGGCCTGTGCTGCCTGCAAATACCAAAGAAGAAGATGCTCAAAAGAGTGCCCTCTATCTCCATATTTCCCTGCTGATAAACCCAAAACGTTCAGCAACGCTCATCGTTTGTTTGGGGTGTGCAACATAATGAGAATACTGAAGCAGGTACAACAAGATGAAAGGGATGAGGCCATGAAATCCATTATATTTGAGTCTGACATGCGTGCAAAATACCCAGTTCATGGTTGTTATGGCGTTATCATGCACTACCATTATCTGGCATCCAAGGCCATGGAAGAGCTACGTTGTGTACAAATGTTGCTTGCTCTTTATAAGGAACAATGCCAACTGCAACGTCTTCCTTGCCGAGTGCCTCTTATTTCAATGGATCAATGCTCCTTGTTGCCTACAACCAGTGATGAGTTTCCAATTTATAACAATCGTGAAGTTGCTTCATTTGATGGCAATTTAGTTTATGATTGTGGTGCTAATTATATCGAAAGTAAGGATATCTATATGAAAACATCGTCTTGTAGGAATGGCATCACTAATGTTAGCGTCAATGCTATAGATTCAAAATCTAATTGGATGTCAATGCATGGACTATCCTATCATGAAGATCAATTGGACGTTCCAGCTGGGATCACTAATGTTAACGCAAATGCTATGGATGCAAAATCTGCAAAATTTAATTTGATGGCAGTGCAACACGGATTATCTTATCACAAAGAACATAACATTTCTGACTATGATGATACACCCTTTGATGAATTTGCTGATGATAGACGATCATTTGTCGAATGCAAGGATGCATGCGAGTCAGGGTATAGAATTTTCTTTTTATTTAAAAAAAAATTGTTCTTTTCTTTTAAATTTTTTTTATTAGTCAAGGTATACATTCTTCTTGTTTAAAAACTTTCTGTTCTTTCCTTTTCTTTTCTTTTTTGACATAAAATTGCAAATTATGTTGCGTGGAATTCATGTACATGCTATTGGTGAATGTAATTTGCAGTGTGGAATCGTCTGTAGCTTAATCATCAGTCCAAGGTGCAACACAGCATATTGAACGTCTTTACAACAAGAATGAAAACTTCCTTCTATGAGCTTGAGAGGATGAGCAAATTAGTTGTTTTTAGTTACAAATTGATCCTGTTCTTTTAGTTACAAATGGATGGCTGTTGTAAATAGTTATTTAAATTGATTAAGATTTATTTTTTGGTTAAATTGATTATGATTTTGTTAATCACTTTATTTCACGTTTGAATTAAGAAGACCTGAACTGAAATCTCATTCTCATTCTCCTTCCTTTTATATCTATCTTGTGTGTAGTTCTCTTTATGGGATTATATACATTTTGTATGAGTATTACTGTGCGTCTCGGACACTTACTATTACAATAAGTATTTTTTTAAAAAAATAAAATTGTTTGTTTGTTTACCAAGTCTTTTCTCACTAAGTGGAGTCAGTTACATAGATTAATCATATCATAAAAATTTGACAATATTTTACGTTGACTATCGACTACCTAACATTTTACGTTGTTTGTTTGTTTATTTTTCAAAGTAAAATACAAATAAAAAAATTATGGAACCCAGCCTTGCTATGCATAACTCTTCAAATTGACAAGTCATCTTCACAATGTCCTATCTGGCTTTCTCAAAGGTATCCCTAGATTAGATCGCAAAATGCATCATTCTATTACAAAGTTATGATAGAACGGCTCTCCTTATCATTGCAATGTCCTCACCACTGGGTTCAGTTGACAGGTGAGAGTCAAGAAATGAATTATTCTAGGATTATTTCGTCCACCAAATATTAATGCAAGATGAGGGAATTTTTCTTATGTTTAGGTGCCTCATCACACACAAAATGTGCACACAAGAAGTCCAAAGCTCTCAAAGTATTTGCATAAGCACTGTATCACCTCGAATATTGGCTCAAACCTTACTTCCCACCTCTTTTCAGGGAATTAATACTACGATAAATGGAAAATTTGTTCAGCATTTTCGTGTTCTACAAAAAATAAAGTTCAACAAGGTCACTGTCTCAAGCTGCTCCTTGAATTTCTTGAATATGGACTCTGTGTACAACTCGTTCTCATGTCTTTCCAAGGCAACTAGCTTTGAACTCAACACTGAGGAAGTGTACTTGCTTTAATAGTCCTGGTTTACCTCTCTATTCGTCAAGTGCCTTAATGCACAATCAAAATGATGAACAAATTCAACCAAGTTATGCTTATTTTGCAAGAAACCCCCTAAAAAGGAGTTTGGATTGATTACACCTTACAATCCATGTTTCTAATAATTCTTCATGTGGTATGGAAAACCTAAGGAAGCTTGGGAAGTGGTCAATCATTATTCGGGCGGGAAATGAGTTCCATTATGACCATTGGGACATGCGATTTAGTTTTAACTCGACACGTTTGGAAAAGACCTTTATGTTCCTAGTTTTCTATGGTCTCACACCTAGAGTTAATTCAAACACCTGTAAAGAACTTACCCCTGAGGTAGGTCACACTATATAGTTCCCACTTCTTACCCAATTCCTCAATTCATTCCCTGTCATTTGATTTCCATTGACCGATCAAGTTATCTCATACTTCTTCAAATTTCTCCCTGTCAATAATATTAAGGATCAGGTGGGCAAAGGCCCTTGTGAACTCTGGCTAACTAGACTTGGCTTGTATATTGTGTTCCAAGTGTCAATAGCACAATTGATGGTGTACATTAAGCTACAGCTCCTTTATAGTTCTCCTCATTGACTTATCACTATTTGTGACCACCAACAAAGGCATCTTATTCATCATTGCAACCAAGAATTACCTTAGCAGCCATCTATACATCCCTACACTTTTGTCCACCAACAAGGTACATCCAAATATCATTGTTTCATAGTGGTGATTTACACCAGCCAAAATCACCAATGGTTTGCTGTATGCATTAGTTTTGTAGGTCGAATCAATGACTAACACATCCCCAAAGCACTAGTAATCTAATCTTGTATAACTATATACCCAAAACAAGTTTTCCAGTCGACTTGTGCCATCCTTGGTGAATGACACAAACAACATTATGTCAGGACACTTCTTGGCGTCCAAGTATATGTTAGTGTTACCTCTGCATCACCTACATTCATCTTCTCCAACCTCTCTCTCGAGATGGTTGTGCAAGTCAACCTTGCTAAACTTTACACCTTCAAACCCACCATTATGCTCCACCATAAAATTCATCATGTGGTTGGTCCTTATCCCAACATCTCGCATCTGATGTGATAACTCTGTATTATATTACAAATAGATTAATGTTATGAAGTGCATGCCTCTTATTGTTTTTATTTAAAAAATAGAAATAGGGATGTTGGACATTTGATCAATGACAATCCGTGTCTATCTTCAACATTTTAACAAACACCTGTACATTTTATTTTGTCTATCTTCAACATTTTAACAAACACCTGTACATTTTATTTTCTTAAGATGTGTTTCTTTGCAAGTTTGCATTTCCATAATTCTTTTTTTTTTTTACGTTTTTGCATTTTCAAAATTCGGATTTACATTTCGTGAAATATCAAATATATGAAGTTTAAAATTTTATTGTAATAAGAATAAGAAATGCGATAACATTTGAGAAATGAAATTAAATAAAAACATGTAGATAATATATGACGTATTATTTGGTTTTATTTTTAATTATTATTTCATACACGTCTACGTCTCATTTCCTTTTACTTTGAATTGTATTTCATTTTGTTAATTTTTTATATGAGATATATGATTAGGCGGCCCAACTCTTCCCACAATATTTTGAAAGAGAAAATAAAATGATAATAATCAAATAAAACAATTGGATGTCTGGGATCATTTTCTGTTTAGAATTAACTAGTGTTATGTTCTGGTACAATGCATAAGCTAAATTAAAAAATATTATAATAAATAAAAATATATACTTAATTTAGATATATGATATTCAAATAATTTAGATAAATTTAAATAAATTATAATTAATAGAATCAATAATATAATCCATTCAAAATCATTTTTTTCGTTAATTGATACTTTTTGTGTTATAATAACTGACTTGTGTAACTTTTTTCAATAAATATTTCTTTTATATGATTTTTTAATAAATAATTAGTCTATTTAATTTTAGATAATTTTAATTTTTGATTCTATAGTTTTTTTAATATTAATTTTATGTGTTTAGTTATTTGAATATTTTATCAACTTATTATTAAGATTATACAAAAAAAAAATTACTATATTTTCTAACTTTAAAAAACACTTAATAAATTCTTGATTTCTTCGTAATAAATTATATTTAATTAATTTTACTATATTTTCATACAAAATTTTTACTCTTGTATGATGTATATATTAAAGTTTTGTAAATAATATAAAATAGTTATATATAAATAGATATAGTAATTTGAAAATATAATTAATTAATTTAGGGTGACAATACGTATATATGAGAGATGAAATTAGACAACTACAAAAAATTTGATATTTTAAGATCAATCACTAATAAAAATAATTAATAACGCGGTCAACAAAAAATATGTAAGAATTTTTTGAATTTTTTTAATATGAATTAATATGCAAATGTATATATGTCAAGATAATTAACATGTGATTATAATTTTTTATATTTATATGCGTGAATAATAATTTAATTTTAGACCTGACGACACATGTATATCTTCCTCTTAAATTGTAACATGAGATGACACATGTCAGTTATTGGAATCATATATTTGTCACATAACAGATTTTAAACATGTTCCATATCAAAATGACATATATTAAAATATAAAGACATATATCTTTTTTTATATATTATCAGTGTTTTGTACCGGTACAATACACAAGATAAGTTAAAAAATATTACAATAAATAAGGAAAAATGTACTTGACACATAGATATGACATCTAAAAGGTTTAGATGAATTTGATTAAGTTATAATTAGTGAAATCTATAGTTAAACCTACTCAAAATTATTTTTTTTGTTTTCGTTAACCAACTCTTCTCGTGATTTAATAATTGAGTTATGCAGTTTTTCTCAATAAATATTTCTTTTATATAACTACTTAATAAATAATTAATTTATATAATTTCATATAATTTTAAATTTTGATTCTATAATTTTTCTTAATATTATTTTTTATGTATTTATTTATGTAAATGCTTTATCAACTTATTAATAAGATTATAAAAAAATTCATTAAATTTTCTCAATTTAAAAAATTATTTAATAAATTCTTAATTTTTTCGTAATAAATTGTATTTAATTAATTTTATTATATTTTCATGTAAAAATTTTATTCTTACATGATGTATACATTAAAATTTTATAAATAATATAAAATAATTATATATCAATAAATATGATAACTTTAAAATATAATTAATTAATTTAAAATAACATTATATATATAACAAAAATAAAATTAGACACTTATAAAATATTTAGAGTTTTAAAATCAATTATTAATAAAAAGACGAATGAAAAGACAGTAAGTGCTGATGTGACAACTTTTCAGTATATAACAAATAGATTAATGTTATGAAGTACATGCCTCTTGCTGTTTTTATTTAAAAAATAGATATAGGGATCTTCGACATTAATCAATGACAATCCGTGTCTATCTTCAACATTTTAACAAACACCTGTACATTTTATTTTCTTGTTTTTCGCAAGTTTGCATTTTCGTAATTCTTTTTTTTTGACGTTTTTGCATTTTCAAAATTCGGATATACATTTCGTGAAATATCAAATATATGGAGTTTAAAATTTTATTTAAAAGTAATAAGAATAAGAAATGAGATAACATTTGAGAAATTAAATTAATAAAAACATGTAGATAATATATGACGTGTTATTTAGTTTTTTTTTATTTCATATTATTCTTAATCATATAAAAATATAAGATGATGATATAAGAGAGCACGTCTAGGTCTCATTTCCTTTTACTTTGAATTGTATTTCATTTTGTTAATTTTTTATATGAGATATATGATTAGGCGGCCCAACTCTTCCCACAATATTTTGAAAGAGAAAATGAAATGATAATAATCAAATAGAACAATTGGATGTCTGGGATCATTTTATTTTTCAAATTAATTAGTATTTTGTACATGTGTAATGTGTGAGATAAATTAAAAAATATTATAATAAATAGAAAAATACTTAATTTAGAGATATGATATTAAGATAATTTAGATGAATTTAATTAAGTTATAATTAGTAGAATTTATAGTGAAATTCACTCAAAATTATTTTTTGTTTTCATTAATCAGTACTTTTTGTGTTATGATAATTAGACTATGTAATTCATCTCAATAAATTTTTCTTTTATATGACCTCTTAATAAATAATTAGTTTATATAATTTTAGATAATTTTAATTTTTTATTTTATTGTTTTTTTCTTTTAATATTAATTTTTATGTATTTATTTATTTTAATGTTTTATCAACTTATTATTAAGATTATACAAAAAAATTACTATATTTTCTTAGTTTAAAAAATACTTAATAAATTCTTACGTTTCTTTATAATAAATTACATTTAATTAATTTTACTATATTTTCATGTAAAATTTTCACTCTTGTATGTTGTATATATTAAAATTTTGTAAATAATATAAAATAATTATATATGAATAAATATATTAATTTGAAAATATAATTAATCAATTTTAGATGAAATATATATATATATATATATATAAATATATATATATATATACAGAGATAAAATTTTAGAAAATTTTAAATCAATCACTAATAACAACTATTAATAACGTGATCAAATAAAGATATGTGACAATTTTTTTAATTTTTTTTAAATATGAATTAATATGAAAATGTATATATTTCAAGGTAATTAATATGTGTTTATAATTTTTATATTTATATGTGTGAGTAATAAATTAAATTTAAATTTGATGACACATATACATCTTTTTCTTAAATTGTAACATGAAATGACACACGTCAATTATTGGAATCGTATGTTTGCCACATAACAAATTTTTAAACATGTTATTCTATATCAGAATGATATATATCAGAATATAAAGATATGTACATTTTTTTATATATTATTAATGTTTTGTACCCGTGCAATGCACGAAATAAGTTAATAAATGTTATAATAAATAAGGAAAAATGTACTTAACATAAAGATATGACATTAAGACGGTTTAGATGAATTTAATTAAGTTATAATTAGTAAAATTTACAATACATCCCACTCAATACTATTTTTCTATTTTCATTAACTGATTTTTTCGTGCTTTGATAATTAAGTTATGTAGTTTCTTTCAATAAATATTTCTTTTATATGATCACAAAATAAATAATTAGTTTATATAATTTTAAATAATTTCAACTTTTGATTCTATAGCTTTTTTTCTATTAATATTAATTTTATGTATTTATTTATTTGGATGTTTTATCAATTTATTATTAAGATTGTACAAAAAATTTTCTATATTTTTTAGTTTAAAAAATTACTTAATAAATTCTTAGTTTCTTCATAATAAATTACATTTTATTTATTTTATTTTTATTCAAAATTTTTACTCTTGTATAATGTATACATTAAAGTTTTATAAATAATATAAAATAATTATATATAAATAAATATAGTAATTAAAAAAATATTTAATTAATTTAAAATAACAGTGTATGTATATAATATAAATAAAATTAAACACGTATAAAAATTTCAAAATTTTAAAATCAATCACTAATAAAAAAAATGAATGAAAAAGATGGTAAGTTCTGATGTGACAATCCACTATATATTATAACCTATAAAGATATGACATTATTTTTGAGGTGTGTCTGCGTGTGGAACGTGTATCTTTATCATTACACGCGTGGACACTCATACGACATATGTGTGTTTTATGTGTCGATTAAAAAAATTATTTTTTAGTTTAATAGCATCTGGACACGCCTCGACACGCCAACACGCGTTTAAGACATCTTGAACACAACCCATTAATATTTTTAAAAAAAAAAATAATTTTCATGACTAACGTTCAATTAGTAAGCCCATAACTCACCTAAGTTCAATTACATGACTGACGTCCTAAGTTACTATTTTCACATACCAGTATTTTAAGTTTTATCTTTTCACACGCCACTATTAGACTTTTAAATTTTATCTTTTTACACACCACTATTTTTATATGTTCTTTCTACCTCTACTCGTACCAAGCTGTCCACTTTGTCGTCAATGAAGTTTGTCTCACACTAATATTTCCTGTAGTTTTTTTTTTTAATGCACATGTACTTGTACACGATTAGTTCTATTATGAGAAGTTAGTTTATGAGATTTTTTAGAATATGTCAATAAAAATTATGCTCCTAATTTTTTAGGAAAGATTTACTAAGTAGTAAATATTAACACATATGACATATATTAAGATATTGTAAATCTTTAACTTTATAGAAATAATATTAAGGAATTATAATTTTTTTCTTAAATTTTACAATTATATAGATATATATAAACCAAATTATTAAATTTACTTTTATATATATATATATATATATATGCAAATATCTATATCTTATAATTTTTTAAATTTAATATATTTTTATATATATTCATATTACATCTCGTATTTATATCCGTGTATGTGCTTCCAAAATTAGAACAAATAGATCAATGTTATGAAGTGCATGCCTCTTGCTGTTTTTATTTAAAAAATAGAAATAGGGATGTTGGACATTTAATCAATGACAATCCGTGTCTATCTTCAACATTTTAACAAACACCTGTACATTTTATTTTCTTAAGATGTGTTTTTTGCAAGTTTGCATTTCCACAATTTTTTTTTTTTGTTGACGTTTTTGCATTTTCAAAATTTGGATTTACATTTCGTGAAATATCAAATATATGAAGTTTAAAATTTTATTTAAAAGTAATAAGAATAAGAAATGAGATAACATTTGGGAAATGAAATTAAATAAAAACATGTAGATAATATATGACGTGTTATTTGGTTTTATTTTTAATTATTATTTCATATTATTCTTAATCGTATAAAAATATAAGGTGATGATGTAAGAGAGCACGTCTACGTCTCATTTCCTTTTACTTTGAATTGTATTTCAAAATTTTGTTAATTTTTTATATGAGATATATGATTAGGCGGCCCAACTCTTCCCACAATATGTTGAAAGAGAAAATAAAATGATAATAATCAAATAAAACAATTGGATGTCTGGGATCATTTTCTGTTTAGAATTAACTAGTGTTATGTTCTGGTACAATGCATAAGCTAAATTAAAAAATATTATAATAAATAAAAAAATATACTTAACTTAGATATATGATATTCAAATGATTTAAATAAATTTAAATAAGTTATAATTAATAGAATCAATAATATAATCCAATCAAAATCTTTTTTTTTTTTTGTTAACTATTACTTTTTGTATTATAATAATTGACTTATATAACTTCTCTTAATAAATATTTTTTTATATTATTTTTTAATAAATAATTAGTCTATTTAATTTTAAATAATTTTAATTTTTGATTTTATAGTTTTTTTAATATTAATTTTATGTGTTTAGTTATTTGAATATTTTATCAACTTATTATTAAGATTATACAAAAAAATTTATTATATTTTCTTAGTTTAAAAAACACTTAATAAATTTTTAATTTCTTCATAATAAATTATATTTAAATAATTTTACTATATTTTTATGTAAAATTTTCACTCTTATATGATGTATATATTAAAGTTTTATAAATAATATAAAATAATTATATATAAATAGATATAGTAATTTAAAAATATAATTAATTAATTTAGAGTAACAATACGTATATAACAGAGATAAAATTAGATAACTACAAAAATTTTGATATTTTAAGATCAATCACTAATAAAAATAATTAATAACGCGGTCAACAAAAGATATGTGAAAATTTTTTAAATTTTTTGAATATGAATTAATATGCCAATATATATATGTCAAGATAATTAATGTGATTATAATTTTTTATGTTTATATGTGTGAACAATAAATTAAATTTAGACCTGACGACACATGTACATCTTCCTCTTAAATTATAACATAGGATGACACATGTCAATTATTTGAATTATATATTTGTCACATAACAAATTTTAAACATGTTATTTTATATCAAAATGACACATGTTAAATTATAAAGACATATACCATTTTTTTTTATATATTATTAGTATTTTGTAGCGGTACAATGCACAAGATAAGTTAAAAAATGTTACAATAAATAAGGAAAAATGTACTTGATGCATAGATATGACCGCTAAAAGATTTAGATGAATTTGATTAAGTTATAATTAGTGGAATCTACAGTTGAACCTACTCAAAATTTTTTTTTTGTTTTTATTGACCAACTTTTTCGTGCTTTAATAACTGAGTTATGTAGTTTTTCTCAATAAATATTTCTTTTATACGACAACTCAATAAATAATTAGTTTATATAATTTCATATAATTTTAAATTTTGATTCTATAATTTTTTTAATATTATTTTTTACTTATTTATTCATTTAAATGTTTTATCAACTTATTAATAAGATTATACAAAAAAATTTACTATATTTTCTTAATTTAAAAATTATTTAATAAATTCTTAATTTTTTCATAATAAATTGTATTTAATTAATTTTATAATATTTTCATGTAAAAATTTTATGCTTGTATGATGTATATATTAAAATTTATTAAATAATATAATATAATTATATATCAATAAATATAATAATTTTAAAATATAATTAATTAATTTAAAATAACATTACATATATAACAAAAATAAAATTAGACACTTATAAAATATTTAGAATTTTAAAATCAATTATTAATAAAAAGACGAATGAAAAAACGCAAGTTCTGATGTGACAACTTTTCAGTATATAACAAATAGATTAATGTTATGAAGTGCATGCCTCTTGCTGTTTTTATTTAAAAAATAGAAATAGGGATCTTCGACATTAATCAATGACAATCAGTGTCTATCTTCAACATTTTAACAAACACCTGTACATTTTATTTTCTTCTTTTTGCAAGTTTGCATTTTCATAATTCTTTTTTTTGACGTTTTTGCATTTTCAAAATTCGGATATACATTTAGTGAAATATCAAATATATGGAGTTAAAAATTTTATTTAAAAGTAATAAGAATAAGAAATGAGATAACATTTGAGAAATTAAATTAATAAAAACATGTAGATAATATATGACGTGTTATTTACTTTTTTTTATTTCATATTATTCGTAATCATATAAAAATATAAGATGATGATCGAAGAGAGCACGTCTAGGTCTCATTTCCTTTTACTATGGATTGTATTTCATTTTGTTAATTTTTTATATGAGATATATCATTAGGCGGCCCAGCTCTTCCCACAATATTTTGAAAGAGAAAATGAAATGATAATAATCAAATAGAACAATTGGATGTCTAGGATCATTTTCTTTTTAGAATTAATTAGTGTTTTGTATTTGTGTAATGTATGGAATAAATTAAAAAATGTTACAATGAATAAAAATATATATATTTAACCTAGAGATATCACATTCAGATAATTTAAATGAATTTAATTAAGTTATAATTAATAAAATTTATAATAAATTCATTTAAAATTATTTTTTTATTTTCATTAACTGACACTTACCATATTATAAAACCAAGCTATATAATTTATTTTAATAAATATTTTTTTATATATTTACCCAATAAATAATTAATTTATATAATTTTAGATAATTTTAACTTTTAATTATATAATTTTTTTTTTTAATATTATTTTTTATGAGTTTATTTATTTAGATGTTTTATTAACTTATTATTAAGATTATACAAAAAATTACTATATTTTTTAATTTTAAAATCACTTAATAAATTTTTAATTTTTCCATAATAAATTATATTTAATTAATTTAATTATATTTTTATACAAAATTTTCACTTTTATATAATATATATATTGTTATTTTATAAATAATATAATATATTATATATAAATAAATATAATAATTTAAAAATATAATTAATTAATTTAAAATTACAATAAATATATAATAAAGATAAAATTAAACACTTATACAAATTTTAAAATTTAACTTTGATTTTCTTATTACAAACAGTATATACATATTTTTTTATATTCTTCTTAATACTATTTATCATATTTATTTTTTTATATCATTTTTTTTCATTTAATTATAATTATTTAAAATAAATATAAAAATAAATACGAAATAAAAAATAATATAAAAACATAATTTTCCTTTAAAATTTTAACACCATTTACCGATAAGAAGGCAAATGAAAAGACGGTAAGTTTCGATGTGACAACACCACTGTATATTGCAAATGGATTAATGTTATGAAGTGCATGCCTCTTGCTGTTTTTATTTAAAAAAATAGAAATAGAGATGTTGGACATTAATCAATGACCACAATCTTCAACATTTTAACAAACACCTGTACATTTTATTTTCTTAAGATGTGTTTTTTATATGTTTGCATTTTCATAATTCTTTTTTTTTTTTACGTTTTTGCATTTTCAAAATTCTGATATACATTTTCTGAAATATCAAATATATGAAGTTTACAATTTTATTAAAAGTAATAAGAATAAGAAATGAGATAACATTGATATATGAAATTAAATAAAAACATGTAGATAATATATGTCGTATTATTTAGTTTTTATTTTTTATTATTATTTCATATTATTCTTAATCGTATAAAAATATAAGGTGGTGATGTAAGAGAGCACGTCTAGGTCTCATTTCCTTTTACTTTGAATTGTATTTCATTTTGTTAATTTTTTATATGAGATATATGATTAGGCGGCCCAACTCTTCCCACAATATTTTGAAAGAGAAAATGAAATGATAATAATCAAATAGAACAATTGGATGTCTGGGATCATTTTCTTTTTCAAATTAATTAGTATTTTGTACATGTGTAATGTATGAGATAAATTAAAAAATATTATAATAAATAAAAAATACTTAATTTAGAGATATGATATTTAGAAAATTTAGATAAATTTAATTAAGTTATAATTAATAGAATCTATAGTGAGACTCACTTAAAATTATTTTTTTGTTTTTGTTAATCAGTACTTTTCATGCTATGATAATTCGACTATGTAATTTATTTCAATAAATTTTTATTTTATATGTCTTCTTAATAAATAATTAGTTTATATAATTTTAGATAATTTTAATTTTTGATTCTAATATTTTTTAATATTGATTTTTATGTGTTTATTTATTTTAATGTTTTATCAACTTATTATTAACATTATACAAAAAATTACTATATTTTTTAGTTAAAAAAACACTTAATAAATTCTTAGTTTCTTTATAATAAATTACATTTAATTAATTTTACTATATTTTCATGTAAAATTTTCACTTTTGTATGATGTATATATTAAAATTTTGTAAATAATATAAAATAATTATATATGAATAAATACATTAATTTAAAAATATAATTTAATCAATTTTGGATGAAAGTATATATATAACATAGATAAAATTAGACACCTACGAAAATTTTAGAATTTTAGATTAATCACCAATAACAACTATTAATAACGTGGTCAAGTAAAGATATGTGACAATTTTTTAATTTTTTAAAAATATAAATTAATATATAAATGTATATATGTCAAGGTAATTAATATGTGTTTATAATTTTTTATATTTATATATGTGAGTAATAAATTAAATTTAGATCTGACGACACAAGTACATCTTTATCTTAAATTGTAACATGAGATGACACACGTCAGTTATTAGAATTGTGTATTTATCATATAACAAATTTTTAAATATGTTCCATATCAGAATGATACATGTCAGAATATAAAGACATGTATATTTTCTTTATATATTATTAATATTTTGTACCCGTGTAATGCATGAGATAAGTTAAAAAATGTTATAATAAATAAGGAAAAATGTACTTAACATAAAGATATGGCATTCAAACGGTTTAAATGAATTTAATTAAGTTATAATTAATGAAATTTATAGTAGAGCCCACTCAATACTATTTTTTTTTTATTTTCATTAACTGACTTTTCTCGTGCTTTGATAATTAAACTATGTAGCTTCTCTCAATAAATATTTCTTTTATATGATCACACAATAAATAATTAATTTATATAATTTCAAATAATTTCAACTTTTGATTCTATAGCTTTTTTCTATTAATATTAATTTTATATATTTATTTATTTGGATGTTTTATCAATTTATTATTAAGATTGTACAAAAAAAAAATTCTATATTTTTTTAGTTTAAAAAATTACTTAATAAATTCTTAGTTTCTTCATAATAAATTACATTTTATTTATTTTATTTTTATGCAAAATTTTTACTCTTGTATAATGTATATATTAAAGTTTTATAAATAATATAAAATAATTATATATAAATAAATATAGTAATTAAAAAAATATTTAATTAATTTAAAATAACAGTGTATGTATATAATATAAATAAAATTAAACATGTATAAAAATTTTAAAATTTTAAATCAATCACCAATAACAAAATGAATGAAAAAGATGGTAAGTTCTGATGTGACAATTCCACCATATATTACATCCTATGAAGCATAGACACATCATTTTTGAGGTGTGTCTATGTGTCAGACACGTATCCGTATCAGACACATGGAGACATTCGTACGACACAAGTATCTTATGTATCCGATTAAAAAGATTATTATTTTTTAGTTTGAACACGTCTCAGACACGTTTGGACATGTCTCGGACATGTTTGAACACATTTAGAACACGACTTGGACACGACTCATTCATATATTTTTTTTTTAAAATAGTTTTCATGACTAACGTTCAATTAGTAAGTTCGTAACTCACATAAGCTCAATTAAATGACTGACGTCCCAAGCTACTATTTTTACATACTAGTATTTTAAGTTTTATTTTTTCACATGTCACTATTAGACTTTTAAGTTTTATCTTTTCACAAGTCACTATTTTTATATGTTCTTTCTACCTCTACTCGTACCAAACCGTTCACTTTGTCGTCAATGAAGTTTGTCTCACACCAATATTTTCTTTAGTTAATTTTTTTAATGCGCATATACTTGTACATTATTAGTTCTATTAGGAGAAGTTAGTTTAGGAGAATTTTTAAAATATGTAAATAAAAATTATGCTTTGTATTTTTTAGGAAGGACTTACTAAGTAACAAATATTAATACATATAACATATATTAAGATATTATAAATCTTCAATTTTATAAAAATAATATTAATGAATTATAATTTTTTTTTTAAATTTTATAATTATATAGATACATATATAAATTAAATTCTTTAATTTACTTTTATATATATATATATTGTATTTGTATCCTATAATTTTTTAAATTTAATATATTTTTATATTCATATTTATATTGTATCTCATATTTATATCTGTGTATGTAATTCATAGATTACAACAAATAGATTAATGTTATGAAGTGCATGTCCCTTGCTGTTTTTTATTTAAAAAATAGAAGTAGGGATGTTGGACATTTAATCAATGACAATCCGCCTCTATCTTCAACACTTTAACAAACACGTGTACATTTTATTTTCTTAAGATGTGTTTTTTGCAAGTTTGCATTTTCATAATTCTTTTTTTTTTGACGTTTTTGCATTTTCAAAATTTGGATATACATTTCGTGAAATATCAAATATATGGAGTTTAAAATTTTATTTAAAAGTAATAAGAATAAGAAATGAGATAACATTTGAGAAATTAAATTAATAAAAACATGTAGATAATATATGACGTGTTATTTAGTTTTTATTTTTTTTATTTCATATTATTCTTAATCATACAAAAATATAAGATGATGATATAAGAGAGCACGTCTAGGTCTCATTTCCTTTTACTTTGAATTGTATTTCAATTTTGTTAATTTTTTATATGAGATATATCATTAGGCGGCCCAGCTCTTCCCACAATATTTTGAAAGAGAAAATGAAATGATAATAATCAAATAGAACAATTGGATGTCTAGGATCATTTTCTTTTTAGAATTAATTAATTGGTAACGTGGGACAAGGGGAGAATGGTTTCTATAATGGGGTCCACGTTCGAAGGTCAATGGTAAGTTGCTTCAGACAATTAATTTGGAATGTTTACCGAAATTTTGGAAACTGAAGGCACGTGGAATTAATTGATACGCATCAATGTATCTATCTACCAACGGTATCAGTATCAAATATTTAAACCATTATGCAGCTTTATTTATTGGTTTTGTCAATATCTTATAGTATATATATAAATTTAAATAAAATTTAGCTCTTTGATAACTGAAGGTTTTCTCCTGTCCATTCCTCTTCGTAATTGGGTTGTCACGTTGAAAGGTTCACAAGATGGAACACCAGCCATATTTTTTTTTCCATAAGATTTGAAATTTGATTGATCTGGACAAAAACAGTGCAAAAATATTGTATCTACTAACTGCCAAGCAGATAAAATGGGAAAATAGGAAAAACAAACAAACTAGCAAGCATATTCTGCACAATAGACCAGATTATCATCTGTTAGTTCCATATTTTAAATTACAGTTTGTTCTTAATCGAGTTTTAGATTGGTAGATAAGGCGTAATTTGACCTATTAAGGACATGTCTCAACTAATATTAAGTTGCTTTAAATTAAAAAAAATGTATTTATTTATGATTAGTAATTTTTTTTAAAAATTTATATACATAAATATTATAGTTATAAAAAATAATTATCTTAATATATTTTTATTCTTAATAATAATATTTATTATTTATTAATATAAATTTAAATGTAATTTTTATCTATTATGACTCTCATATAAATATTACATAAAATAATAAAAATATACATTTAGTCTCAAAACACTTTATCTACCTAGCTAGGAACATAACAAATTAAATGCGATGGAAGACCGACCAGTAAATTAATTTCATTTGGATTCAGTTGCCATTTTTTAATTTTTGAGTTGTACCAGTATTTTTCACTCAAAGTGACCCCCTCACCCAATTTCACGTGTTGTCACATTTGAAGGTTCACAAGACATTAGACCAGCAAACTGAATGTCTCTGAACTAAATTAAATGCATTCGGCTAAAAAGTAGTAATTTTGAAGATTAACACGAGCCTAAAGATCATCAATGAACCAAGGACGTATTTTAGGAAGCTGACTGTGTGATTTTAGGTGTCAGTTAAATGACGTAGTTCTACAAAACATTTACACATAAGTATTGAGTCTATTGACAAAATCAACTAAAAATAAATCATGGATTTAATTGAATGTGTTGTTACTGTAAAATTTTTTTATACAGTTATTTAAAAAAAAAATTGGTAGATAATACAGTCATTTAATTATATATTATTACATTGATAAATTTTTTTTTATTTTTACAATTATATCAAAAGTCACATATATAATAATATATAATTACTTAATAGTGTAAACAAAATTTATATTTATAATGCATTAAAATTAACCTCATAAAATATTGCTTGATTCACAAATGTATAATTTGGCATGAAATAGCACGACTGTAGTACAAATATTTACATAGTAGTTATTTATAATCCAATGATTAAATCGATTTAAATCATTTTAGAAAGAGTTATTGCACAATGCGCTATATCAAGTCTAAATTAATGTCAACGAATCCTGATCGTATGAATGTAGTTATGCTTGGTATTTTTAGTCTAACTCAATACATAATTGAGGTTGAAGCAACTTAAGATGAAAAAAGTATTTGGTGGCGTTTAGTTTTCAACTTCCCGTCGATTTGAAAATATAGTGAGTATAAAGGTTTTCAATCTTAGATTGAACAAACTATCAATAATTTACAGGCTAAATAATTCACTAAGTATAATATGTCGAAGATAATTACCCAAGAGCCCGCTTTTTTTTTTTTAATTGTGATTAAGTGATATTTGGATAATTTGCATATATTTTGATTAATTTACTTTTATGATCTAGTCAAAGACATATAATTTGCATTGAAATTAAAAAATTTATAAATATATTTTCTATAATTTGAACCTTAAAAAATTAATGTAACAACAATTAAAGCGAAGCATTATATATAGACATATTCGTAAACAAGGCTGTGTCTAATATGAACTTCAAAATATATGATTTATTGTTGGATTAACAATAATAAATTATTAATTTATTAATAAAAAATTAATGATTGAAATTGATTATTTAAAATTTTATAAATTTTAATTAATAATATTTATATTTATACACAAATTTAATTAAATTATTTTTTTTTTTATGAATAATTGTGTATACAAAAAATTTATAAATTTTAATTGATAATATTAACATACACTCAGATTTATATATAAATCATATTAAATAAAAAAATAATAAATCTATAAATCCAAACATAATGAGTCTATAATAACAAGCTCTACTAAACAAAGAAAATTTACTAATTAAGCTAGATTTAATTGATACATTTAATTAAAAAACCTGCAGACATTATTTTACCTTTTTCTTTGCTTATTTTATTCTTGCCACATTCTTTTTTCTTTTATTATTTTTAACTGCTTCTTCTACTATATAATATATACACAAAAAACTAATAAGTAGTAACCATTCTTTTCCTAACTATTATTTTTCTTTATAAATACTTTTATAAGCTCGTTTACGTGATTTTTTGAAAGTGATTTATATCTGTTCATAATAAATATTACTTTAAATTTGATTACAAATAAATAATTAAGTTTTAATATATATTGGGCTTCAGCCCGTATTTTACCCAAAAAAAAAAAATCATCGTATATTTTCAGTGATAAGGCCCTATTTATTCCTTAATAAAATTATCTTTTAACTTCCTCAACATACACATGACACACCCATATGGTAATTTTCTAATCGCCTTAACTGTTATTTTGTAATTATTATTATTATTATTATTAATATGGAAAAAGTTTAGGTAAATTGTTTTAGATATTTGTTGTTTTACTTTAAAAAATATATAATATGTGTTTTATTTTTTTAATTATTTTAACATTTTTTTAAAAGTTTTATTGATAAATTGTAAAGAAATATACATATATTTTTATTAAAAAATAACAATATAAATACTTAAATATTTTTACTCTAAGCTCTTTTTTCAGAGCAAGTGTTTAAATCGAAGGGTTGTACAACGATAAATAAGCATGTGATGTGTGGGTAAACATACTGTCAAATGTTTAAATATTAACTATGTTAATTTCTTGAAACAAAATCATAAGAATTATTTTTTTGAATTTTTTAATTTTAACATGAATGACTTATTTTTAAATAAATTGAAAAAGATAAATACGTTGAGATGCATTGGCCTAAACGCTACCTAACTATAATATAAAAAATATATATGTTTTTCGTTCTCGGCAGGAATTTTGGAGCAAGTTTTTTCTTCTTAACATTTATAATCACTAGTAAATAAGAGTTATTAATCATAATAGTGTTCGGCAATTAATTCTATAGTAATGTCTATAAAAATATCTTTTTTAATGACCAAAAAGTTACTAGTAAAAAAAATATAATAACATCAATTTCCGCAAGTTGCGTTTGTTTGTTTTATTGGAAACAATGACAAAACTACCAAACTGGAATGTTTTTGTCAAGGAAAGGATAAGACACCATATTAGTAAACTAGTTAAGCGAAAAAAAAGGAAAGACACCATATTAGGTCTTACAATTACTCGAAACATAAATTGTTCTCTGCACCTAATCTAATCCCAATCTAATCATCCTCATCTCCCCACTCACTCACTTATTTTGATCCACCAAGCAAATAGGAGCTTAGTTAGAGTTCAGACCAAAAGAGTGAATTCAAAGCCACCATACCAAATTACCCCTTCAGTCACGGCGAGACAAATACATATAAATAGAGACAAAACAAAAGCCCTTATATTGTACTCTTCTAGTTTGTAGTCTTGTAAGTCTGCTTTCTTCCCACACTCTTCAGAAAAGAATAAGAACACCACACCCCACATAACCATTCACACACAAACAAACGCCCTTTACCTTCACCTTACCCACCTGAAAAATATCTCAACACCCCACACCTAAAAATCCAATATTTTTTCCTCCCAAAACGCACACACTGTACAAATTGCCATTTAAGAACCTAACAGTTAACACTCCCTTCTTAAAAAGGGTTTCTTTCTCCCTCTCCCTTCTTTCCACACAGAGTGAAAGAATCTCAATTTCTCACACCCTCTTTAAAAAAAACCTACAAAACCAAAAAAATGAAGAAATTGAAGAATTATTACATGCACCTGAGGCACAATCATCCACAATCATCCTCATCAGAACGCAGATGGGTTTTCCCACTTGCAATCGGTTCCGTGCTCTCTGTTTTCCTTCTCTTCTTAGCCACACTAACCTCACCGGAGGGCACACCCATTCTCCCATTCTACCGTTCCATCACCACCTCCTACTCCGTCTTCGTTGAATCCAAGCTCCACCCTTTACCCATCTCCACCCTCCCTCCTCCGCCACGCCTCGCCTATCTCATCTCCGGCTCCGTCGGTGACGGAAACTCCATAAAGCGAACTCTCTTAGCACTCTACCATCCCCACAACCGCTACGTCCTGCACCTGGACCTTGAATCCTCACGAGATGAACGGTTGGATCTCCAAAAATTTGTGAAACAACACCCAATGTTCCAGAAGTTTCAGAACGTGAAGATGATCGCCAAGGCGAATCTGATTACCTACCGTGGCCCCACCATGGTGGCTAACACCCTCCACGCCGCCGCCATCCTGTTAAGGGAATGCGGCGATTGGGATTGGTTCATCAATCTCAGTGCCTCGGATTATCCGCTTGCTACCCAAGATGGTTGGTGTTTTTTATTTTTTATTTATTTTATTTTATTTATGTTTGATGTTTGGTTTGTTTTTTTTTCTTGTGTTTTTATTATGTTTTTTGGTTTTGGGGACTGATTAGTTTTGGTTTTGGTTTTGGTTTTGGCTTGGTGGGTTTTGGTGAGCTAGATCTGCTGCACACGTTTTCTTACTTGCCTCGCGACCTTAATTTCATTGATCATACTAGTGACATTGGGTGGAAAGAGTGAGTTTTTGTTATTTTTTGTTTTGTTGTTGTTGTTGTTTTATTAATTTGGGGAGTGAGGTTATTTATGTGATTGGTTTTTTGTGATGTGTTTGATTAGTAATCAGCGTGCAAGGCCAATAATCGTTGATCCGGGGTTGTATATGAGTAAGAAACAAGATGTGTTCTGGGTTACACAGAGGAGAAGTAGACCAACAGCCTTCAAGCTTTTCACAGGTGCAGATTGTTTTCTTGTCTGTTCATTGCTTTTGGGTTTCTTTCTCTTATTTTATTTTATTTTTTAATTTTATCCCATTTTGCCTTATGATTTTATATGGATAGATATTCTATGTTTGCATAGAGGTTTTGTGAATATTGCTAGCCTTTTGGTGTTAATTTTGACAAGGAATAAGTCTTAGCTTGTTCAGGGATTTCTGCATTAGAAGGAAATTTTCATTGAATAGATTGCGATGCAGTTAAAGTATCGATGATTAAGAGATGAGATCATTCGTGTATTTAGTTCATATTATCATCAGTTTTGTTCTGGGTTTTATATGCATGGCAGAAAGCATCACTGTTTTCCTGCAGTTTTTGCACCCTGTGATTGTGAATGTTTATGAATCGCATGTGAATAGAGCAAGACTTTATTTGTGGAGTAGTACTATCTGGTTAGCTGCAATTTCTTGTTTTTTACTTATGCCCCAAAACTGTTCTTGACCCTGTACCTCTGGCTGATTTTTGTCCGAAACAAATGTGGTTGTATATGGAAATGAAAACTTAAGAAACCAACGGAAAGAAAACCATTCATTATGATAGTATGAAAACTTTAGGCTGCACATCACCCAAAGACTAGTTTGAGAGAGTTGAAGACATTGAACATTATCTATTCTTCTTCTGCAAGGTTATTATGTAATATCTCAGGACTTGTCAATGAAGGTTATTTCCTTTGCGTTAAAACACTGACATCTAATCTAGGTCTGAGCGATGTAACACATCAAATGTCATACACTGACATCTGACTTCTTGCAATAAAACATCTCTCCTTAATAAAACTTTGTTCCATTATGACCTTTTTGAAATCTAAGATCATTGCTTATTCCTGTATATTTGGTGACCTTAGGAGACTTTCTGTGTTCGATCATTTGGACTAGATCAACTAATTGTGGTGTTTGTTTTAATTTGGTGTGACGATAATATAGCATGGATACATTATTTATAGTTACGTCTTACACATGCACAACATGATTTGATTCTGTGGGTTTGGTGATTTCAGTAATAGTTAATTTCAATTGTAGTGATTGTTATTCTTAATTTTCTTGTGAGATATGAGAATTACAGGATAATGCATGAAATTGCTGGAAACATTACTTTATCTGGCCTCAGTGGCCTCTACGGGTAAAACTTTTTAAAGGTAATTGTAAAAGTGAATATCCTAATAATGCTGATTTTCTGAAAAGAAAGGAAAACTACTGCTTTGCTTTGTTTGGAATCTGTTCTTGGACCTGGGCAGATATTGATGTAGCATCTGATTTGCCAACGTGTTTCCAATATTGTTCCTATCATAGGGTGACTTAATATAGGACACCTAGGAGGTGTGAATTTTGCTGGCATATAAATTTTCATCTTAATGAAAGAAAGCAACCTTTTGAAAGGATGGGTTAGATTTTCAGATAATGACAAGATGATGTTTTTCTGCCAGTGAGATGGGTACAGTGACTATGTCGTGTGGGTTATAGCTTCTTGCTCATGTGCTATTATACCACCTATTCTGGTCATATCAGTTATTTTGGTAGAGGTCATTACATGTCTCCCAAAATAGGGGAACTAAATGGGAGTACATATTTTGCAGGATTTATGATTTATTGCTTAGCTTCAATTATTGAATTGAGATTGATATCTTTCTGTTCCGCTGTAATGAATATAACTGTTGTAGGATAACAATTTTTCTTGTATGTTTTAGTTTTATGCTTTGTATGAGAACTAAATGGGATCAAATCCCCTACTGACAGCCAAATCCAACCGATCCATTTTGGTGGTACGTTGCACCGTAGATCCAACTTTGGTGCTTTGAGATTCTTTTAATGATTGTTTTTAAACTCATTTTGTATGATAATATTGTTATGCATCATGACTCATCTTCCCTCCATGAACTTGAAGCGTGGATTGGATGCTGCTTGACTGTATACTTTAGTTATTGTAATTTATGTTTAATAAGTCTTCTACTTGGAAATAATTGCACTGATTTTGAAATATGTAATGTTTAAGTTTAATGAATCTATATATTTTTAAAATAAACATTGTAAATAGTAAATATACAATTACAATCCCTAGAATTTTAAATTATATTGAAGTTTGGGTTTTGCACCTGAGAAGTGAGAACATTATCATAAATGATTACCTCAAACTTCTCTCTTGTTAGGTTCGGCTTGGATGGCACTCTCAAGATCTTTCATTGATTACACCATATGGGGTTGGGATAACCTACCTCGGACTGTTCTCATGTACTATTCAAATTTCATATCTTCCCCTGAAGGATATTTCCACACAGTTATTTGTAATGCTCAAGAGTTCAGGAACACAACTGTGAATAGTGATCTACATTTCATTTCTTGGGACAATCCTCCCAAGCAACATCCTCACTACCTTACACTTGCTGACATGCAAAGGATGGTTGACAGCAACGCTCCCTTTGCAAGGAAGTTCCACAGAGATGATCCAGTATTGGACAAAATTGATGCTGAACTATTATCCAGAAGTCCTGGAATGGCTGTTCCTGGAGGCTGGTGCATAGGAAGCAGGGAGAATGGGACTGATCCCTGCTCTGAAGTTGGTGATACTACAGTCCTCAGGCCTGGCCCAGGTTCAAAAAGGCTAGAAACATTAATCAGCTCATTGTTGTCAAATGAAAATTTCCGGCCAAGACAGTGCATATGAGAAGAACCAACAGGCAACAACGGTCTTCTAGAGATTATTTTCCCTGCCACTGGCTTTAGTTTATATGTGCACGTTTAGTTAGCGTGATCAGTAAATTAGTGTTTCTTTCCATTAGGAAAAGAAAATAGTGAAAATATACGTGTCTTTGATATCGAGAAGAGAAAGTGAGACAAATTTGGTGAAATGAGATTGACTACAGAGCTGGATCACACGCTGTAATACTATGGTATATATGACAACTGACTCTGTAGCCCCTCCCCTGGTCACCAGTTCCCTCCTTTTTACTTGCCTTGACTTTCAATCCAGCTAATCAGTAACCAGTATTATTGAAGGTTCTCTGCGACGATCATATAGCTCAAAATTGGTAAGCTGATGTCTAGCTTTACTGCTTTCTTTTACCCGTGGAACAAGAAAGAAGGGGAAAAAGAGGAGGGGGTAAGGGAGGGGATGGTAGGGGGAACAAAAGAACAAGAACAGTGTGAAATGGAATGGAAATATGTTTTATGTATTTTTTATTTAGCATATGCTTTCCAATTGATGGTGTTATGTGGCTAACTTTTTCTTGTCCTCGAGTCAAAGCATCTCTTATGCTTGGGTGCCAAACGCATTGAAATCATTTCCAAATGGTTACTTTGTTTCTATAATCCCCCCCCCCCGCCTTTCTTTTGCATTCAAACTGCTTTCAACAAATGTTTAACACGTTAAATTGATTATCTTTGTCTGGTCTATTAAGCTACTAATAATCTAGAAGCCGGTGTTTGTCATAGTTGGAATTTGATTTTTGACTAGGTCAATGTGGATGGGTTCATTAAAGACCACTGTTGGATTGTGTTTCTTTGA
This sequence comes from Ormosia emarginata, assembly GCA_029884605.1. Lineage (NCBI taxonomy): Eukaryota > Viridiplantae > Streptophyta > Magnoliopsida > Fabales > Fabaceae > Ormosia > Ormosia emarginata. Next base: position 12,667,761 of record JAQQTP010000048.1, read on the forward strand.
CTTGAATATTCTTCATTCTTGGTAATAGTATGTAAGGTTTTATTCAGCCCTCCATTGTGGAAAAGTTTCGACCTGTTCTAGGGTACTCACAAATTGTGTCTACTATTAATCATTTTGCCTTAGTTAATGACAAAATTCCAATGTTAAATGCATCTTCAACCAGTTGCATATTTCTTCATTTGTTGGCCAATGGGATAGGAGGCAAGGTGGGGCGAAGTAGACTCAATCATACATCACCATAGGAGGCAAGGTGGGGCTTAAAAGCTAATGTGGTTTTATTAGGGTGAAATGTATTTGTACTCTTGGTTTTGAGAAAATTGATACTATTAATTGGATCATGATTTTAGACAATACAACTTGTCGAGATTGTTAAGAAACTTGACACCACTTTGATGGTAAAGTCTTTCTTGTGATTTATTGTATGAATTTAAGGTCGAACAGAAAAGCAGAATTTAATTTTAATTACGTTTAGTTGGTTTTGTTTGTTACACTTATGTACAATTCAACTGTCACATCACTGGCTACCTGTGGGCCACCAAAAGCTACCACTGATCAACCAATATTAATAATTTAATATGAAGGCGTATTGTAACTTTTAAGTCGTTTTTTGTCGTTGTAACAAAGAAAGGTTTTATTGAAGAATAATGATTAACATTAAAATATATATATATATATATATATATATATATATATATATATATATATATATATATATATATATATATAATTTCATATTTATACTATTTTTAACATTTGATTATAGGAAATTCTATCTCTTTTTTTATATACATTTTGATTCTATCACCTAATCTTTGACATGAGAGATGTGCATCATAGTGAATAGTATGTAGCATATTTTTTTATTGAATCACAGTCAGACTAACGAGGAAGAAAAATGTTAGTAATATATCACTTTCAAATGTATCTCTCTTACATTTGCTTATTTGGTAAAATTAAGGTATAATTGTGCAGAAAATAAAGTAGATCTAGTTATAATTAGATAGTAAAAAATGTATAAATATGAAGTGATATACATATAAGTGTGTGAGAATAATATTGCTCAACAAGAAAACACCAGTACAACAAAATGGCCATGCTCAAGATAAAATAGAGTGGCCATGCTCAAGATAAAATAGAGTGAAGAAAATAAAAGAAGTCTTGCAAGAAATAATTAGCAAGCATATAAACAACTTGTTTTAAGTATTCCTGATAGCAATACATTTATTCAAGGTATGGCGTTCACCCTAGGAACCTCGATAAAAATTTAAATATTATTCCTGATAGCAATACCTTGTTTTAAGTATTCCCGATAGCAATACATTTATTCAAGGTATAGCAATATACTTTTTGGAAAAATTTAAATAGATCCTTATATTTTAAATTTTATCATTGGTTCTTTGGAGTTTTAAAAGATTTTTAATTGGGTCCCTTTATTCCTCTAATTGTAGGAGGTTTTAGAGATCTAATTAAAGTTTTTTAAAATTATAGAGATACATTTACAAATATTAAACTATAAGAATTTATTTAAATTTTTCTAAAATATATTAGGACTAATGGAGTAATTTAATCTTAATAGATTATCACTCTTTACACATGCTAAGTACTATTTCGCACAGTAGTATAGAAATATGGAACTTCATATATAGTATTTATGCCTATATTAGCTCAAATTGCTCAGAGACTCGGTGAACAATAGTATCACACTAGCCCAATCTAAACAAAATGATCACACTAGCCCAGTTAGCGTTTTTTACCAGCTGGGATCAAATGAATGGATGCCATCAGAATCATGGTTTTTACATTAAGGTTTAAGGATACTAATGTTCCTGGAGAGGTCATTGCATCTAAGACTGCTAAACTTGCAGAAGAATTTCTGCTTTGTCAACTCTCTGGCTAGCTATCTTTTTTCTTTAGTAGTTGTTCTCTGTGCTTCACTTTCAAAACCTGATATTGGTTTTGCTTTCCCATCTTGGTTCTTAATACTAAGAGCTAACAAATTGGTTTTTCTTCCGAGTCTTTATATTTTCATTTTTCAACCTTTCCCCTATCGCCACGCCACCTACCACACTGTATCACCACTACTCACTCTTTTTATATATGAAATCCTGTCTGGCTCATACTATATCTGGTGCCACCTCTTGATTGGAAGATGAGAAAAAAAACACCAACCTTGATCAGAATCTTTGCAAGTTGATCATTATTCATTAGTTTTGTATTCACGTGAAACACAGGCATTACAATTGGAGAGATTAATTAATCATAATCTTCATAGGTAACCCACACATAGAGTGAAGAGCTCTAATCGTTGCTGCCCTACAGCACATTGTTAAATTTTATTGAATTTATACTAAGAATTAGAATACTATATTCATAACAAATTATATCATATTGATAAATCGTATACTTCAAGATATATTGTCAAGAAGCAATCTCACTAATTTGTTTTAGCGGAAACACGTATACACTTGTATACGTCAGAGCAATCTACTACTCTAATCTTTTTTTTTTTTTAACTATCACTTTGTTAAAGTCGTATGCAATCTCATGACATGCTAAGAGTGAAATAAGGATCTTGCCTTCTATATAATATCTCAATAACTTAGTCTATTCATCACAAATAAGTTATTTGACTTATACCACAATTTAACATATTCATCATTAGGCTCAAACCCAATAACAATAAACATAGTAATTCTTAAACTCATAAATGGATCACATAATTAATATGGACTTTTAGGAAAAATACTAAGCTATTCATTCAACCTATTTTAATAAAACAAAATACACTAATCAATAGAAGTCCAAACTCAAAAAATTCTAACACTCATCTCATGAAAGACTCTTCAGAGTGCTTTGAGGATAATTTTAAAAATGAATTCATCAAATGGCAGAAAGAAAACCACTTTAACATTCGTTATATCTGATATTTCCTCCTCCCATTGGCTCTAAAATAAACAATATTTATATCTTCTCAGCATTAAACAATATGACTTGATAACAGGATAATCATCATTACAATTTCTAGCTCTTGCCAAGGGAAGCTTGTTCAATTATTCTGCAGATAGCTTTCGCTATTATATGATTGAAAGAGAAAGGTAAAAGAAATGGAGACAAAAGATTAGCAATTATGACTTAGTCAATAGGTGGCTTACATTCACCGGAAAGAGAGAAAGAAACCTATAGAGTACTGCCCCATTGAACTAGCATTTCATGGAATATATTAATATCCCATTTAGATAAAGAATATTGAGTTTCTTAACATTCATAATGGAAGGTCATCACTTCAATTCTATAGAAAATAAATCATTAATCTTAAACCACTGTAATGAGTTGATTAATAGCTTGATTCAATCAATATAATTCCAAATTTAATTTGTTATCATCAAAACCTGAATAGTCATCAAATAAATTCTTCATCCTAAATTAAGTCCTTCCCTGATTTTTCTTCATAAAAATGTCAAAGCATACATTGATGATATAAGTGGGAGTAAAATTTAAGGAGGAAGAAAAACACATGCAGATCCATGAATAAACATACAAGAACAAGAAATTAAAATCCATTTGGTTTATTGCCACCAATGATTAATTACTACGTACCGCAAAGATAACTGATCAATCACTAGTGCCATCAAAATCTCTGCATGTGATGCCAGTCCATTCCATCTTTTCTGGTTACATTAAGCCAGCTGCTTGTTTAGTGTCTGAGATACTTTGACAGACAAAATAAATAACACAAGTTAAATGCAAAAGGGGCATGCATACCTTGGCTCTAGCTCAGACAAGTTAGGAGATGGTAGCTATGGACTTGAAATTGTGCAGAAAGTGCAGGGGCTTCAGCCGAGGAGAGATGACAACTTCTGCTAAAATTGGCTTTTTGCACCATATTCCATTAATAACAGAAGGTGTCATCTCTCCTGCGACAGGAGTCCCTACACATTTCTTCTATATACTAAACCTTTCTCTGTTCCTTCTCATGCATGCTTCAACTAGGGGAGGTTTGTTCATATATAGAATTGATATATTTATAAGGGAGATGTGTCTCTGAGTCTCTTGCGGATGCCATAATCAACTCGGGTAGGTTAGGTGCTATTCGGTGATGGCATTTACTCATAGACCTCAAGAGAAGCTTATCACTTTGATGGTTAAATATAAAAGCACCAGTTATATTAATAATTGCATGTAGTACGAATATATTCTTCATAGATTTTCGAATGATTATATGACAATTGATTATGAAGCTGTCAACGGGGGCGAAAAACAGCTGGAAATGATGCAGGAAAACTCTTCAATATATAATAAGATGGAAAATATCATGATATGCCACTTTTTCTTATCCTCGTCAGTCATAGATTGACGTCATTTACATGACAAACGAAACGTAATCGATTTATAAAAAATAAGTATGTTCTAATCACAGATTCACAAACAGCCAAGTGATCAATCATATTACACTTTCATTTTCAAAATACATATTCTTTATTATTAAATAACTATTAAATCTCATTGTGTTGTCTAGATGTGGTAGGACATTTTTACTTCTAAATAAATATAAGCATCTTCAATCAAAAGAATAACAATCTCTATATAATATCAAATGAGCAAAGCTGGTTTGCACTACAACTTTTATGCGAAATGGTTACATGAAACTTGTGTCATCCACTTCCTTTGTTAAAAGCAAAACACCCTTCCTAATTTCCAGTTTAAGAAAACTCTTAAAATGAAAAATAAAGCTAAAACAGACATAAGGAAAAAAAAAAAAGTCTCTACTCTTTCACATCGACACACCAATTTCAGTGATAAAATATGAGGCTTTTTACGCTGATTTGCAAGTCTATTTGAACCTTAATTAGCTGCTGAGACTAATAGTTGGATTAGTATTAGTCTCTTCTAAATTATAAATAAAGGATGAGGACAAGATTTCTCGAATAAAATTCTAAAGCAAAATCTGGCAAAGAAGAAACCAGATTTAGCAAGGAAATTATAAGAGAGGGAGAAAAAAATACCCAAAATCATCATATCCAAATAAGAGATAGTGGAACTAATGAAAAGAAAACTAAAAAGGAATAAACAGAAAGACACGGCAGTCACGGCTTTTTGACCAAAGTGCCATTTTTGACAAAACAAATTATTAAAACATCTTTTTTTGGCACGATGGCATTTTTATTTTTTTGTTGAGTCGCGTGGAATACGGCCAACGTGTGACGTATCTACGTAAGATTTGCGCTTGGCGTATCCAAGATAGCCATAAACGTGGACGCCAGCCGCTTCTGCGTACAGAACGTGATACGCCACACGTGATGGCATAAACGCCACGTGGACAAGAAAAATTTTTTAAAAAAAATACTACGTTGGGTGACTTAACTTGGCATTTCACGTGGATCTCGCACTCCTCCCAAAGGTACATACATTTTACATGCCTAAGAGTGATCATAACCTTGGAAGACATCAATATTTATAAAGCTAAGTGTTTGTTTGATCCTAAAGAGTCGATGTGGGACTTTGGTATTAGAAAAAAAAACAACTAAGAAAGCTGACAATGTACTTTTATTCGGTGTGGGACTTTGTAAATGAAACAAATATTATTTCTTCATTTCTTATATGTACTTTATAATTAATCGTTTATAACATCATTTCTTGTGTCAATTTTGTCATAGGATAAATCATGGGGTGGGTATATTGAAAGGGGAAGGCATTGTAGCTTGCATTTTTCATAGTGCCTCTGGTAATTGTTTATATGTACTATGACGGCTCAAAATTTCTAGTGCGAAATTTCATTTTATTGGATTAACACAAAAAAAATGATATTTAAGGGGGAAAAAAAAGCCAAGCTCCAAAGAACATGCATAAGAGATTGAATACGAGTAAGTAATCATAAATTTGCCTCAATGAACGAAAGTTATGAAACTTGAGCAAGATAAATTCTTACCTTGTATTTATTTATCGAAAGGAGAAAACGCAGTGGATCGAAATGAAAGAGGAAGGGAAATGAGCTTCAGAATCAAAGGTAAATGAGGAGGAATACAAATGAGCTTCACCCGAGAAAAGAAAGAGATGAAGGAGATAAATGATTTGGCTTACTTCAGCACTGATGTTGATTAAAAAATCCAATGGCCAATATTAATTTTGATTAATGCAAGCTACAATGCCTTCCCCTTTCAATATACCCACCCCATGATTTATCCTATGACAAAATGACACAAGAAATGATGTTATAGGCGATTACATAATGAAGACATATAAGAAATGATGTTTGTTTCATTTACCAAAGTCCCACATCGAATAAAATACATTGTTGCGCTTACTTAAAAACCTCGCTAATACCAAAGTCCCACATCGATACTTTGATCGAAACAAACAACTATAAATATTGATGTCTTCCAAGGTTATGATGACTCTCAAAATGTGAAATGTATATACCTTTGGAAAATTTGAGATCCACGTGAAAAATGGGTTAAGGAACTGTAAAACCTAACGCAAGTATTTTTTTTTAAATTTTTTCTTGTCCACGTGACGTATATCGTGTCATCGTGCGTGTGGCGATCATCGCGAGATAAAGAAGCGCTGGCGTGATCCACGTAGATACGCCAAAGCTATGGCAGATCTTACGTGGATACGCAAAAGGCACAGATCGTACGAGACACGCCACACGTGATTGGCGTATTCCACGCGATCAAAAAAAAAAAAAATGTCGCGTGGCCAAAAGCGTTTTGATAATTAGTTTAAAAAAGTGGCGTTTTGATAATTTGTTTTTCAAAAAAAAGTCACCCTGGGACAGAAGAAAAAAATCAGTTGAAGAGGAAGGAAAAGAAGGAAGAAAATAAAAAGAAAAAAGCTCACATAGGTGAAAAGGACACATTAAAAAATACACCAAAGAAAGGATCGTGATGTAATAATTAAACTAAAAGAAGCACCCCATAATCCTAGGGGAAAAACTGAAACACAAAAGTGTTAATATAAAAGTTGTATAAACTGCAAGAATTAAAACAATTCCATTAAATAACTCCATAAATTGGAGAAATTGTTATGGAGTGAGCTGCGAGATTTAGATAAAATAAAAAAAAATTTAGGAATTTGTGCAACTCGAAAAGAAATAAGATAGAAAGGGTAGCAACAGCAGCATATCAAGGGGGAAAAAAAGTGAAAATATATTAACCAATAACTACCCTGGCATGGCTTAACTGGGCTTCTTTGAGTTTCTAATAAGGAATTAATCATCTCATAAACCGTTAGATTATTAGATACCTTCCTGATTGGCTACCTTTTGCTCAACTCATATTTATACGCATCTCCCTTTTGAGACAAAAATATACTTGTTTATATGTGCCTAATTCTCTCTTTCTCGGAGACATATTTCATGATTGGTCAAATTGTCAAAGTCAACTAATTGTGATTTGAACAGCCGGCAAAGAAGGGAGACTATGGTGTCCATTTCACATGTGAAACTTCAACTAGGTCTTGCAAGTCTTCAAGTCATATATATTATATATAGGACAAATCATGAAGAAGAAAGGGAAGATTTAAGAGGTGTTTAAGCCTTAATGAGTCGTTGTGACTATTCTTAAGTCAATTCTGTCTCTAATCGTTTATTTTTTGTTTTATAGGCTTGAACGGTTGAGATCTAAAGAACGTGGATGCCCTCCAACCCTAGGGCTTAGCGGGTACTTGATTAAAGAAAAGGCAAACAAATGGCCTCATGAGAGAGTGGATGAGAATGGGCTTGACCAGTTAGAAAAAGGGCTGGGTCATTTTGAGTTGAAAACTGGGCCAGGGGTTTTAATTTCTTGTTGATTTTGTTTTGTTTTACTTTTACTTTTCTTCTTTTGTAATCCTAAGAGAATATTTCTAATCAACATTGAAATTAAAACGCAATGAAAGAAGTTTTTTGTTGAAAGAAATGTATTGTTATGAAATATACCTTGAAAAGTTACAAAACTACTTAGAAAAAATGTAATTGGAAATTTTTGCAACCTTTAAATATAAAGAATTTAAATCATGAAAATTTATATTAATCTTATGTTTGGATTTTTTTTATTAATGGAATGGAACGGAATAGGTGGGGATTGATCAAAAAGGAAAAGGAAGGAATAGAACATAATTCTTCTTTTTTGAAGATTCATTAACTGATTTAACTAATACGGAATATGTGTTTTCCAAATTCAATTTCAATTTTGGAAACAAAAATTGAGCATTTGAGGAGAAGAGAGGGAGAATGATTTTTCATGTTTCGTTTCGTTCCTATACATTTTAAAACTCTCAAACACAAAAAATTATTTATATTTTCTTTATTTTCTTTCATTTTCTCCAATTACTTGTCATCCAAACATAGTGTAAGAATTAAAATATTTCCTCTATCAAACATAAACATTTGACGGTTTGTTTGAAAAAAGTGATTTCTGAATTTTTTGGACAACTGTTGTAATATTAAAAAAATAGTGTAATAAGGCTTGATTGATATTATTGTTATTGTAATGCCAATAAAAAGTAAAAATTCATTAAAAGTACTTATTCTTTTCTTTGATTCTAGAAAGTTTCGAAAAATATCTGGTGTTCACGAATCACGACATGAGAATTAGTTAGATGGGTTTGTCGACTTGAATAGACTTCAAAATTTTGCAAAGCTAAATATTGAATAATCGTTAAACTACCAACATAAGCTATTTGTATTGAAAATTGCCTTTATATGTAGGCCATGAACAGTGGGAATGCACCACACAGCTGGTTCCATCTCTCTTGCGACTATAGACCCTCGGTCTGAAAAATTTATCGTCTTCCTTTCCAAATTATTTGGATTTTTCATTTTTGTCTCTACTTTTGTTTTTATTATTTTTGGTTTCGCAACTTTAGTAAAATTGCGAGGAAGTTGCCAATTATTTGCGGGTGCTTTTGGATTATAAAAAAAAAATAGTCATAAGATTCCAAGTTCGAAGGTTTAAATGGAAACGAACCTCATTATTATTTCAAACAAGAAACTTACAAGAAATTTACACTGATTAAGCTTAACGGGGTTCACAAAGAGTGACTCACTACACTTGATTTCATACTTGAAAAGACATATCTTGTTTCATTGATTTTTTGATTAAGCCATTACATTGTCAATTGATGGAAAATGAAGTTTCCTTGTGGAAATTACAAAGGTGCGCATCCATTATATGCCGCCTAAGTTGTATTTGTGTTATTGTTTCAATGTCATCATCCACATCCCATAAATCAATAGGAAGTAATTATTGATGTAAGAAGACATGAAAATGTGGTTGAATTAAGTCTTTCCCAAAAGGAGTTTTCTGTAAAAATGCATAGAGCATAAGATTAGCAGAGATTAAATAGTTTATAAACAAAGATAAGCTAATTGATAACATTGCAAACTCAAAACCAGAAAGCAAAAAAATTATACACAGCAGAAAACATAAAAAAAATTGGGTTAGAGAGAGCTTGCATAGAGGATTTTATATTAACCTTTTATTTTCAATGTGGAGTTTAAGCTCTATCTTCAGCTTTACTGTGATTTTTCACTATTAGACTAAGTGTTTTATGAACAACTTAGCCTCTCCAAACTAGATATAAATAATTTTGATCCGTTATAATTTTCTCTAATACTAATCTCTTCAAGTTAGACATTGAGAAGAAAGAAAGAAATGAAAATTATAGAGAAATTAACAGTGAGAAATACAAATGATTGAAGAATTAATTTATAAAAGAAATAAAATTAAAGGATGGAAAGAAAGAACGGAGTGGAATTATAGCGACTAATTTATGCTAAGTGAAGGATTCTTTTTTAACTCTTAAAATTTCCCTATTTTTTTTTAAAATCTAAATCAGAGAGAAAAATCATTTATTATTCTCTCATTCCTTTACATTTATTTATTTTTTAAAAAACTTTTTCCTTGTCTCAAAACTATCCAAGCAAAACCTAGTAATGAAAAGTGGCTATACTGATCGTCATTGCCCTACAACAGCTCACATTGCATGATCAAGCTTGGAATCGGAAATTTGCTAGCCCGCCAAAGGGGGAAAGTTTAGTCAATTGTTAACCAGGGAGATAAAGTTAGGTTACACATGGAATACCAAAAAAAAAGAGGTTAGGTTACATGTAAATTGCAATCTGATGATGGATTCCGTGCGTCATAGCTATGTTAACCATACGTAGTGTCTTTATTTTGGACGATATTGGAATACAAATTCACATAAATTGGAATCGGTGCTGTATAAATTTAATTAAAATTAATGCTCATAATTGTCAAGTAGAACTGTATAACTCAAGCTGCAGGTCGTTGGGTGGGGTTTGTCCCTTTATGCATATGGAGCTGATATTCCAAGAAGAAAATTAGAAAGCTGCAGAGAAGTTACACTGGCAAAGACCATTAGGACATTAATAATCCGATAGCAATGTATTGCAGCCAAAATTGACGATTAGCAAAAGTGATATTAATGCTACTTCTTGTTAATAGAAAGTTCCAAGACCTACATAAAAAAGGCACTTGCTTGAAACTTCAAGAGGTTAATTAGGGTTAGACGAACTTAGAAGCAGCAAAGGAGACATTGTTTGATCAGAGCATGAAGAGTAAAGACCAAAGTAGTTTAGGTGCACTAACTAAAAAAAAGAAAAAAATTATTATAGAAGAACGTCCCATCACTCTTTTTTCAACAAAATATATATATGGTTTTCTCTTCTTTTCGGACAAGATTGTCATTCGTTTTCACTTCTTTTTTGGAGGTTTCAACAGCATATAAAAGAATCAATGGCTGAAGAAATTAATCAAGGGAGCCTGATGTTTTAGCACACGAAAAAAAAAAAGAGAAAACATAAGTCTTAGGTTTAAAAAAATTCATCTGATATTTGAACAAAGAATTTAGTCTTATTATAAATCTGACTAATCTGTTTAGCGGTTTTAATAATGTTATTTTCACCAAAAAATAGGAAGCTTAATGTTGGACTGAAGTTTTGATGATGAAGTTGTTTTTTTTTAAAAACATTTGATGATGAAGTTATTTAAGTATGTGTATATTTAGTGGGCTTAACATAAAATAGTTAATTATATTTGTTAATGTGCATATTCTTATTATATAGATTTTTTCCAAGTTTTCTTGTTATTTAATTGATTGTTTCCAATTTTTCTTGATATATGATTAATTATTTAAGAAAACTATTTTGAATTTAGAGAAGTTGAAATCTCCTCCCTTATAATTATAATATGAATATACATGTTACTAGAAATATCAAGTTCTACCTAATTATGAATAAGTTTTAGCTGTGATGAGAAGAAATTTCTCTTCCAACATTAAAAGGATGCTAATATGACGCAATACTAAAATTAAAGAAAACAAGTAACTATTAGAGTAATTACTCAGTAAATGAGTAACTATTAGTAACAAAAAGAGTAACTATGTGAATTACACGTACTTCCTTTCTACGACTTAAAGAGGTTCCGTCCTGGCACATGCCACTCCAATGGCTAGCAAAAATTAATTGAGTAGAACACATACTTGGCACAAAAGAAAGACATTCTTCAAGAATCAAACAAGCCAATTGGAGAAAATCATTGAAGAACTGTTTCAGAACCTCAGTTCTTTCATTTCTGAGAGCTTCACACTTGCAATTGCAAATATATTCTAGAGAGAGTTGGAATTGTTGTAGGTCAACTATAAGAGCATATGAAAAAGAGAAAAAATCTTGTTTTAGTAAAAAAGGAAGAGAGTATAAGTAGCATTTTAAGATCTTTCTTTCTTTTGATCTAAGTTACTCTACTTTTAGTACATTATATGAGTATTGATATAAAAATAAACACTTTTCGATCTAGTGTGGTTTCGATAGATTCATTATAAGATTTGTCATGAATACAAATTATTGTGGATTTGAATTCTTAGATTGGAATCAAAATTTGGATTGAAATATTGATTTCGATTCAAAATCAATTGTGATTATTTTGATCTCATATTAGGAGTAGTAGTTTCAATTGACTATTGAAACATTAGACTTGAAAAGTACGTAGTTACACTTAGCAAAATTTTTGAAGAGAAGAGACCTCAAGTAGAAACTAATAAATGTTCGAAGATTCAAGTTTGAATTCAAAAGAAAGAATTTGAAATTGAAATAGAAGTTAATAGCAGTTGAAGATATAAAATCAAGACAACACAATGATCACTGACAAAGATCGATTAATTATTAGTGGCACGAGAATTGCTGACAAAGATTTAGTAGTTATAAGACAAAGATTACCAATCATTAATTAAGCGGTTATCTTTATTTTAAATACATATCTAGATCTTGTAAATAAGGTAATTTCTTATGAAATTTATAAATACCAAAAGGATAGAAACATTTAAGGGTTGAAAATTTATTAATCACAAATACTTGTACTCACGCTCTCACGTCCTTGCAACATCTCGAGCAAACACACAAGTCTAGTTAAGTATATTTCCATCTACTTTCAATCCTATACTATTTTCAAATTCAATGCAACTTTAAATACAAGTTCATTTTACATTTCCAGTCTTTATTTTCTTTATAAAATTTCTTCTACTCCTGATCAAGTGATTCTTCCAAGGATCATTTGAGTTCTTTTACTGCTTTCGTTACTTTTTTGCAACTTTACTTTCTTGCAATTTATATACTTGCACGTTTACTTTTGATTGCATTTACTTTAAACTGCTTTACTTTATGCTCTTTATTTTAAGTCTTTTACTTTACTTGTCATATTTACTTCAAATGCAATTTATTTTCAGTCATTTATATTTAATTAGTTTTCATTTTTATTGATTTTCTTTTATTTCTTAAAAACAAAGTCTCTCTTATTTTCTTTTTCATTAAGTGAAAAGCACGCATAAATATTCAATTTTGAATTTGCATAATTTTCTTAAAATCAAAATCATCAATTTTATTCTTTTAAGATACTCAGACCAGAATATCAAGAGAAAACGATTATTTTTCTCGAATTGAGATCAAAGATTAAACTTTGTCCATAAATAAAAAGTTTATCATAGTTTAATCAGTGATACTTGAAATATTTTAGAAAACAATGAGAGAATTTTTTTTCCTTTAAATTATTAGATAAAAGTTTACGGTACAAATATCATGCTGTATTTGATTTCCCATAAAACAAGAAGATTTCTTGTTTTATGCCATTGAACTAAAGAAATATGGATTCTATTCATTTACATAAACAGCCTCCAGCTCTGGATAGCTTAAAACAATCACCCTAATGACCTAACTTTTTTCACTTCTATATAATATATAGCGTCGCCTTCTTATTACAATTTTACTTCTTCAATTTCAATAACTTGATGCTTTTAATTAAGGTTTACTAGTTTCATCAAAGATATGATTTGCTGAATAATGTGGTAGTCCATAGCTTCGATGACTTTTTTTTCTTTACAAAATATGTTACAATCAAAGAAAGCAAAATCCAAACTAAATCAGATTATTGCAGCCTTATGTTCTTCACTCTGTTTAGAAGTATAAATTTACAAATTGATTTGATCTATAACAATATTTTTCGTTTGAATAGTTACAAGGAATGAATTTGATTTTAAAATTCTTATGAATTGATTTCTAAATAAAATTAAATCCATTCAGCTTTGGTTTTACTTGTAATAATATTTTATTGAATTGGTTGGTAATAATAAAAAACAAAAAAACAAAAATTGAGATAGAAGTTTCCATGAAATCCTAACATTTGACAAATTTATTATGCTTTGGCATTCTGCCAAACCCTTCCCCTCCTATTATTACTTTGAAAAGTTTATGACAGCACCTGATCTTTGCTCCCTGCAATGGACGCACCGTATTTCCACAACGCACAATTGAGTCTTCGTTTTTTCCATGACAGACTAATATCTTAGTCACGGAAAAGATGTCACTTTCTGTGGTGATAACAAGTTTCTTGGTGTATCAAATTAATTAATGATCACTATTCAATAAACAATCAATGTAAATTCCATTGAAGTTTCATATATATATATTTTTTTGCCAGGTAAATTCCTAGCAAGTATCTTGTTATTAGAATAGTGAACTTCAATTCAACCTTTCAAACTTGGAATCTTAAACTACTCTTTTGTATTCTAGAAGTCCGGCAGAATTGTTTGCAGTTTTGCAACATTTTTGAGGGGACCTGAACCATCCTGAGTGCTATATATATACAATACGGGGCAATCAAAGAAGGCAGAAAAGGAGAAAATACAAGAGGCTGAGAATGTCTTGTCGCAGGATAGATGACACTGGCTGTGATGCATGCAAACATATATGCTGAAACCATAGGCAAATAGCTAGTGTCATTGTCCTGCGACAAGATGCTCTGCAGCCTCTATCCCCACCATTTTCTTGCACTATCAGTACAGTATCACTTTTATATAAATGCAGTTCATTACATTATAAAACATGATATCGTATTTATGGTTTTGAATTTGATTTATTGCTTGCCTTATTCGCTTGTTTAATATTTCTATCATGGTTCTAAGTTGTGGATCACATCACCTAATGCGACCGCAATATTGTAGTTCTGGTCATTGTTGCAACTACATCAGTCTATAATTGCGACGTGGTTTCAAATTACAGAAAAGGATTACAGTGAAATTGTGATGCTCTACATCAGAACTGTGACTGCAACATACTGCAACACATTTTAAAAATTAATCTTCAATCACAAAAATTTCATGCTACAATAGTTGTAATTCACATCGCAGTGATCGCAATGCCGCAATCGCAACAACTGCAATCACAACCATAATTTAAAAGTATGATTTCTACTGCAAAGAGTCAATAAACCTTGCGTGCGCTTGTAGAAGGTTGTTCTTCAAAAAAGATTCAAGAGGTATGGTTCACTATTATATACAATTTTGCCTTTGTTTTATCTATTCTGGAAAAGAACCCATTTCATCTATTCTTTGTTTCTTATTTTAATATTTTAATAATTTTTAAATTTCTAATTCAAATTTTTAATTGGTATTGAAATGTTTTTTTTTTCTTAAGTGGCAAGAATTTGTATGCTTGACAATTTTTTTTTAAGTTATCACATCAGAAGTCATGACAAAAAATTAGATCTCATATTTATTACATGACAGAATTATAAAAGTTATAACGCCAACAATAATTGACATATATGACAAAATTCTAAATTATATATCTTTCTTTATATATTATTATATTGATTGATTGGATAAAAAAATAATTATTTTGGTAAATAACCCTATTTAATATTATAACAGATTGATATAATACACTTATACGTACTTCAATTTACGTCTTACATTGTTTTCTTCACAAAATTGTATATCATAGTCCTTAAAAATGTTTGACCTTTCTTTAGGTCTTCTCTATCTTCTTAATGTCTCTCAAGTCAAACATCTTCTTAATGTCTCTGTGACTTACATATGAATCCTCAAACAAAATAAATCATACCAAAATTATCATTAATGAAAGTAAAGTGAAAAAAATGAATTAAGTGGACTCACCGGAGTTAACAACGCAATTTAATTTGCTGAAGTTATGGTCATTCACAAACCAGGAATCTATGGGCATCCAAATAGCATCATGCCAAAACACTCTCAAACGCGGGAACAATGATCACTACGCGAATCAAGTGAAATGAACAGACTGAAAATCAATTTTGAGATTGAAGTAACAGACTGACTGAAAGAAGAAAGAAGAAAGAAGAAAGAAGAAAGAATGCCCTGGAAACCATAGTCAAATGACTACAATATTACTGTGATGCAAAATCGAAGAAGAAAATTAGGTTCAATGTGGCGTGAGAGAAAATGAATCAGCAATAAACCAAATGAACAAAATGGATCCATGGCAGTGCAAAAATGGATCTGCAACTGATCCAAAAGATGAAGATGAACGAAATTCTCTCGAGAAAATGAAAAGAGAAGGAATTATTTGATTGGTGCAAATGTGAACAATCTGAACAAAAGAAACTGATCCTATACATCACGTGGCTTTGAATTATTCAGCAATGAGACAACGACAGAAAGAATGATTGAGAGACGGTGAAAAAGACAAAAGAAATAAAGAAAACGATTGATTTTCGAATTTCGAGAAAATTAAACAAATAAGAGAGGGGGAAAATGAAAGAAAATGAGTGAAAACATTTATACATCATATTTGTTATTAACACACCAAAATTTAACAATTTTTACATTGTAATCAACATACAAATGCCTTGTGAACAATGTATTGTATTATGTGGTGATTAAAAATGTTAATCGATTAACAATTGACAAATAGTAATCAATTAATAATATATACTATTTACTAATTTTTTTACGGCACACTGTTCACCAGTTGTTTGTTAATCAGTTATGCTTATAACCCATAAGACAACAGATTGCTAGAAATTTCTCTTTATTAGTACGTAATAGCAAAGATAAATCAGTCCACTTCAACTGAAAATTAATCTAGAGAGAAAAATGTTTCTCACCCACAATTGACGACTAAATAGTTATTAAAGTTTAATATTCTGTGAATTTTATGGGAGTTAACTGTTTTAAGAGGGTTTGAAATTAAACTAACTGAAATTGTAGCAAGTTGAAATGAATTTCTTTAATTAATAGAACTTAAATCGTTAGTATTTTAGTCTATTAATGAGATAGTGGCAAGGTTGTGGGTTTTTTTTTTACATTTTTCTTATCATAAGGTTTTGTGTCACATATGCCATAAGTTCCAAATTTCATGGCATCACTATATATACTAGAAAAAATTTGGTGGTTTTAACATTCTTTTTTGTACTTTATCATCGGAAGTCATGAGTACTTAATAATATTTAAACTTTTGAACATCATTGTAGATTAATTTCTTGGTATTTAAACTTTAACCACTGTTTTGCTTGACCGTCTCAGTGATTACTATGTGTGCATAACAAAGAGCTAAAGTTGTTTACAAATCTGAGATGGAATAACGAAAACCCTATCTTAAAATAGGACCATTCTATCGAGAAAAGTATTAAGGAACACAGACTTGGCTGTTTCTTAGAAACTTGACCTGTAACATTCTATGATAGATCAACAAATGTATTTTATTTTCTTTTCCAATCGTAATAAAGAAAAAATAAATATTTGTTTGAAATTGTAAACTGGTGAAACCATAAGTCTTTGTCTTTTCCCTCAATCTCACCTCACGAAAACATTGGATGCAGTAATCAGATGATATCATGTATTACGCTCGCGCGTTACAGATTACAGAATATTATATTATGTTTCTCCATCATGCATTAGCGGTCTCGTAGACATTATCCAGAAGGAACCATTTTGGTATGCATTTTGCGAGGAACGTTCCCTCACTTGTAAGAATTGACTCTCCAATTTTGCGGTGGTGGACATCCTTTTCCTTGCTAAAAATTGTTTCAAAATTACTTTTGGAAAGGGATGTATATTGAGTTTGAAGAAAATCACTTATATGAATAGCACCGACTAAGTTTAGAATTTTATCATCTCATAGGCTTATTATTGCATATACAATTATATATGTACTCGGCAGCTCAAGTCATAGCCTGGCTTATATTCCTGTGATATGATTCGGTATAATTACTTTTTTGAGAGAGTCTAACAAGTCAGAGAGATCTATATTTAATAGATTAAGTGAAAAACTACATAAATAAGCTTTATATCACATCTTGACTCAAAATTTTAAGGCATTATATGTTTATGAGTCTTTTTCACGCCTTTAACTTGTCTATTTTTTATCAATGTGAAACTTCAACACTTATACTTGAATTTATAACATGAACTTGAGTGCTCCAAGTTTATGAAAAAATTTCTTTTGTTCTTCAATAATAGACATATGACTTATGTGTCACAACTCATTTCCATTGGTCAGTTCGTTGTCTGAGAAATGTAATATTCTGAATGTTTAAGTTTGTCAGAAGACTCAATACAGAACCGTAAACTGTAAAGTCTTATGCTGAGATGGTGATCAACCGTCTTGCCCACAATCCATTTAAATATATGCTTTGCCTCTATCTTTTCCATGAGCACAACTGCATAAAATTTTAAGCAGAAAAGGATGTTAGATTGTTAGTTACCTTTTTTAACTTTTTGGCTTTCTGCAAACTGTCTTGATTTCTTACACGATTACTCGCTTACTTACCAAGTGCGTATTATGGAATGCTCTATCATAAGTTTCGATATAATTGTTGGTGAATGGTGATAGCTTCAAATTTGTTTTTACTCATCTAATAAGTCTCTGAATAAAAGCTTCTTTTGGTGGAAAAGAATATTATTGAAACTTCTAAATGGATTAGTGAAAATTATAAGACTAATTCTTAGTTCAAAGATCTGAAGAATTATTTCAAAACTAAAGCTTAAGGTTTCTCTCTTTAATTATATTCATGTGATAAAACATCAGGCACCCTCGACTAACATATATTTTGTTGAGAAAAGTGTGTGCTGGAAAGTTCTATAATAAATTTTTTTATGTATCAGTGCACCTAAATTACTTCGGTCTTTACTCTTTTTGTTCTAATCCACGTCTTCCTGTGCTCCTTCTAATTAAGTTCTAACCCTAATTAACCTCTTGATTTCAAGCCAGTGCCTTTTTAGGTAGGCCTTGGAACTTTGTATTAACTATTATAGACAAGAAGTAGCATTCATATCCACATCGTCAATTTTGGCTGCATTAATACATTGCTGTAAGATTATTACTGTCCTAACGGTCTTTGTGAGTTTCTTCTGGAATATCAGCTTCATATGCATAAAGCAACCAAGCCCGCACAGCACATGGACCTGCATCTAGAGTTCTACTTGACAACTTTGGTCATTTATGATTTTAAGTTTATACAGAACTAATTCCAATTTTTTTGAATTTTGAGACAGCTTAATTAGTAGAGTTGTGAGACACGCAAGAAGAGCGCTAGGATTCGAATCAGCAATGCACTTCGTCTTACTTTTCCATCCCCTCTCCTCTCGCCACTCTTAGTGGTTTGTGGTCTTCTCAAAGGGCCCACCCCCTCCCCTGGACCAAAAAAAAAAGAGCCCACCAGCTCCCATGGACCCAAAAAAAATTGATAGTACATTTGGTTTACTTAGCTAATTATGACGCATATCATTGATCATCATATTGCAGTTCACCTATGTAACCTAACTTCATCTCCGTATCAGTTTATTTAACTCAAAGGTTAAATCAGTTGGGAAAAAAATCAAGCTCTTTTAAACTCAATTTTTTTTTCCTAGCTCTTACCTAATAATACCTAATAATAATTTTTTTTTAAAAAAACTCTAGCCGAATAGAGATTTCAGCCCAATAGACTCTAAATTAATCCAAAAGAAAGAAAGAAAAAACCAAAGTCTTTCTCAACCTCCCAAACTCTCTCAGCCTTATCTCACAGTTCTTACTCTTTGAAAGTCTCAACCCTATGTGAAATACTTCTGACCAAGCTCTGCTCCTCCACTTTCTCCACCTTCCTCTTCCTCTGCTGCCGCCATGTTGCTGTCCAGAAATTTAATGGCTGATGCTGATGCTGATGCTGTCTAGAGGAGAACAACCATTTAAGATGCAAATTGACCCAGTCTGACTAG
Organism: Ormosia emarginata; assembly: GCA_029884605.1. NCBI lineage: Eukaryota > Viridiplantae > Streptophyta > Magnoliopsida > Fabales > Fabaceae > Ormosia > Ormosia emarginata. Next base: position 12,687,264 of record JAQQTP010000048.1, read on the forward strand.
TTTAAAAGTGGCCCATGACGAATCGGATTGAGTTGACCCGTATGCTCAGCTGTGGTTTGAGATGTGGAATATAGGAATGACTTACATGCACCTAAAAAAATATGGTGAATCCATAAACCATGCTTACATAATTGATTTTAAAGACTTACAAACGGCAATGGTTGAAAATTTAACACCTATAACTTATATTACAGGTAACCATTGATTTTATGTATTTTTTACCATTTGAATTTGAATATAAATCAAATATGTCATAAATGTGAGATTTTTTATAGAGTAAAACATATCAATTACAAAAATCATTATATAAATTAAGCTATATGTAAATTAAATAAATAAATTTCAATAAAAAAAAAATTATCTGAATTAGATTTTTTTATAGTGTTTTTTTGTCCTTTCAATATAAACAAATTTATTATAAAAAGATGATCTTTTTAAGAATTGAACATGTAAATTATAAAAGTTATAAAATAAATTCAATTCCATACAAATATAAATAAATAATCTCAATACAAAACAAAAATTCTTTGAATTATTTTAAGTATTCTGTTATCTTTTGACTAAAATCAAATTTATGTTTCGAATTTATCATCCATTCTATCAATTTCTTTAGGGATTTGTACTGATATTTTTCTTTCAAGGACGCGAAAACAACAGCTCCCACTCCTTCATTCTCACGAAAAAGAAGTTCAGAATGGGAGCGGGAAAGAGAAGGGGAGAGGGGGGCTAGGGCTTTTGGTTCTCGAAGAAATTATCATAAAGATATTATGCCTTTAGTGCTCCTATTATTAATTCACATATGTTTCTATCATGCTTCTTTTTCTGCTAAGATTTTATCGATTTCTTACCACAAGAAAAATCGAAAAGCAGAAACATTACAATGGCATACTTTAAATTTTTTAAAATAAGAATCTTCAAAGACATAGTGAAGTGTACTTTCACTTGGCAACTGCTTAAAAACATAGTGAAATTATCCTTTCTTACAAGAAGAAGAAAAAATGCTAGACAATACGGATAATAAAGTTAGAATAAATTTGATAATTGAAAAAAATTGAATAAATTTAAATAAATGTTATAAGTAACTTCAATTATTTTTTTTGATGTAACAACTTCAAGTTATGATAACAACTTTGAGTAAATTAAAAGATATCCAAATACATTAATAGATCGACTAAGGCTTAAAAACATGCCGCCGTTGCAATATTGCAGCTCCGAAGGATATCCCGACAACAATAATTTTTCTTTTGCTGCTGTTTGCAATAATATTATTTATTTTGCAATTTTTCGCAATTGCCGCAACAACTGATCATTCATTATTAGCCGCTTGCAACAACAATTTAGAACTTAGATGACACAGTAAAGTAAAGTGAAAAGTGAATTTTGATCTACACCTCTGATATAATGAACAACTATGGATGGAAACTATTATTCTAGGGAAGAGATTGAAATATCTTGATCAAAGACCAAAAAAATGAACAACCAAGGATTTAACATGGTACGATCATTTATTCTTGGCATGAGAACATCAACTAGAGAAAGAATAGTGCGTTAAGAAACCATAATTAGTGATCATAAAAAATTTTCGCTTTCAAGGAAATATAAAAGAGAAAAAGCTTCAAAACTCTGTGCTCAGAGGTTGAAGGGCATCCTGTCACAAGAGGATGGCACTGGCTATGACTATATTCATATCATACATGTACCACAGCTAGTGCCATCTCTCCTGCGACAGGACACCCTCAACCCCTGCTGTTCCCTGTCTCCCTTTGCTCTCACACATTACTTGTTTCCAACAAGGTATGCGCATATGTATATAAAGACGTCGGTGTAGTGTGAATTGTCTTTTTCTTTTTCTTTTTCTTAACCACCTGTATGAATATTGCTGCGAAGTTTCCTGCAATTTGGAAGGGCTTTTGGAAAATAAAAAAATGATGGAAAGGTTCCAAGTTTGGAGATTTAATTCAACCTCATCAATTTCCCTCAAGAAACTTACAAGCAGCTTACACGGATAAATTATAAAGACAATTGAAGAGATTCATGAGGTTCTAGGATGTGGCACTTGTTTCACTCTGTATCACAGTGAAAGGTGACAGCTTGTTTGTGAATAGGTCGTTACTTAGTCAATGGAAAATAATGGAAAGAACTGTTTCTAAAAGTCTCTTTTCTCTGTTTGTACACATCACATAATTTCTTCAAATAGTTTATAACTAGGTTTTTTTTTTCCCTTAACAATTATGGGGGTTTAAATTTATAACTTCTTGCAAACGATTCAAAACAGTTATCACTTGTCCTATTAGCATAAGATTTTTTCCACTAATATCCAATCTTGACTGTATATGCATATAGTACGTACTGCCACCAGTAACTTATCCTGTGTGTTGGCAACATGGCAAACGACTATTATGGCAATCCTTTTGTAGCCACAGTTACTGCGGCTCCATGGCTCTAAAGAACTCTAAAAAATTTAAATAGATCCTTATATTTTAAAATTTGTAATTGAGAACTCTAAAGAATTTTTAATTTAGTCTCTATATGAGGTTTTAGGAATCTAATTAAAGTTTTTTGAAATTATAGAGACACATGTACAAATTTTAAATTATAAGGATCTATTTAAATTCTTCTAAAAATATTGGGATTAATGGGGTTATTTAATCTTAATAGGTTATCACCTTTTACAGATGAGATAATGTTATTCACATACATTTACACACACATCATTTTATATTTGTACAGTTTTCATCATTTAATTATATTTGACATACTTCATATTTTGTACAATTATATGATTCTGCCACCATACCTCACAACTAATGATGTACATTCAAGAGATGTGCATAAAGCATTGTTCTTGCATATGCCAAGTACTGTTTCATATACTAGTATATACGGAACTTCCCATTTTGTATGCATATATTAGCCCAAATTGCTGAGAAACTCAATGAACAATACAATCACACTAGGCCAACCAAAAAAAGAAAAAAAGTATCACACTAAATATAAGATTTTTCTATTAACCTTGGAGCTAACACCATCGGTTGGCCAGTTTGGATGATTTGTTGTCTTGTTTGTAACATCCTATTCAATTTTCAAGCTTTTAAGGGCCAATAAATCAGTAAACTCATATCGAGCCTTTTTATCCCCCTTCACTTTCTTACTTGGATCAGAAACTTCGAATGTGTGGTTGACTTCCCAGTTAGCGATTTTTACCAGCTCCTGTCATAGCCGGGATCAAATGAATGGATATATGCCATCACAATCATGTTTTTTACATTAAGGTTTAGGGATACTAATGTTGCTGGTGAGTCCATTGCATCTATGACTGCTAAACTTGCAGAATAAATTCTGCTCTGTCAACTCTCTAGCTAGCCATCTCCTCTCTTTAGTAGTTGCTATGTGTTTCACCATGTCAAAACCTAATGCTGATTTTGGTTTCACATCTTGGTATTTAATACTAAGAACTAAAAAGTTGGTTTTTCTTGCAAGTCTATTTTCAACCTTTCCCCTACTATGACGCCACCGGCTCCAACAGTAGCAGTAAGGAATGAAAAGAAATGGTTTTCAAATTCAAACACACTAAGAAATTAATTGAATAATACTCTCTGTAACTGTATTATTTAGTAGTAGGTCTCTCAAGAGCAATAGATGGCTATCAGAGATCGCGGTTACAAAGAAGAAGAAAACACGAGGAAGAGACAGAATTAGAGGGAGAGAGAATTAGCACTCAGCATAACAAACTTCACACCCACACTCACTCCTTTTTTCCTATATATAACTGCCTTTGCTCCAATTGAAGTCCTTGAGCTGTGAATTTACCATCCTAGTCCTTGCACTCCTTCTCAATCCTTGAGCATGTGTATCAGCTGCCACATTTGTCACTTCTTCAGTCCATTTCTGATCTAGCTCTTTGTCCACTTAGCTTGCTAAGACTGAGTTGATTTCATTTCCCTCCACGTTATGCATGATCTGTCTTAACTCTATCACATTACCCCCTTCCATTATTAGCAACCTTGTCTTCAAAATTGAGGTTGGGAAACTATTGCTGAATTATGTTGTTATCTTCCCATGTAGCTTCCTCCTTACTCAATCCTTTCCATTACACTAGTACTTGTGGCACTGCTTGGCTTCCTTTCATAATTGTTCTAGTCTGTATAATGTGAGTAGGTTGTAAGATTGGGCCTTGCTCAGAGGTTAGCAATGGTAAATGTATATACTGTTGTGAAGAGTCTCCTTTAAATGGTTTTAATTATGAGCAGTGGAAGACTGGATGTATCTTCACCGTGATTGGTAGTTGTAACTTATAAGCAATAGAACCAATGTTGTCTACAATTTTAAAATTACCAAAATACTTCATACCCAATTTTTGATTCTTTCTCAATGCAACTGAGTGCTACTAATAAGGCTATAGTTGCACTAATACCAAATCACCTATCTAGAACTGAACATCCTGTCTCTTCTTATTGGCTTGTCTTTTCATATGTTGTTGAGCCTTTGACAAATTATGTTTCAGTTGATCAATTATAGTGTCTCTAAGCTACAATCTCCTGAATATCTGCTACATCACATGGATCTAATTAAGACATACCTTGTTAGCATTGGAGGTTCTCTGCCATGGACAACTTTGAAAGGTGTCATTCTAATGCTACTATGAAAGGCAAAGTTATACCTATTATAACATCCCGAAAATTAATGATTTCGTGATAAATAACCGTTTTATAATATTTGTGATTTTTGAGAATTTTTCTGAGAACGTGAAATATTTTAATATTATTCTTCGTTTTGCGTAGGCACTGAGCGGAGCTGAAAAAATGAAATATTTTTCTCGAGAACCTTGAACTGTGGAAACGTCGATGGGGGATCTTACTAAACCCGAGGCTGGACACGGTTTACCAGGTTTCATGTTTCTCGAGAAATTTTATCTAATAGACCAATAAATCGCTAGGTAATTTTATCCGCTAGATAATTAATACTGACTTCTATCAACTGTAACAATTGTCCATTGGATAATAACATGGATTAAAAATCTTATCACATTATCCTAATGTAATCCACTTTATGTCTAATCAAATCCACTTTAATTCAAATTTAGTGTACTTTAGCCAAAGCTTCTTTGAGAAGCTTTGACCACCAAATGACTAAGATGCCCTTGGCTTATTAGAGAAGCCATTCCTTCCCCTCTCTCTTGTGTGTGTGCCGCGGCTTTGGAGCCCATTTTGGGGGCCAAGGTTTGATTTTACTTCTCATTTTATTACCCAAAAAGTCTAACACACCAAAAAGCTACCAACTTTTCTCTTCATTCTCTCTTCACCATTTCCTCTTTTCTTCTTCCTCTCCACGGCTGCAACCATCTTGGGAGACCATTTTCACTTTCTCATTTTACTACCACCATTTCTACTCTTCTCCTCCCATTCTAAACATTTTCTCTTTAGAGATTTTCTTCAAAATCTAACCTTTCCTCCATTTTCATCCAAGACAAAGCTTCAAGCTTTAAGGTAAAGGTTACATTTTTCTTCCATCTTTCATTTTCGTGTTCCATGGTCTCTTTGGTGACTATGAATCTCTTCTTTTTCAACCTATAATGTTGATTCCTTATCTTGAAATTTCTAAGGTTTTGGAAGCTCAAAACTGAAATCTTCAAGAAGCAAGTAGGAGCCCATTTTCGTGTTCTTCCTTAAGGTAAGAGGGAGATTACTCACTTCAACCATTATTGGTGGTGAGGAGACTTTGGTGTGTTTGTTGATGGAGAAATCCATCTTTGTATGCTTACTTTGTTTGGTGATTTTGCATGTTTGTGTATCCTTGATTGAAATTGATGCTTGAATGGTGATCTTGAATGTATTGGATGTGTTGAAAATGCTTAATCATGTTAGCGTTGTTAAATGAAAAATTTGGAGTTTCCTAACCTAAGGTGAGGCTACGATTTTGGCTTGGATTATGAGGGATGGAGATTAATGTGTGTAAAATGGAACTTATGTGACTAGGTATGGAATGAGTTGAGCATGAAATAAAATTTGGAGAATCTTTTACCTTCTTGAGGGGCCACGGTTTTGACCCAAAATAATAAGATTTTGGATTAAATTAATGAGTAATAAAATTTATGTAAATGGGACATTAAGGAATTGATGATCATAATGGGATTGATTATGAAAGATTTAGGTTTTTCCTAACGCCTATGGAGGTCACGGTTTTGATAAGAACTTAGGGATGTAAATTTGATTTGGAATAAGAATTAAGTGAAGCTTAAATGGTTAAGTATTGAATGATAATGTTAGATGTAATGAAAGGAAAAATTTGGGAGTTCACCACACTAATAAGGGGCCACGATTTTGGCCTTAGGTTTTAGGAGATTGGATTAATTTTGTGTGAAATGAGATTTGTGTAATTTGTTACTAAATGATTAATGCATAAAATGGAAGGAAATTGGAACCTTGAAGGCTTTGAGAGGCCACGGTTTTTAGAGTAAAATTTGTATACAAAGGATGCCTTAGTGCATCTTTGGTAATTAAGGACTTAGAGAAGTATGTGATCAGTAATGAGATGGAAGGAATTAATTGAGTAGTAACTCTTAAGAGAATTATGGATTTTAAGGGTTATTTAATCTAAGAAATTTCATAATTGATCAAGACTTAGGTTATTGGAAACGTTGGACCCTTAATGGGGAATGGTGATAAATGATGGACCATAAATATACATTGATGTTGAGAAGTGGTTCTATATTGTTGTAAGACCCTGTATGGGGCTAAGTATTTGTTGATGAACTTCTTGAAGAGATCATGACATATTGACATTGAGAATGATTATATACTATAGTGGTATTGCATATGATAAACGTATCAGTGATATGATTTATTGACATTGAGAATGAATATATATATGCCATTGTGGTATGCTCATGATGAATGCATCATTGATAAATATACATGATTGGACATTGTGTCGTCATGCATATGTGTTGTCCGTTGGATATTATTGTAAAAGCGGTGTATGCTTCGAAGTTGAATAATACCTATGTGCGGGTGCGAATAGACTAAGCGTAGGGTCATAGTGGTTGGCCCTGGGAGTGTCGGGGTGCGGGTGCTTCACATAGACAGTTATGAGCTCCTCTGTGCTGTAGGGTAGACCGATGCAAACACACCGATGATTCGGACCAAGACGCTATCCTATATCACGATCAACTGTTGAGGTGCCATGTATAAGCTATTGTTGTGCAAATATTTTTATGAGATGAAGCACACTATTTTTTAAGGCTAACGATATACTAACATTACTCCTCGATCATTCTCTCTAAAAGGTTAATGTCTAGCTCTATGGAGTAGGATTTTGGTCCCATACTGCATTATGCACTGTTCATTGTCGGTCTCATAAATTGTTGAGCATGAACACTTGTGACTGTAAAAATATCTGTTTTATTTTCTGTAATAATTATCTGGATATTGTGCTGATTGTTTGAGATATTATTGCTTATAATTGTATTACTTTGCTATAAATTCTATTGTTACTGTTAATGAATATGTGGACTGTGTTGCTATATGGGCACTCTGCGCCGTGTTGTCTTCTTACTGCTATAATGATAATGAAAGTTAAGTGTCTCACCTCTTTACTGTATTACCCTGTTTTATGTCGTACTGGATAAAGACAGTGGAGAGCTCGAATTGAGTTCGATTAGTTAGGTTTTAAGGATCGACTTCTGTTTCCTTGTGATGACATTTGCACAACTTCCTCTGTTTCACATATGAATACAGTTTCATAGTGGCTTGGAAGCCTGACATTTTGACCGTGAAGCAGAGCGTGTTACTTACATTAGGGATGTGACCCTAGTTCAGTGCGATAATGAACCTGGAGCTGGTACGAACATATCTTATGTTCTTATACGTGTGGAGTTCCCTATACCCATTGGGGAGATGTGGGATAACCACTGCCTCTTCCTTAGAGGGGTTTCAGTTATAACGCATGTTCGTGCTTCCGTCCATCTGGAAGTGTCGCAAAGGCTAGTATTACCTGTTAGGAATGCTGAAGAAGATTAGGTGCAGGACCATTCCTTACATGTGTTAGACTTCGGGGAAGATCGAACTTTTATATGGTAGTTATATTATGCTATATAAAACCTATATTTTATATTGTTGTACGTTAATTTATGTAAGGATGATAGATGTGTACTCTGTATTAAGCTAATGTTGCATTTTGTGTTGCGAGACAATATAATTATATTTCATATCGTGGCTCGTATTTTCTATTTATGCATAATGAAAATGTCTCTAATTATCTTATAAATCTAAATTCGAACATACTGGATTTTGAAACTGTGTCACGCCTGGTATAATGACGATTGTGCTGCGGTGGCTAGATCTAGGTGCGTTCCACTTAGGTGGTATCAGAGCAGTTCATTCTGTTGAGCCGGGGTATGGACTTGCTATATTTAGGCATATAAAAGTTTAGGCATCTTGATTGAGATGATGGGAAAGGAATGCATAACTTGCCATAAGATGAACGTTAGTAGCTACTGCTATATAGTTGCATGATATTGAGGATTGGCCTACTCAATATATAATGTTCTGTATGTATAGGAAACTATGACTTCGCCTAGGCGTACTGTATTAGGAGAATATGAATTCTTTTAGTAAGGAGATCAAAAGGTTTTGGAAAATCGATCTTCTGGAGAAAGAAATGACTGGTGTAAAATTGGGATGAAAAGCTGTTTGGGGGTTGACGACTTGCAAGAGATTACGCCATGGAAGGCAGAACGAAGAGACTCGAGTCGAAGACTGTTAGGATTCGTGGATTTGACTTATCTTGTTTGAATTGTGTGACTCTTTGTGTTTGGTTTCCGAGAGGAGACAATGTTGTTTGAAATAATTACATTTGTTTTGTTGTGTTATGTGTTGTCCATCTTTGAAGAAAGTCGATGGCTCGCGGTAGACATACGAGGGCAATGGCTCGTGATAGGCGTACGTATGTGAGCGCAGGATGAGATAATGAAAGCTTGGCTGCGACTGTGGAAGAAAGACAAAGGATAACTGATGTGACAACTCACCAAGATCAGAGGACCGCACAACAGCCAGAACTGGAGGTTAAGGTCCCAAATCTATTGAAGGAAAGTCGGACTTGGGATAACCTTGGACTGTCAAAATCCCAAAAGAAGAGCAATAGAAAGGCTAATCAATTCCAACGGAAACCATACTCCCAATTGTCAGGAAAGCGACAGCCACATCCAACTCATGGGGAAAGTGCTAGTGGCACTGGATCTAGTCAGACCCCGACATCCTTACCAAAATGTAAGAAATGCAGAAAGAACCACTTAACAAAGGGATGTAAGATCAAGAGAATGTTTCGTCTCAAGTGCGGAAATGAGCACCTAAGGAGGGATTGCACAATTGTAAGAATCATTTGTTTTAAATGTGGTAAGCCTAGAAACGTTTCTCGCAACTACCACCAAGTGAAGGCAGATTCTTCAGTCAATGCTGCAAAGGCTGTGAAACTGCAGGCAAAAGGCAAAATCTATACTCTGGGTGGTGCTGAGGACTCTAAATTTGAAGATCTAAACAGCAGAAATTATGCCTCAAGTGACGATCCCGTAATTGTGCTGTACAATTCTGGGGGCAACCCCTTCTTTTGCGATTTGTAACTGTATGAATCATTTGGATTCATCTGTGTTTTCATTAGCTTTGACCCAGTTACTTTTATTTCTATTACCAAGACTTGTCGTTGACACTCAAGTTTGTTTAATCTATCCTATTTCTATTAAAGGTTGAATTCTTTATTAACTTGACTTGTATACCTAAGTTCACACTTACTAAAATTTATGATTCTAGGACTAGATCGATTATTTTCCTAGTTATATTATACTAGATCATTCTAATGAAAACCTTAGTGATTCCTGGAACTAGGACTTTTGAATTCATAATGGCCAACAGAGTTGAAACCTTGTGAAGGAAAAGAGCTTGAGAATACATGTTAATGTCCTCCTTGGAGGACAAAAACAAGGGAAATATAAATGACACTCTTGTAGTCAAAGAGTTCCGCATGTTGAGCTACGATGCTGTCGGTTAAGAAAAAGAATGAGAACTTCTCGATGAGATAAGGACCGTCACCAGTTGGACAAGATTACGATTAAGGATGAGTGTCTTCGGAGAAAGATGAACGATTCAATGGATCAGCAAAAAAGGAGTCATTGTTTTCTCCAAGATAGATGCACGTTCCGGTCATCAATAAATTCGTGGAGAATTAAGAATGTTCCCAAAGCGATCTTCGGACGCGCTATGGGCATTATAAGTAACTAGTGATACCATTCAGAGTGACAAACGCTCTTGTCGTATTCATGAACTGCATGAATCAAATCTTTTGTCCCTATCTAGACAGATTGTTATTGTCTCTATCAATGACATTCTGATCTATTCTTGAAAACGTGGATAGGCATGATGGACATCTCGATCCAATTTTCCAGACCTTAAAGGAAAAAGGAGCAAATGCCAAAGTATCAGAGTACGAAATTCTCTATTGAGGAGGTTTAGTTTTAGGTCATGAGAATTCAAATGAAGGCATTGATGTGACTCCATCAAAAGTGAAGCAGTTTTGCAATGGGAAAGATTGGAAACCATGACACCCTTGTAAATTACAAGGTTAATTTGGTTTCTAGCGAAGGAGCGTCGATGAACTCTATTGTTACTGTTAATGAATATATGGACTGTGTTGCTATGTGGGCGCTCTGCGCCATGTTGTCTTCTTACTGCTATAATGGTAATGAAACTTGAGTGTCTCACCTCTTTACTGTATTACCCTATTTTATGTCGTATTAGATAAAGACAATAGAGAGCGCGAATTGAGTTCGATTAGTTAGGTTTTAAGGATCGACTTCTGTTTCCTTTTGATGGCATCTGCACAACCTCCTTTATTTCGCACATGGATACAGTTTCATAGTAGCTTGGAAGCCTGGCATTTTGACCGTGAAGCGGAGCGTGTTACTTACATTGGGGATGTGACCCTAGTTCAGTGCGGTAATGAACCTGGAGCTGGTACGAACATATCTTATGTTCCTATACGTGTGGAGTTCCCTATACCCATTGGGGAGATGTGGGATAACCGCCACCTCTTCCCTAGAGAGGTTTCGGTTATAACGCATGTTCGTGCTCCCGTCCATCTGGAAGTGTCGCAAGGGCGAGTATTACCTGTCGGGAATACTGAAGAAGATCAGGTGCAGGACCATTCCTTACATGTGTTAAACTTTGGGGAAGATCGAACTTTTATAAGGTAGTTATATTATGCTATGTAAAACCTATATTTTATATTATTATACGTTAATTTATGTAAGGATGATGGATGTGTACTCTATATTAAGCTAATGTTTCATTTTGTGTTGCGAGACAATATAATTATATTTCATATCGTGGCTCGTATTTTCTATTTATGCATAATGGAAATGTCTCTAATTATCTTATAAATATAAATTCGAACATATTGGATTTTGAAACTGTGACACGCCTGGACTTAGTGATTGTGGTATAATGATGATTGTGCTGCGGTGGCTAGATCTAGGTGCGTTACACCAGTACTCAGCCTAACACAAAAAACTTTAAACCAAGATTTAGGATTTTGAAAGGTGAAACACTTAAGGTACATCTCTAAACATCTATTCAATATTTTAGATTGCTCATCAGTTTGAGGGTGATATGAAGAATTCATGGCCAATGTGGTGCCTTGTAGTCTAAACAAATGCTACTAGAAATTAGTTGTGAATAGTTCAAAGATTTGGCTTGTTGACATATAATGCAGTGTTGAACAAACTATTTAATTTCTTCCCTCATTCATGGCTAATAAAATTAGATTTTGATTCTAATTGTGATTCGAAGTACACCTGCATGACCACTTATAGGTGAACTATGAAATTCTTGGAGGATGTCCAGCATTAACGAACTCTTTGCTGGTATCACTAGTCTTCCTTTCCAATACAATAAATCATCTTTGACAGTATAGTAAGGATTATACTAATTATTAGCCAAACACAATTGCATTTCTTGAGTTAAATGTCTGTCCTTATATTGTCTGCTACCTTCAAATTTGTCAAGAATTCATATTTTGGTTCTGACCAAGCCATCAAAAAGGATCAGGATAACCTATTTACTACCACATATCTTTACCTGGTTTATACTCAATCTTGAAATCATACCCCCAAAAATTTATACAACCAACTCTGCTATTCTGGGGTTTGGATTGACTGATCTGTTAGATTTTTTAGACTTTTCTGATCAGTTTTGATGACAAATGAGGGCCATAATAAATAATGTTGAAACTTGGCTAAGACTTTTGTAATGACATATAGTTTTCTAGTATATGCAGACTGCTTTTGCATTCTAAGTGATAAATTTTTAGAAAAATATGCTATTGGGTGATTTTGCGGACTCAACACAACCCTTATACCAGTCCCCGAAGTATCAGTTTCCAATACAAAGGGCTTTGAGAAATCTAGTAAAGCTAACACTGGTGTTTTTGTCACAGCCTGTTTGAGTTTCTGAAAGGCTTCTTTTGTTGTTTGGTCCCAACTAAAGTTCTAATTTTTTAGCAAATTTGTCAGAGGGGTCACAATTGTTGCCTAACCTCTAATGAATTTTCTGTAATAGCCTGTTAACCCCAAAAATCCTCTTACTTTTTAACTGTTGTGGGTTCTAGCCAATCCAATACTGCTGCCACTTTTGAATCATCCATAGCCATTCCTTTTTCAGAAACCAAATGGCTTATGTACTCCACCTGTTGTAGTCCAAAAGAACATTTGGAAAGCTTTGCAAATGATTTGTGTTGCTGTAAAATGTACAAAACAATTTCCAAATGTTATAGATGAGAAGGTCAATCTGGACTATATACTAATATATCATAAAAAAAATACCAGTACTGACTTTCTTAATTGCTGCTAAAAAACCTTATTCATCAAACTTTGAAATGTGGCTGGTGCATTTGTAAGGCCAAAGGGCATTACTAATGCTCATTGTACCCTTGATGAGTTCTAAAAGAAGTTTTAAATCTGTCTTCTGGGTTTACCAATATTTGGTGGTAGCCCGATCTCAGGTCCAACTTTGAAAAATACCTAACTCCATGTAATTCATCAAATAATTCATCTACTGTTGGCATAGGAAACTATCTTTAACAGTGATAGCATTGAGTGCTCTATAGTCAGAGTAGAATCTCTATGTCCAATCCTTCTTCTTAACTAGCAGAATAGGCGATGAGAAAAGGGCTGTTACTGGGTTGAATGATACCTTCTGCCAGTATCTCTTGAACCATCATGTGTTCAATTTATGTCTTCTGGTATAGAGGTATCTATAAGGTTTTACTTTGACAGGACTAGAACCTTCTAACAATGTGATGTTATGATTTTTGTTTCTATCAAAGAAAAACCAGCAGGCTTGTCAAACACTGATTTGTAAGTATATAATAATAGGGCCAATTCAGGCTCTAAGTCACTTAGTACGTCCAAAAGTTGGTCCTTAGGATGATCATGAAATTGTACTTGTAGTGTAAACATCTCAGAGATAGCATGAGTATTATGCACTCTTCAAGTGATGAAATTGAGCTTGTATTGTTGTGGTAGGTGTAATACCATGCAGTGTGATAAAATGCCCACTGAGATAAAATTTCAATGTGAAAGCAATATAATCAGCAATATGTGGTCCTAATAATGCTAACCAAGATGCCCTAACACTAAATCTACACCAGTTATTGGTAACAAGTATACTGGCATCTGCAAGAGATGTCATTGTATTATAACCTGCAGGTTCCTTATACATCCTTCAACTGTTAAAGTATTCCCATTTCCTACCATCACCTGAAACGGTGGAGCAGGTTTGATTAGTAATTTTAGAAAATTGGCAATCCTAGGCTACAAGAAGTTGCCACTACTGCCATTGTCTATTAGTATTTGAACAGTAGTACCATTAATCTGCCCTTGAAACTTCATGGTACCTAGACCATTTGCACCTTTGAGTGCATTATAGGAAAGATAATGTTCAAGTTCAAGGTTTGTGTCTAGTAAGGAATTATGATTAGGAGGGTTAAGTTCTGGTGGTGGGATGTCTTCATCTTCAGCTTGAAGTATTAGGAGGTGTTTATTTGGACATCTATGGTTTGGAGTGAATTTGTCATCACATGTATAACAAAGGCTTTTTTCTCTTCGAACCTGCATTTCTACAGTAGCCATTTTTTTGTTGGATTGTTTAAATGGTGTAGTAAAGGGTTTGTGTGGTGGGGGGAAGTAATGGAGATACGTCAGAAGTTTTGGGTTGAAAATTGGAGTTGGTATAGGAGTAAGGCTGTTAGTTTCTGTTTGGATTAGTTGCATAGCATAGTCTAGGCTTCTGGATATACTTCTCCTCATACAATTTAGATAAAGATACTGCCCTTAACAGAGACACTGGACTTTGAGCCATCACATCCCTGTGAATCTCAGGTTTAAGGCCACTTATAAAATAGTTGAGGATTACATCTGAACTTAAACCTTGGACTCTATTAGCCAAAGCAGTAAACTCCAAATAAAATTCACTCACAGAACCATGTTGAACAAGTTTGAATAATGTAGATGTAGGAAATCGTATGGTGATGGGCCAAATTCCAACTATAATGACCTAGTGAATCTCTGCCAAGTTTGAAAGGGGTAAGTTTTGTTCATCATTTGAAACCAAGACACTGCCTCCTTGTCCAAATGGATTTCACCAATGATTAGTCCTTGTTCATCCAGTGTGTCATAATACTCAAAAAACTGTTCAGCTTTAAAAATTCATTGCAACACATCTGAGCCATCAAATCTGGGAAATTCCAATTTTACATTCCTCACCTGAAATGGTTCTTTCAGAGCATTCTGATAATTTGCATTTGAGCTTGAACCACCATGGGGTTGACTAGAAAATGACCCGTGCTTAGAGAAATTCTCCATAATAGCTTTCAGTTTCTCAACTCTAGCATTAGTTCCTTCATCTCGTTTCACCAATTCTTCAATCATGCGCTTCAGATCTTTCAAATCAACTGCCAAATCCTTCATTTGAGTGTTGTCAGCAATGGTGTAATGAAAGCATAAAATGTAATAGTAGCAGTGAGGAATGAAAAGAAATGATTTCCAAATTCAACACACTAGGAAATTAACTAAATAATACTCTTTGTAAATGTATTATTTAGTAGTAGATCTCTTAAGAGAAATAGAAGACTATCAGAGATAGTGGTTACAGAGAAGAAGAAGAAAACACAAGGAGAGAGACGCAATCAGAGGGAGAGAGAATTAGCACTCAACATAACAAACTTCACACCCATACTCACTCCTATTTTTCTTATATATAGACTGCCTTTGCTCCAATTGAAGTCCTTGAGCGATGAATTTCCCATCCCAGTCCTTGCACTCATTCTCAATCCCTGCACATGTGTATCAGCTGCCACGTTTATCACTCATTCGGCCTATTTCTGATCCAATTGTCTATCCACTTGACTTGCTAAGGCCAAGTTGATTTCATTTCCCTCCACGTCATGCATGATATGTCTTAACTCTATCACACCTACCACATTGGCTATATACTATATATCATGTCAATGTAAACTCTTGATTAGAAGCTAAGAAAATAAAGACCAACCTTGATTAGAATCTTTGCAAATTGATCATTATTCATTAGTTTTGTATTCACATGAAGCACGAGCATTTCATTTGGAGAGATAAATAAATCATCACCTTCATAATATAGCCACACATATATATAGTGAAGAGCTCTAATTATTGTCCTACAACTTGATGTGAAGCAAAATTGTACATATTTTTGGATTTTATTTGTTAAGATTTTTGTTTAATTTGATTTGATTTATTTTATTTTGATTAGTTTTATTTAGATTTTAATTTTTTTATCTTTCTTTTCTATTTTATAATTTTATTTTGATTTTTAGGTAAATCTAGAGAATTTTGGATTAAATTAGGAGATCTTGAAATTAAAGTTTTAAAGGGATTTTATCCAAATCCTAAATATTATCTAAAGCCTAAATTAACGGTGGAAGACTCAAAACTAATTTTGATTGAATTTTTATTCTTATAAAAAAAATCAAGAAATTAGAAACCAAATAAAATTGGATACAATGCAAGTCATTACTCAAAAAAAAAAAAAATAAGATAGTAGCAGACATGCATGAGGAAGCCAGAAATGCAGCGAGAGCAACACATGAGCACAACGCAGAGCAAGTTAGAGAAAAAGAAAGAACACATACCAATTGAGTTTTTATTCTATTTTGTTCTCCTATTTCCTATAATGAGTATGATGAAATTTTCTATGTCATTAGTTAATTTTTTTATGAACTAAATTTCTTTTTAGGGGTTTTGATGTAATTTGAATATTTGAGTATTTACACTAGTTGAATTGGTTTTTTTCATCTATGCAAGAGTTTATTATTGTTCTTAATTTTTTTTTATCTGTATCTTAGAAACACACCAGAAGGAAATTTTCTTGATTTGACATAGGTAATAAACTCCATGAATATATAATCGGAATATGAGTAAAGATTTACCTTATAGGGAATTGTATTAGTTAATCATAGATCTTAATGAGTTAATTAATACTTGTTAATGATATTGAGAAATAGGTAATAAGCCTTTTTTCAATATGTTTAGTATGATTTGGGAGAGAATATTAAATAGTTTAGGATTATCACCTCTTGCATGAAATGATTAAAATTGAATTATCAATCAATTAAGTTAAATATGATTAGTTCAAGTGAAATCAAAATACCATAGTTTAATTGATATTATTTTCGTCTCTTATTAGTTCTTGTCTCGTTTGAATTTACTTAATTAGTTTTAAATTTTCTTTAGTTTTAATTTAATTAAAATCTTTTTTGATGGTTTAAATAATAGTAGAGTTAATAAAATTTCGGTAGTTAGTAAATATTCTCTGTGAGAACGATATCTTTTTCACTACTTTATTACTTAATCGATTTTGTAAACTTGCGAATTTCCTTGTCACAACTCAGCTCATGAAAGATTCTTCAGAGTATATGCTTGCCCAGTTGAGGGTATTTTTTTAAAATGAATTCATCAAATGGCATAAAGGACCACTTTTAATTATGAGATTTCCTCCTCCAATTGGCTCTAACAATTTATAGCTTATGACGGGATAACCATCATTAATTCATTACAATTTCTAGCTCGTGCCAAGGGAAGCTTGTTTAATTATTATGTGAATTTGGATCTTCTTAGGTCATTTTTTTCTCAAGTGGTCAAGTGAAGGATATAGATAAACACAAAGAAATTTATTAGTAGGATTCAGTTAAAATTTATGAAATTTCTTTTATAATTTTTGTGTCTATCTCTCTTTTACTTGACCATTTGAGAGAAAAAATAACATGAGAGAATTCAAATCTTTATTCTGCAGATAGCTTTTGCTATTATATGATTGAAAGAGAAAGGTAAAAGAATAGGAGATAAAATATTAGAATAATGATGTTCTTACATTATTTTTCATGTTACATCACTTTTTATCAAACTTTTTAATAATTATGATTAAGTGAGAGAAAATGACGAGGAGAAAGTGATATAAACAATGGTATAAGGAGTGTTAAGAATCTCACATCGCCTACCTCAATATTTTAGATGCGATTTATATATTTGTTGGGTCACTCCACTTAATGTCAATTAGTTTTAGGTTGTAATCTCACATGGTATTAGAGTTAAAATCTCATTTTCGTTGCTTACTTCGCTAAGCTTGTTTCCACTTACTTCTCTCAATATTTCGGATGCGATTTATATATATGAGAAAAAAATAATGTAAGAAAATCATGGTTGAAAAGATTAACATGAATTAGTCAATAGATACCTTAATCCACCGGAAAGAGAGAAAGAAACCTTATAGACTGCGTCATAAAACTTGCATTTCATGGAATATATTAATATCACATTTGGTGCAATAATGAATTTGTTAACATTCATAATGGAAGGTCGTCCATTCAATTCTATAGAAAATAAATCATTAATCTTAAATTAATGAAATGAGTTTATTAATAGTTTGACTTATTCAATATAATTCCAAATTTAATTTGTTATCATCAAAACCTGAATAGAATTTTCTTCAAATGAATATTGTTCATCCTAAATTAAGCCCTTCCCTGATTTCGCTTCATAATGTCGAAGCATACATCAATGATATATGTGGAGGTAAAATTTAAGGAGGAATAACACATGCAGATCCATGAATGAACTTATAAGAACAAGATATAAAATCTATCTGTGTTATTGTCACCAACAAAGATTACTGATCAATCAAAAGTGCCATCAAAATCTCCGCATGTGATGCCAGTCCATTTACACATCTTTTCTAGTTACATTAAGCCAGCTGCTTGTTTAGTGTCTGAGATACTTTGACAGACAAAATAAATAACACAAGTTAAATGCAAAAGGAGCATGCATACCTTGGCTCTAGCTCAGACAAGTTAGGAGATGGTAGCTATGGACTTGAAATTGTGCAGAAAGTGCAGGGGCTTCAGCCGAGGAGAGATGACAACTTCTGCTAAAATTGGCTTTGCACCATATTCCATTAATAACAGAAGGCGTCATCTCTCCTGCGACAGGAGTCCCTATACACATTTTCTAATTTTATAAGCCTTTCTCTGCTACTTCTCATGCATGCTTCTATTCTTTGTTCAAAGAATTGCCATATTTATTAGGGAGATGGGTCTGAGTCTCTTGCGGATGCCCAAAATCAACTAAGGTAGGTTAGGTGCTATTCGGTGATGGCATTTACACATAAACCTCGAGAAAAGGTTATCACTTTGATGCTTAAATATAAAAACACCAGTTATTAACAATTGTTTGTAGGATTACGAGTAAATATATTCTTCATAGATTTTATAATGATTTTATTATGAAGTTGTCAACGGAGGCGAAAACAGCTGCAAATGGTGCAGGAAAACTCTCCAATAATATGATATGCTTGTTATTCTTATCCTCTTGTCTCTTAGATTGACGTCATTTACATGACCAACCAACGAAACGTAATCGATTTATAAATAAATAATAAAAATGTTATAATCACAAACAGCCAAGTGACCAGTCATATTAAAAATGACAAAAAACAATTTTCGCCAAAAGATAATTAAAATTTATTAATGAGAATGAAAAGGGAACCAAAGTCCCAAACCAAGAGGAAATTGGCATGTGCCCAAGACTTCTAACAAACTTGGAAGAATGACTTAAGGCGCCTCTGATGCGCCACTAGTAAAAGGAAATGCATTGTGTGCCTAACCTACATCAAAGCACAATTTTCCTTTTTCTTAACCAAATACAAACACCTAGCCTATAAAACAACTCAATATCCCAAAGAGAAATCTCTGTATAGCACAAATTTACTGAACAATTTTTTTCAAATTGCAAATCGCACTTGTATTTTGCTAGTGTAGATCTGACTCTTGTTTGCATAGAGTGTCTGCTGGTTTTTGTTACCTCAAGTTCTTCCTATAGTTCCTTTTCGTTGGGGGTATACGACTTTGTCGTCATTGCCGTCGTCGTCACAACTATTATCTCTGTCGCCGTAGACCCTATCATCGTTAGCAGGCAAGATCACTGATCTGGGAAATGTCATTGGTATCGACCACCAAAAGATCTCTTCAAATCTTGATGCCATGGCCACTGAGGAACGTGACAGCAACGTCAACATTTCTTAGACGGTGTTGAATACCAAGATTATGAGGTTATGCGAACATGATGAGGTTCACTCCGCTATAGTAGCAATTGGTGGCACAGGATGATGGCAGTAGAGCTGCCTCATTTCTGGGAGATTGGGGCTCAACTATGGCTGTTCTTAGGAGTAAGGGAGACCCTTAAAGGGGATGGTAGCCGCTTAGTGCAAATAGAGCTGCACAGATGGAGCAGTGCTAGGAAATCCTAGCAAAGCAACCCAAGCAACAAAAGGAGTATCCTTAGTTTTGACATTTTTTGTTACTAAATAACTATTAAATCTCATTGTGCTCTCTACATGAGATAGGACATTTTTATTTTCAAATAAATATATAATCATCCTCAATCAAAATAATAATAGTTTCTATATAATATCAAATATGCCTATTTAAGAAAACTCTTAAAAAGAAAAATAAAGCTAAAACAGACATAAGGGTAAAAAGAAAATGTCTCTACTCTTTGACATAGACAAACCAATTTCAGTGATAAAATCTAGGGTTTTTATGCTGATTTGCATAAAGTCCATTTTGAACCTTAATTAGTTCTAATGAGACTAATATTTTGTGTTCTGGACCGTGATTTGGGATCTCGTCCAGCAGGATCGGACTCGGCACACGTACCACCAGACTACGCTATGAGTACCCAGCCAAACTTTGATGACGAGTTGTCAGGACCCTGGACAACGACATTGGGTCATAATAACAGGATTACTAGATCTGCACAGTATTCTATAACTGCTAATCATGATCTTATGATATTATAGGAACCAGAATTGCCTCTAACAGTTGATAACTACAATATCTACATTCCTATATTATAGAGATATCCTCCAATAATAAGAGGAAGACAATCTCTAACAAGATACGAATCCTAAATATCTACACTTAATACTGATCGCATTAAGATTTTAATTACGCTCTATAAATACTAGACTAAGTCACCCTAATCAAATATTTGTTATCTCACTATATAAAACCTATTTATGCACTACCTGACTTGAGCGTTGGAGTCCCTTTGCAGGTACCCAACCCCCCTGATTCAACACGTTTTGCTACAGCCACGCAAGGAGGAAATCACCGTAACATGCCTATCTCAAGTACCCTTATGAATCCACTTCAAAACATTTGCGTTATCTGTGGGAAGACTAAATTTCTATTCCCACTTCAACCATGGTGAGCACAAGACAACACCCAAGGAAAAGAAGTGCTACACATGCTGCCCCTGAATAAGGATTAGGCCCAGCGGCACAGCACGATCCTCCATATGTTCCACCACCAGTACATGCTAAAGCCTCCGCCGCTAGGAGCTGACCTATTATCGTTGAGACTCTTAACGAAGGCCACAAGACTTTAGTTTTTGGTAAAAGTCCTAACCCCTCATGAAGGATCTCTGTTTGAGACAGACTTATTTTTCCCGAAGGAGAAGCAAACAATGTTGATCAAGGTCCCAAGATTACTGTGCATGCTCGCCTGGGGCCCTCGAACAACGATGCAGATCACAAGTCCCACTATGAGGACAATGTCCAGTCTAAAATGACGAGGAACGACCTTTGAGAATTATTACGCCAACAAACAACTGTGATCAATGACCAACGACATCAGTTAGATGAACATCATCATCGGTTAGAGGATCTCAAAAGATCTGTGCAAACAGAGAATGACGATGGAAGGCAAAATACGACCCACAATGGGCAAATAGTCTGGCCTGACAGTGTCGAGGTTGTTAGAAATAATAACCCAGCCGCCAACAACAACAATTCTCAAATGAATTAATAGTGTACAGAGTCCTAAGAAACTGAAAACCTCCCTTCAACTTGGAACCTTATGACAGGACGACAGACCCTTGAGAATACTTGGATGCATACACTCAGTCTATGCAGCTCCATGGGGATTCCCCAAAATTGTTGTGTCACTCCTTCTCCCTTTTTTAAAAAAAGGCACTTTCCGTTAGTTAGTTACATTACGAGCAAAATCTGTCATAGGAAGGGAATATCTCAGATAAAGCTTCTTGCTACATTATACCATTATCAAGGAGCGGCCCAAGTCGGTTGATTCTCTTTCTGGAATTCGCCAAGGGAGTGAAGAATCCCTACGCGAATACATTAAGAGATTCAGTAACGCCTGCGTTGGTGTGGAAAACCTAGATGATAGGATTGCTCTTCATTATGCTAGGAATGACCTCCGGACTGATTCAGACTTCTTCCCGTCTTTAGAAAAAAAAACCCAACGACTTTAGAGGAACTTTACTCGCGCTCCGACAAATATGTCGAACTAGAGGAGATTACTAAGGCTAAAGAAAGTATGAAAAAAAATGAACTCATTCACTAGAAAAATAACTAGAACTCCAACCAGCCTCATGACTCCTCTAAGAGTGAACGATATTAGCCCAAATATTCTGACTACACTCCTTTGAACACCCCATGAGAGACCATCTTGAAGGAGGTGCTTCAAACTGAGTTTCAGGATATTAAGAGGTCACCCCCTCTGAAGAAGCAATCTCAGAAGGACCATTCAAAACACTGTAAATGACATAAAAGCTATGACCATGAAATGAAGGATTGCTACTAACTCCGGGATATTATTGAGTCCCTGATCAAGGAGGGATAATTGCAAAAATATATTAGCGGCTTCCGAAACAATGAGAGCCACGGAAGACGGAGGGATCAGAGATGTAGCCACAGTCTGAGGCGAAGTCCAACTCTGCGTTAGAGGAGAAGAACCTGCAGCTCCGTCAAAAAATCTTGAACTCCACCCCATCGTGATAATGAAAACTAGCAGGAACAGAACCAAGATACTCATTATGGGGGCAATAGGAAAGACCAGCTTGTTAGTACCATCTCTACAAGATTTTCATGCGGGGGAATTATCTAACAATTCTCAGACGAAAGCACTCCGGATTGCGGTCTTAAGCGTCTCCAACTCTATATGCAAACGTCGTGTTGAAGACAAGGAAGGACCACATATTTCCTTTTCAGACAAGGACTACAATGATATTATTTGGGACCCCGATGACCCATTGGTTATTTTCAGAATAATATCTAACGTCGAAGTCTAGCATATCTTCTTCTATCAAGGAAGCTCGGCAGACATTATGTTCATAGACGCCTTTGAAAGATTGCAGTTCTTTCTGTCTGTGTTAACACCTTATGATGGTGAACTCACTAGTTTCTCCGGGAAAAATGTTACCTCAATAGGTTACTTTGAAACCTTTTTAACCCTGGGTGATGATAATATCTAAAAGACTGTGAAAGTTAGATTCCTAGTTGTGGATTGTCCATCAGCATACAATATTATTTTGGGTTATCCTACGTTGAATAGTATTGCCGCTGTAGTGTCTACCACTCATCAGGCTATGAAATTCCTGAACAAGAATAATGAGGCGGTGACGATTAAGGGCGATCAGATTGTAATGTGCAAATGCTACAAAGAGAGTCTCAAAATATGTAGAACCCCTAAGAAGACTAGAACATACACATCTAGCCCGACTTTGGATCAAGTCAACATCCTCATGACCGAGTTAGACGTACACGAAGAAATATGGGGTACCAGACCCCAGCCAGAAGGAGAATTGCTTCAACTCTAGCTCAGTGACAAGTATGATCAAGTCACCAAATAAGTACAAATCTGGAAGAATAGGATATGATCCATCTTTTATAGAGCTTTTACAGAAAAACAAGGACCTATTTGCATGGACATCCTCCGATATACCTGGGCTTGACCCCGCTTTCATCTGTTATTGTTTATCTGTTAAACAGGATATGAGACTGATCTCCTAGAAGAAATGAAAAGTTAGCCCTGAGGGATAACAGATCATTGAAGAGTAAGTCAAAGAACTAATCAGTGCCGGCTTCATCAGTGAGATTTCATATACCATATGGCTCTCTAATGTGATCCTGGTGAAAAAGTCAAATTGAAAGTGGAGAATGTGCGTGGATTATACGGATCTGAACAAGGCTTGCCCCAAAGATCCATACCCCCTCCTTAATGTTGACAAACTGGTTGACAGCTCCTCCGGCTTTCGACTATTGTCTTTCATGGACGCTTATTCTAGGTACAATCAAATCCCAATGTACCACAAAGATAAAGATAAAATTACTTTAATCACTAAAAAGGCGAGCTACTAGTACAGGATAATGCCTTTTGGCTTGAAAAATACATGAGCCACCTAGTAAAGAATAAGGAACAGGGTTTTCAAAAATCAGGTGGGGAGATGACTTGAAGTCTATATTGATGATATGATAGTCAAGACTCCACTGTCCAGATCACACACCTTGGACCTCGAAGAAGTGTTTGCCTAACTAAGAAAGCATAATATAAGGCTTAATCCATAGAAATACACATTCGGGGTCCATACTGATAAATTCTTAGGCTTCATGTTGACTCACCGTGTAATCGAGGCTAATCCAGACAAATGTCAGGCAGTGCTTAACATGTGTAGCTCTTAGAATGTCAAAGAAATACAATAACTGACATGACGTATTATGGCCCTCACACGCTTTCTTGCTAAAGCTGCTCACAAATCTCTTCCCCTCTTCAAGTTATGAAAAAAAGGACATATTTTTAGTGGACTCAGGAATGTAAAGATGCCTTCACATCTTTGAAGAGCCTCTTGTCTTCTCCTCCTATTTTGGCAAGGCCGGATCTAGCTGAAACATTGTACGTATACCTCTTTGTTCATGAGGAGGTCATAAGTTCAGTGCTTATCCGAGAAATGTTTGAAGGTCAGAAACCCATTTATTTTGTGAGTAAGGTGTAAGGTCCTGAACTTCGGTATTATAAAATAGAAAAGGTTGCGTTTGCCCTCATCATCATGATAAGAAGACTCAGACAGTACTTCCAATGTCATCCGATGGTGGTAAGGATAGATCAGCCTATCTGACAGATACTACATAAACCGGACCTAGTAGGAAAGATGATCTCTTAGTCCATTGAGCTTTCCGAGTTCGGAATTATATACGAGCCCAGGTTAGCAATCAAGGCACAAGCTTTTCCAGACTTCCTTGTTGAGATTACTTTAGACCCCGAAGATCCCGAGGGAACATCTTGAACCGTATTCGTAGACATGTCTTTAAACCGCAATGGGAGCAGTGCCAGGATAATCTTGGAAAACTTCGATGGCATAATCATTGAAAACTCCTTGAGATTCAAATTTCCCACTTTGAACACATAGGCGGAGTATGAAGCTTGTATCGCCGGACTGGTTATGGTTAGAGAATTGAGAGTAACAAAGATTATACTTTGTAGTGACTGTCAACTTGTGACTTCCTAGATTTAAGGTGATTATCAATGTAGGTGCATTTACTTCAGAAGTACCTAGTGAAAGTACAAGGGCTCCTCAAAAGTTTCTAAACAGTAAAGGTGGAGCACATACCCCGGGAATAGAATTTAAGGGCCGACCTCCTGTCCAAGTTGGCCAGCACCAAAAGCCCGGGTAACAATCGTTCAGTGATCCAAGAGACCATCTCGCAACCTTCCATCATGGACACATCCATATTCCAGGTGAAAGAATAAGAGCGCACTTGGATCACACCAATAATAGAGTACTTATAAGCCAATGCCCGTCTTGAAGACCCCAAAGAAGCTTCCAAGTTAGTAAAAATCACAGTCTGGTACACCACTTACGATGGACAGTTATACCAGTATGGATTTTCTTCTCTTCTCCTTAAATGTCTCACGCCAAAAGAAGCAGAATATGTGTTGACTGAAAACCATGAAGGGAGTTGTGGACACCACTTAGGAGGGAAAGCCTTGGCTTTATAGGCACTCAGGGCTGGATACTACTGGCCAACAATGGAAGCAGATTCTCTTGCGCATGCCCAAGTATGCGACAAATGCCAACGACACTCTGACCATTATCATGCTCCACCTGAGGAACTATCCACAACGTCCATACCCTGGCTATTCTACCAGTGGGGTATGGATATCTTGGGTTCGTTCCCTCATGCACCTGGGCAGCTGAAATTCTTGGTGGTAGTTATGGAGTACATTACTAAATGGATTGAAGCGAAGCCCCTAGTCACTATCAATTCTGCCTGAATGCAAAATTCACTTGGCACTACCTTATTACTAGATTTGGAATCCCATAATCCATTGTGATAGATAACAGGACACAATTCAAATATAAAGGGTTTGAAGAGCTGCTTGCTAGTTTGAAAATTAAACATCACTGCAGCGCTGTTGAGAATCCCAGACAAATGGACAAGCTGAAGTTGCCAACCAAGTTATCATCCACGGACTAAAGAGAATGTTGGACGAAGCCAAAAGAAACTGGGCTGAGCAATTAGACCACATCTTATGGGCCTATTGTGTGAATGCTTACATCATGGAACGCGTACTCGTCAAGATTTTGATGATAACAAACTCAAGATGATGGCCAAGTACAAATGGATGCAAGACTGGAAGCAAAGCTGACAAGTTTCTAAGTTTTAGGATCTTATGTAAGAAGCTCTCTTGGTATCTCAAGTACTTTATTAAAAAGAGCTTTTTCAAAAAATCAAATGATTCTTTTAATCTTGGATTATGAAAAATCAAGCTTATTTCTTTAAAAACCCAAGCTTTCTTAATCTCAATATGTTTCATGGTCAAATGGGCTTAACAATGGATTCAAGTATGTTTGTAATCTTAATTTTAAGTTTAGTAATCAGTTTATAGCTTTTTTGGAGGCTTGTAATCGATTACAATGACTTGGTAATCGATTACATCTATGCGGGAATCAATTTTTCAAGAGTCAGTAGCTATGTAATTGATTACATGAGGTCTGTAATTGATTACACTACTTCCAGAGGCTTCATAATCGATTACGTAAGGCTTATAATCGATTACATATCTAACAAAGACTATGTAATCGATTACATTAAGGTTGTAATTGATTACAAACAGCCTAAAAAGCCTAGAATGTGTTTTAAGAACAATGTAATCGATTACATTGTTATTATAATCTATTACAGTAGGGTTGTAAGTGCGTAAACGTGTTTTTTATAGCATTTATTGCTTTTATTAAAAGCCCTAATGACTCTTTTTTCATTAAAAGGCTATAAATAGACCTTCCGAGGTCATCTTTTACACAGAACACATATTGAGAAACCTCTTAACATTGCTTTTAATCTAAGTTTCATCATTCTCATCTTCTTGCTCTGTTTTTCTGAATATTTGAGATATCTTGAGAGAACTTGCTAGTTCTTCAATTTGTAATACACACTCTTTGAGAGAGTTTTCCTTCTGTTTCATTCCTGATTGATTGTAACGAGGGTGAGGTATCCCTTAAGAAATTTGTAAGGGTGAGGTATCCCTGCTATCGAGGCTCAAGCACAAGGGTGAGGTATCCCAAGGTGTGAAGAGTGCTCAGGTTTGTAATGATAGCAAGCACCTATTGAAGCTTGCATTGATAGTGGAAAAATCTCGGGTGGTTTCTCGAGGACTTGACGTAGGTCATAAGTGGTTGGTGGTTGAACCAGTATAAATTCCAGTATTTGTTTTTCTGAACCCTTACTCCTTTTATTTACTTTTCAATTTTATAATATTGGTCAAATATAACTTTATTGGCTTGCTAAATTTGCTTGAATCCTTTTATTTTTTCGGTTTGTGAAAAGTTTTCAAAGAATTTTTAACTACTCAATTCACCCCCCTATTGAGTAAAGAAGCCACTTGGTAATATACTGGAATATGCCTTACTCTACGATAGGTAAAACTCCCTTCAAGCTTACTTATGGATGTGAGGCTATAATCCCGGTGGAGATAGGAGAACTTAGCTAGCGTCTTCAACACTTCTCACCTGACAATAACCCCAGGTTGATAAGGGAAAACCTAGATCTTCTAGAAGAAAGAAGAAGTGTTGCCCACATACGCGATGCCACAATTAAGCAGAGGACGGTAGCTCGGTATAACCTGAAAGTCGTTCCAAGGAAATTCCAGTCAGGTGACCTAGTTCTCCACAGAGCTGATATCAGATGAAGGAATGCCTCCCAAGGGATGTTAGCCCCTAATTGGGAAGGACCATACTGTATTGTGGTTAGCACTGGCAGAGAAGCTTACACCTTGGAGACATTAACAGGTAAGCTGATGAAGAACTTCTGGAACGCGAATAAACTTAGAAAGTACTATAGCTAAGTGTCTTCCAAGGTCTAGTCTATTAGTTTACTTCATGTTTAATCTGCCACAATCATTATAGGAGCACTTTGTATGGACCTTAGTCCTTTACCAACTCAATAAAATGAAGTGATTTTGATACATTTGCTTATATTTAGAAAGACAGAAAGGACCTTCAAGGCTACAAACAACTTTGAAAATGTCCATGTCACACCATTATGGTACCTGCGATAAGTTATATTATGTTAAACATGTTGTGCAGTAGAAAAATCTTGAGTTTTAGGAAAATTCTAGCACTAAATCTTAAACATTAAAAGACTCTGGCTAAAGACCACTTAAAATTATACCAAAGTCAAGAGGGATCCTAAATACCAAAGTGATTAATGATGGACCCCGAACAAGGTATTTACAATATACCTAAGTCACAAGGGAGTCTAAATACCAAAGCGATTGGTGATGGACCCTGAACAAGGGTTTTACATTATACCTAAGACACGAGGGATCCCAAATACCAAAGCGATTGGTAATGAGCCCCAGACAAAGTTTCTACTTTATACCTAAGTCATGTGGGATCCTAAATGCCAACACATTTTGGACATCGGACGCCGAGCTAAGGTTCTAATTTTAAATTATGCCTAAGTCCTAAAGGGAACTTTAAACGCTTAACTATAATGGGTGTTGGATCCAGACCACAGTTCTCTTTTGACTAGAAAGATTCCTAAGTCTATAACTTGGTTGTGAAGACCAACACAATAGGCGTTGGACCTAAAATGGACTATGGAAAACAAGTAAACAAACAACGAAAGCAAATAACAAAAGAAAATAAATTAAAGCACCCCATCCGTCAGGGTACTTGTCTTGATAAAAAATAAAAATCCCGCACAGGGGGTAAAGTCAGGAACTAAGAAGCATTCTCCAAGCCTTCAGCAACATCCGAATCTTGAACGATGGTGGGTGAAGCCTCAACAACACTTTAGCCTTCAGGAACAGTACTGGGATTCATGAGACAGCCATCCCGAATTATCTTCATTGAGTCCAACTCATCTAAGGCCAAAGCCACCCCAGGATTAAAAAGCTATACTTGGTTAATGACATTCTGAAACTGCTCCGTGCTAATTTTCAAGGAAACAGTGATGAGTTGCTGGACATCACTTTGTAGAAAGGCCATCCCAGCTTGAAGTTGTTGGTTTTGAGCATGGGGGCTTTTGTTATCAGCCCGGACCACAACGACCTCCCTATGCATTCCTACCAAGCTAGCTTCTTTCTGCTTCAAGCTGTCCTTTAAGGCAACCACCTCTTTTTTCAGCACTTGGCCCTAAGCTTCAGTATCATTCTTGGCCCTCAAAGCCTCTTTTTTGGCCTTTAGGACCAAGTTTGCACCCCGCTCAACCGTCGACACCTTCTCGGCCATTTGTTGGCTATAGTCATCATAACATCTCTCTAGGAAACGAAACTCAGCAGTAATACAGAGAGCATACGTCAGGAAATAAGACAAAATCTCTTTTGTATTAAACTGAGTGATATGGTCCACCACTCGATCATCAAGGATGTTGCGGTCTATGAAAGTTTTGGGATTCGAGTTATCCGAATACAGAGTGATCGGACCAATTTTCCCTGACTCAATGGCCACCCTCTTACCCCAGTCACCCGATCAACCACCCTCTATAGTTCTATTTTTTCGCCTCTCGAGCGGCTGTTGGGGAGATCCTTCCAACCAAATGGGCTCCCCCTCAATCACTAAAACTTCAAGTGGTGGGGGTGGGGAAGCCGGAGTAGCAACCACCGGGGCATCCGAAGGGCCAACCACATTTTTTGCCATTAAGGAATCCAGAACTGCTAAAGCACTTGCGGACTCCATTGAAGCCAAATTTACTACAAAACAAACAAAGAGTCAGGAGACAGAGAAAACATATAGGAATGCAACATTAAGAGCATGTAATCAAATGTGGATGATGGACCACACGACCTAGAATAGTCAAAAGAGTCTCGTTATAAGAGGTTCCCAGCACGTCTCTCTAAAAAATTCTACTAACTTGGTCAACCCACATTTCAAAGAACTCAACACACTCAACCTCGTCATTATCGAGATGGTGCTTCTCCTTCTTAATTAGCTTAAGAGGGATGTACCACGCCCCCTGAGTCTAATACATGCTAAATTTTTGTTCCCCGTCGTTATTCAACTAGAAGGGACGAGTGTCGGTGGCCGCCATTAACTTGAAGACCTTCTCTTTAAAGTCATTGTAACTTTCTTGGTAGAGAAGAAAGACTTTCCGACCTTGCCTCGCTCGGACTGAGAGTTAGGTCTGCTGATAGGCATTAGCACCGACTAAACTAAACCAAGTATGGAAATAGAAGAACGCTTTTTCTGAACACCATAACCCGAGTAATCAGCAAATTCTCTCAAAGACGAGAATGTTCGCCCAATCATTGGGATGAATTTGGGATGGGGCAACTTGAAGATACGAAGGACAATAAGATGAAAATCATTAAAAGGAAGTCAGAGTCCGAACCGGGTAAAAAAGTCATCGTATAGGAACATAAAGTGTGCTCCGACCTGCAGAGAAGAGCACACACTCTCATTCTCTGATGAGAGTATCTAGAATTCATGATCCATTCTACTTTCTTCACTCAGCATCAAATAACCCTTAAGTTTATCGAGAGCTTCTCTGGGTTGGAAATCAGATATATGGTCATAAGCATCATCCCTGACCCATGGGTATACTAATCGGGACCATGATGAATCTGGATAGGGTCGTTGTCAACCAGAGCCTGAATTTCGGGAGCCAGTGCTTGGGGTCTACCCCTTCTACTTCCTCTGGCCATCAAGTTCCTGATAATACACACAGAGGCTAATAAACAACTGTCAGAATCAATTAGTGATGAACGTACAACAAATATAGCTTTCCATCTTGAAAAAGTTGATTTATTTCTCCCGAATTTGCTCTTTTAGTGTTTGCTGCTCAAGTATCGTGTAATAGTGAATTTAGATTAGGATTTAAGTTGTTGTGGTTTGTGATTGAGAAAAATTGATTGAAAGGAAGAATAATCATCACCACTCTAATGTGTTTTTGCAGGAAAGCATCTAAGGAAGGATGAGCTAGAATTTTGGAAGTAGAGCAAAAGAATTATTTCTGTTCAGTCAACGCCCAGGCTCATAATTGAAGCAGCTCTCTGGAAGGTCAGTGCCCAGGCACTAAAGTAGACTTATGTATGGCACGATACTGGATAGTGAGTGCCTAGGCGCTCCATACACATTGCTTAGGCACCCATATAAGAATAAAATGGCCATGAATTTTAACCTACAATAACTTTTGGCCGTCAAACTAACACTAAAAGGTACGAAACATTCCTGAAATGGGAGAAAAAGGCTTTGTTACCAATGGAAGAATGTGAATCTCTCTGAATCATCGAAGATGACTAGGGTGTTTTCTTTTCTTCTTGTTGTTTCCTCTATTTGCACCATGAATTGTTAAGTTTCTCTGGTTAGGGTGATTGATCTTTCTCAACTTATGATGTAATGACTGTTTAACTTTGATTCAAGTTTTTCTTTCATAATTTGGCAGTCAAAATCTGTTTATTGTTATTGATATTGATGTTGATGTGGAGTGGCTAACCACACTTGTTTATTTGAAGAATCCATATAAAATTGTCTTGATCTAATTGGTGTACTTTTAGATATCTAGGTATAGAGTCTCATGAGTATGCGATTTTAGAACATCCATAAAACGATAATCTTTTTTCTCACAAATTTTAATTAAGGGATTAATTGATGTTTAGAAGTTTAAGAGATATTCATATATCAAGGAATTAAATGTGAACTAATTTTCAGGATTGAATCGTAAACCAAATTGAATGGAGGTTTTGAATTAAATCAATTATCATTACTCATAGGGATATTAAGTGAAATCAAACCCTAACTGCTTTTATCTATTTGACAACCCCAATTTTGATAATTTATGTGATTCAGTTTTTGCAAGTAAATTTCATTCATTTTACACTTTTTGTTTTGAAAGAATTCCATCAAAGTTGATTGTAGCCAAGTAGTGATATTAGCAAAAAAAGATTCTATGTTAATTTCAATCCTCATGGGAATGATATTTACTCTCTATATTACTTATACGAACTAGTGCACTTGCTGGAACATTAACAATTAGCTTAAAAGATTCAGACATGAAATGGGACAAACAGAAAAAATAGTATATGCCCACATATCGACCTCTACGCCTTCCAAAGTCTAAACTTCAAAAGGACACCTCCGTCGTGCTTGGCACGATAGAGGTTGCTCCAAAGGGGTAATGCCATTGAAAAGAAAAACTATGATAACCAGACTTCTATTTAAAGAAGGAAAAAAAGAAGTTATAATGATAAGACGGTTAGAGGACTTGTTTGTCAAAACCTCTCAGTTTTCAAAAAATTATCCATCATGGCGTGCGAAGCACTAAACACGACTACCCAATTGAAGTGTGTCATGTGGCCCTCATAGCTGTCACGACAGTTAAAGGGACATTTGTGAAGTAAACTAAGAGACACACAACCTCAGCAAACAAGAGTCCGGAAATTTTCTACAGACCTTGGCTACATCTAGTGTGTTCATCTATAACTTGACAAAGAAAAGTTAATTTGGACATCGGCTATCTAAGAAAGCTTCCACAAGGTACAAGGACCGTGGGGGCAAGTATTCAAGCTTGCCACTTCATTGGTATCAACCAAGTACCAAGTTGGGGGCAACTTAGCGTTATTGCAAGGCAAGCATTGGACTCACCCTGGTAAAAGATAAACAGCGCGGATAGAGAAAGAGGAAAAAGAGAATATACAATTAGAATTCAAAAGAAATGAATTTTTATTGCTTATTTTCATTCCATACATTATCATACATCAAAAACAAAGAAAATATTGAAATTAGAAGTGTTCATAAAAGACCGATCATTGGAGAACCCGAGGAAGGGAACCAATATCACCGTCACTGGCATCTTGAATCATGTCACATCCACAGTTCCTTCGGAACCAGCACCAGTCTTTTTCTTGTTGAGCAGGCTTTGAAGAACTTTGACAAACTAGAACAGAACACTGCTGTCGTGATCTGGGTCGTTACCTTCCCAATTCTTCGTCCCTGCCTCTTTCACAATGATAATAAAGCCAACACCACCCCAAGTTGCTTCAAAGCACGAAAAGCTAAAACAATAGTCCTTCCTGCATATCTGAATGCACTTAGGGGACTGGCTTGGTACCTCCAAATCGCTCAGGAAAAAGGATCGGCAAGAGCTCTATTTCCTCGAGTGTCTCTGTCTAACGCGACAGGTATCACAAATCTCCCTAGCGACAGAGCGTAGATCAAACACTCCCATGTACTCTAGGAGCGAAAGGTTCATGTCGTCCATTACGCCGAGAAAGAAAGGCCCCCATTAGAAAGATTGTTTGCAAAAAAGGTAAATAGTTTCAGAGACTTTGGAAAGAATAAGGAGATGATCTTCGCAAAGGGCAAAACTCTCCATGTGCACATAGAGAAAGAAAGGGAGACCATCCTCTGAAAAATGATCATTCTCAATTAAAAGAACAAAGCAAAGGGAATGTCAACATCAAATGCAAACATTCCATATTTATAAAAGAAATAAAGCACTCTAATTGGCCCCTAGAAAAGAGAACCGATCGCACAATAAAATCCACATTTAATGCTCTCTCTTTCCTATTGGTTACAGGAGCAACGTGTAATTGAAAAACAACATGAAGATGACATCATCTTTTAAAGGATCCTGAATTCATAATAAAGTCAAAGCAACAGTTTTCCAAGAAAGCCCAGACTAATACGAATTACAAAGCAAGGCTGCAAAAGAAAAAGATCTTGTGATCCATTCACAGAGGCAACAAAAGCCAAACTTCAGACAATAGAATGGCAATGTAGACCGAAATCCATGATGGATTCTGACCACATATGCCAACCCTGGAGGTACTTTACAATTGACAATGGACCTCGACCTTTGCGTAAGACGTCGCGAGACTTAGCATCAAAGCTAGGATTCCTTCGTTCGTCGCGCGCCTGGTACTCCGATGAAAATGTGCATACATTGACACTCAGCAGTTCCATCTAAGTACCAATCTGGGGGCAACTGTTTTGGACCGTAATTTAGGATCTCGTCCAGTAGGATCGGGCCCGTCACGCATACCACCAGACTCCGCCATGAGTATCCAGCCAAGCTTTGATGATGAGTTGTTAGGACCCCGAACAACGACATTGGGCCATAATAACAAGATCACTATATTTGCGCAATATCTCATAACTGTCAATCATGATCTTACGAGATTATAGGACTCATAACTGTCTCTAACAATTGATAACTACAATATCTACGTTCATATATTATAGAGATCTCCTCCAATAATAAGAGGAAGACAATCTCTAACAAGATACGAATCCTAAATACATGTATTTAATAATGATGGCATTCAGTAACGCTCTATAAATATCAAGTTAAGTCACCCTAATTAGGTATCTATTATCTCACTGCATAAACTCTATTTGTGCACTGCTTGACTTGAGCATTGAAGTCCTTTTGCAGGTACCCAACCCTCCTGATTCAACACGCTCTGCTGTAGCCGCGCAAGAAGGAAACCACTGTAACGTGCATATCTCAAGTACTCCTCTGAATTCACTTCAAAACACTTTAATTAGTATTAGTCTCTTCCAAATTATACGATGAGGACAAAATTTCTCAAATAAAATTCCAAACCAAAATCTGGCAAAGAAGAAACCAGATTTAGCAAGGAAATTCAAAGGGAGGGAGAAAAGATACCCAAAATCATCATATCCAAATAAGAGATAGTGGAAATAAAAAGAAAACTAAAAAGGAATAAGCATAAAGAGGACGACAGTCACCCAGAGAAAGCAGGAAGAAAAATAAGTAGAAAAGGAAGGGAAAGATGGAAGAAAAAAAAAACTCACATATAGGAGAAAAGAACACACTAAAAAAGTACGCCAAAGAGAAGATCCTGATGTAATTAAACCAAAATAAGCAGCCCATAATGCTAGAGGAAAAATTCAAACTCAGTGTTAATATAAAAGTTGTATAAAATGCAAGAATTCAACGAATTCGTCAGAGATTCGATTTTTAACTCATGTGTATAGAGAAAAATACAATTATGAACAGTTATTTTCTTCAGAGTTAATAATATCGCGGTAGATTAGTCCTTCACTTTCCGGACGGAAAGATATTACGAGAAAAAAACAAGAAAAAAATAACTCCATAGATTGGGAAATTCTTAGGGGGGAAGCAGGAAGATTTTGATAAAATAAAAAATGTTAAGAATTTGTACAACTCGAAAAGAAATAAGCTATAGCAACAGCAGCATATCAAGGGAAAAAAATGTGAAAGTAAATTAAACAATAACTACCCTGGCATGGCTAAGCTGGGCATCTTGGAGTTTCTAATAAGTAATTAATCATCTCATAAATTGTTAGATTATTAGATACCTCCCTGATTGGCTACCTCTTACTTAACTCATCATGTTTATATGCATTTCCCTTTTGAGACAAAAATATACTTGCATATGCGTATATGCCAAATTCTCTTTTTAAAAATGTGTTTTAAACACTCAATTCTATAAGATATTATATTTATATATGAGTGTACTTTCCTATTTTCATATATTGTATGTAAAATTAAAATAAT
This sequence comes from Ormosia emarginata, assembly GCA_029884605.1. Lineage (NCBI taxonomy): Eukaryota > Viridiplantae > Streptophyta > Magnoliopsida > Fabales > Fabaceae > Ormosia > Ormosia emarginata. Next base: position 12,722,681 of record JAQQTP010000048.1, read on the forward strand.
TAATTCATATTTAAATGTAAGTGAGATATTTTTCGAGATGTCATATTTAGAATGTACAAATTTCGGAACTCTTGTCTCTTTCTCTTGGACATATTTAATGATTGGTCAAATTTTCAAAATCAACTAATTGTGGTTTGAACAGCATGCAAAAGTCGGAGACTATGGAGCCCATTTACTTGGTCTTGCAAGACTTCAAGTCATATCAATATATCATATACATAGGACAAAACATAAAGAAGAAAGATAAGATTTAAGAGGTATTTAAACCTTAATGGGAAGATTTGGAAGTAGTTTTGTAAGCCACAAATATGAGAGACAAAATAATATTCTTCGTTCTTTGTTTTATGACTTGTGATAAGTTGAGGAAACCTGTGCAAAAGGCAACCTGGTCGCTGGAATCGGTGAGACTATTCTTCAGTCAAGTCTGTCTCTGAATCATTTATTTTATATTCTAAAGAGATTTTTATTTAAACTACGACATCTAATTAGGTGTATTAAATTAATTAAAACTTAATATTTTTATAGATTTTTATGTTTTACAATTAATTTTATAGTACTTTATGAAAATATTAAATTACGATTGAGCAGTGTCTTCATTATAATCTTTCGTGATTTAAGTAAGATTTTCTCTATATTCTATAGGCTTGAACGGTTGAGATCTAAAGGACGTGGATGCTCTCTAATCCTAGGGCTTAGCAGGTGCTGATTAAAAAAAGAAAAAGGAAAACAAATTCATGTGCTCTATGGATGAGAATGGGCTTGACCAGTCAGAAATTGGGTTGGGTCATTTTAGGTTGAAAACTGGGCCAGGAGTTTTAATTTCTTCTTGATTTTGTTTTGGTTTACTTTTACTTTTCTTCTTTTGCAAACCTAAGAGAGTATTTTGAAACAGCATTGAAATTAAAACGCAATGAAAGAAGATTTTTGTTGAAATAAATGTACTGTGTATTTATATTTACCTTAGAAGTTACAAAACTACTTAGAAAAACGTAATTGAAAATTTTTACAACCTTTAAATATAAACAATTTAAATCTTGAAAATTTGTAGTGAGAATTAAATATTTCCTCTATTATCAATGTGTGTTGATCTGAGTGAAAGTAGTCATATCTTTTAAATATTTGATTCTAAGTTTAATTTTGAGATTTATGTATATGAAAATAATATTATTAAGAAGAATCTTTGTTAAGCGTTTGATTATAATCTTAAAAATAATCTATCACTATATATATATATATATATATATATATATATATATATATATATATATATATATATATAAATCTATCAAACATAAACATCTGACTGTTTATTTGGAAGAAAATGATTTCTGACTTTTTTGGAGAACTGCATGTAATATATATAATAAAAAAAGTATAGTAAGGATTGACTGTTATTGTTGTAGTAATGTCAATATAAATTAAAAGTTCATTCACGTAAAAAAAATCATTAAAAGTACCTTTTTTAAAAAAATTATAGAAAGTTTAGAAAACTGCCTGGTGTTCACAAGATGACAATTAGTTAGATGGGCTTCTCGACTTTAAGAGACTTCAAAATTTTGAACAGCTAATTAAATATAATCGTTAAACTACCAACTTACGCTAATTGTATTGAAATTGCGATTATATGTAGGGCATGAGCCGTGGCATGCACCACACAGCAGGTTTGATCTCTCTTGTGATTAGACCCTCTGAAAATGTTCTCGTCTTCCTTTACGAGAAATTATTTGCATTTTTCATTTTTGTCTACTTTTGTTATTGTTTTGTTATTTTTCGGTTTCGCAATTTTAGTAAAAATAATTGCGTGGAAGTTGCCAATTATTTGCTGGTACTTTTGGATTATAAAATAAATAGTCATAAGATTCCAAGTTAGAAGATTGAAATGGAAAGGAAACTCATTATTGTTTCAAACAAGAAACTTACAAGAAATTTACACTGATTAAGCTTAACGAGGTTCACAAAGAGTGACTCGCACTACACTTGATTCCTTACTTGGTTTATTTGATTAAGCCATTACAAAGTCAATTGATGGAAAATGAAGTTTGCTTGTGGAAATTACAGAGGTGCGCATACGTTATATGCAGCCTAAATTCTTTACACCAAACCTAACATAAACTTAATGTCTTTAAATTTTAGATTAAGATGTGATATCTTAAGTCTTTCTTAAAAGCAATTTTACAATATGATATATGAGATATAATATGAAATAGAATCTAAATTGATTTTAATAACATACTTATCCTTAATAAAAAAAATAAAAAATTACTTTTTTCTTCCTCTGTCAGTCACACACACACATATAATATTATATAATTTGTGTTTTTGAAAATAATATTTAAGATTAATTTTTTTATAAAAAAATCATGATAATATTTTTTCATCAATTTTGATAATATTATTTTACTCTGTTAGGTAAAAATAAAAGCTTCTATCATCTCCTTCATACACAAAGTGCATGAAGTTTGAAGGTTGAATTTAAGTTAGATGAAATTAAATATGTTAAGGTTAAGTAGATTATTGAAGGATAATATTTATTAATTTATAAATTGAATAAGGGTATATTAAATAAAAAATATAAAATCCCATTTTACAAAAATATGAAATTTCATTCCCTCCTTTTTTGAAAGAATAAAATTCTACAAATTTGTGAAATAGATTTTAGAATAGGAATATCATTCTATATTTATTTTCATCAACAAATGCAAGAATCTTCTGATTTCAGGATTAAATGTACAATAACATTTCATTTATTCATACCAAATATAATATTAGAAACATAAGATTGACAGAAACATAAAAGAGTAGGATTAGAGAGAGCTTACAAGTGTTCTTCTCCAACCTTAACTTCTCCAACTTAAATACAAGTAGGCTCACTGTAACAGTTTCAAGCTAGAACTTTAATACAAATGATTGGAGAATTACTTTATAAAAGAAATAAAATTAAAGTATGGAAAGAAAAAAAGGAATGAAATTATAACGATTAATTTTTGCAAAATGAAGGATTTTTTTTTAACTCTTTTAAAATTTCTCATTTCAAAATAAGAAAAAAGCATAATGAATGAGATAATAATATTCATTTATTCCTTCTGTTTTTTTAAACTTTTTCCTTATCTCAAAACTATCCAAGCAAAACCTAATAATGAAAATTGGCTATACTGGTCGTCATTGCCCTATAACAGCTCACATTGCATAATCACGCTTGGAATTGGAAATCTTCTAGCCTGCCAACGGGGTAAAAGTTAGGTTACACAAGTGAATTGCAATCTGATGATGGATTACATGCGTCATAATTAGGTTAATCATATGTAATGTCTTTAATTGGGACAATATTATAAACTTAAAATGCTCATTATTATCAAGTAAAACTGTAGAACTCTAGCTGCAGGTCGTTGGGTGGGGTTGGGCGCTTTGTGCATATGGAGCTGATATATCTCAAGAAGAAAATTAGAAAGCTGACACCGACAAAGACCATTATATAGGACATTAAATAATCCGATCGATGGCAATGTATTGCAGCCAAAATTGACGATTAGAAAAAGTTATATTAATGCTTCTTGTCTTAATTAATAGTTAATATAAAGTTCCAAGGCCTACCTAAAAAAGGCACTAGCTTGAAATTTCAAGGCGTTAATTAGGGTTAGAACTTATTAGATGCAGCAAAGGACAACGTGGATTAATTAGAGCATGAAGAGTAAAGACCAAAGTAGTTTAGGAGCACTAACACATAAAAAAGTTTATTATAGAATAACGTGCCATCACTCTTTTTTTCAACAAAATGTGTGGTCTTCTTTTTAGACAAGATTGTCACTCGTATTGGCTTCTTTTTTTGAGAGTTCAACAGCAGACAAATGAATCAATGCCCGGAGAAATTTATCAAGGGAGCCCGATGTTTTAGCACACACAAAAAAATTAATGAGAAAACATAAGTCTTAGGTTTAAAAAAATTTCATCTGATATTTTGACAAAGAATTTAGTCTTATAGTAAATCTGACTAATATGTTTAGCGGTTTTGATAATATTCTTTTCCACCAAAAAATAAGCTTAATGTTGGATTCAAGTTTTGATAATGAATTCTTATTTAACTCTTTGAGTATGTGTATATTTAGTAAGCTTAATGTGGGATTTGAACCATGGCGCTGTTACATGTCTCACAACTCTACCAAGTGAGGTGTCTCAAAATTCGATTAAATTGGAATTAGTTCTATATAAACTTAAAATGCCCATAATTGTCAAGTGGAAATCAAGCTGCGAGTCCATGTGCTGGGTGGGTTGGGCTCTTTATGCATATGAAGCTGATATTCCAGGAAGAGACTCACAATGACCGTTAGGACAATAATAATCTTACAGCAATGTATTGCAGCCAAAGTTGACGATTAGAAAAAAGTGAATATGAATGCTACTTCTTGTCTTAATAGTTAATACACAGTTCCAAGGCCTACCTAAAAAAGGCACTTGCTTGAAATCAAGGGGATAATTAGGGTTAGAACTTAGAAGGAGAAAAAGGAAGCTAGACGTGGATTAGAACATAAAGAGTAAAGACCAAAGTAATTTAGGTGCACCAACACATAAAAAATTTAGAACGTTCCATCACACACATTTTTCAACAAAATATGTGGTAGCTAGTCTTATTTTCAGACAAGATTGTCATTGGTTTTCACTTCTTTTAAAGCTTCAGTGGCAGACAAAAGAACCAATGCCCGAAGAAACTCATCGAGGGCACCCGATGTTTTATCACACGAATTTAATTAATGAGAGAAATTAACCTTAAGTTTTAGGTTTCAAAAAATTCTTCTGATCTTTGAACTAATAATTATTCTTATTGTAATTTTCACTATTCTGTTTTGAAGTTTCAGTAATATATATTATTTTCCTCTAAAAGAAGCTTTTACTGAAAGAGTTATTCATAAAACTAATTTAAAGCTATCACCATTCACTAACAATTATATATATTGAAACTTACAAGAGGGCATTCCACGATATGCACTTGTTAAGTAAGGGAGTAATCGTGTAAGAAATGATGACAGTTTGCAGAAAGCAAGAAAGTTAAAATGGTAAAGTGGAATGAGGAAATCTAAGACAACCACGCAGACTAAAATTCCCAAATGTTAGTCAATATTGTGAATCGTAAGCAACAAACTTGATGAAGTAAACCATATAATACTAAAGCATACTGATCCCTTAGATCCTGTCTTTCCCATATATCTCATCTGTTAAACCTCCAACAAGTATGCCCTATAGTATAACTCATTAGCCCTAAATACATATTAAATCTAATTCTACTCTTGTGGTAATTAACATCCTTTTCTGCTTAGAAATTAGAATTATATGCAGACATGTGCTCGTAGAGGTAAAGCATATTTAAATTAAATGGAGTACTGTGCCCTATCATTACGGGCTAATTGTCTTTAATCAAGGACTTTGATCTCAGTACAAGACTTTACGGTTTACGGTTCTGTATTGAGTCTCCTGATGAAAAACTTAGACATACAGAGTCCATATCTCAGACAACGAACTGAGTCATTGACCAATGGAAATGAGTTGTGACTTATAAGTCATATTGTTGGTATAAAAATAAACTTTTTATTTAAATAATTTTGAAGTTTATTTGAAAACTTAGTATAAATGTTATTAACTAAGTTATTGCGAGTTGTACTTGTGAAGATTGAATAAAAGATGCAAATATTCTGATTTTTTTATAATCAGGTTTGTTGTAAAACTTGAAAAAATTACCAAAGTGGTAATTTCCATTTCATCTCGAAAGTTGAAATCCAAAACACCAATAACTATACTTAAGAATTTTTTCTTTCTAAAGACAGAAGTGAAGATTTAGATAAGGTGACATTAGCTATTTGAATATTCAAAATTCAAATTCAAATTAGATGTAGTTTGAATTTAAATCAGAAGTTAGTAGCAATTAAATGTGTAACGTTCAGGCAATACAAGGATTATTGTTAAGATTAGATAGTTACTTTGATCTTAGACACTTGTTAAAATTTTGTAAGAAAAGTAGATGTTATCTATAAATATTACGATGATGGAAACATTTAAGAGTTAAAAATTATTCACTTTCACACATCTCTGAACATGCTCAAGTCACTTTGACGCCACAAGAACAAATTGAGATTAGCCAAGTATGTTTCTATCCTGCTTACTTTATGTAGACTTTACAATTTCAATGTAAGTTTAATTTAAGTTTATTTACTTCTTAAGTTATTTACATTTCTACAAATTCTCTTCTATCTCTAATCGAATGATCTCTTTAAAATCATTTGATTTATTTTACTTGTTTTTATTTATCATTTTACAATTTATCTTTTTATTAAGTTTACATTATTTTACTTTATTTTCTTGTATTTTACTTTTTGTGCGATTTATCGTGATTGCATCAACATGCTTTCTTTACTTTCATTTACAGTTCTTTGCATATTTTACTATTTTATTATACTTGCTATATTCTCATTTGATATTTACGTTTTCTGTGTTTGATCGTAATTTATTTTGATTAAGAAACAAACTACTAAGAACTTGACGGTCCTTTTGAAGAAGTAATTCTTTTTCCAGATTAATAATCGGAATCGAATTTACAAAAATCAGATTAAACACATATCTCTATTAATTATTCAAGAACAATCATGATTCATGCATCCTCGTCGGGCAATGATTTAACAAAAGGGGAAAATGAAAGGAAAGTGATTGTTACAGAATCTTATCACAGGAAGATAAGCCTGGCTATGACTTGAGCTGTTGGGCACATATATAATTGCATATGTAAGAACCAAAGCTTGTGTGATGATAAAAATTCTAAACTTGGTCGGTGCTCTCATGTAAGTGATTTTTTTTTCCAACTCCGTACACATCCCTTTCCAAAAGTTATTTCGAGCCAATTTTTAGCGAGGAAAAGGATGTCCACTACCACAAAATTGGCGAGATTACAATTCTTACAAGTGAGGGAACTTTCCTCACAAAATGCATACCAATATGGTTCCTATTTTAATATAAGGTTAAAATAAAGTTTTTGTTCCTATAATTTATACTTATTTTTAATTTAATCATTATAAATTTTTCTTTTCAAATTAATCTTCAAACTTACAATTATTTTTAAAATAGTCATTTTTATTAATTTTTGTTTTAACACAATTAATTTAATCTCTACGAGACATCTTACAAAGAAAAAAAGTATCTAAAAAACACTTATTAAAAAATATTTACTGAGGAGAAATAACAACTACTAGAATGAATAAATATATTATTTGACGTTTTACGGATAAAAGAGACATCTAAATGAGCCTATTAGATAAAGAAAATTTTATTTTATTAGTCAACTAAGGGTATAATAATATTATTATAATATTAATTAATGATAAAAATTATTTTAATTTTTTTATAAATATAATGATTGATTTAAAAAAAATTATATACATTTAATTAAAAATAAATATATATTATAAAGACTAAAATTTTAATTTAACTTTAATATAATGTCAACTGGACCTGACCTCTAAAGCACGATGGAGACACGTAGTATAATATTCTGTAACGCGCGAGAGTAATGATCTCATCGGATTATACTGCCTCCGATGTTTTTGTGAGGTGAGGGAAAAGACAAAGGCTTTAGGTTTCCCCATTTTACAATTTCAAACAAATGTTTATTTTTTCTTTGTTGGGATTGGAAAATAATTAAATACATTTGTTGATCTATCATAGAATGTTACATCCGCTAATCAGGTCAAGTTTCTAAGAAACAGGCAAGTCTTTCAAGAAATTTTTAAGTAAACATAATTTATTATAGATATTTAAATTATTATTTGACATATATAAAATAGTATAAATTATCATAAAATTATATAATTATTAATAATATTTTTATATATGTCAAATAATAATTTAAGTATTTAAGTAATGACATAATAAATCGTGTCTACTTAAGAATTTCTCAAATCTTTCTTAATACTTTTCTCGATAAAATTGGTCCAATTTTAAGACAGCAATTTTGTTATTCTATCTCAGATCTGTAGCCTAGAAAAGGAATTCATGTTCACTTTCTTAATGCTTCATTCGCAGGCAAAAGCATCAATACCGAGAAATTATTAATCAAGGAATCATGACAATAGTTAACATCGAAACAACTTTAGCTCTTTATGCACACATAATAATCACTTGGACGGTCAAGAAAAACAGTGGTTAGAGTTTAAATACCAAGAAATTAATCTATAGTGATGTTCAAAGGCTTAAATATTATTGAGTACTTTCCATAGGAAAAAAAAATTGAGTACTTGTGACTTCCTATGATAAAGTACAATAAAGAATGTTAAAACCACCAATTTTTTTTCCTAGTATAATGATGCCATGAAATTTGAAGGTTATGTCATATGTAAAATACACAAAACCTTATGATACGAAAACTTTAAAAACCCACAACCTTTACCACTATCTCATTAATAGACTGAAATACTAACGATTTAAGTTCTATGAAAGAAATTCATTTCAACTTGCTACAATTTCAGAAGTTTAAGTTCGAACCATCTTAAAACAGTTAAATCGAATAAAATTCACAGAATATTAAACTATTTAATTGTCAATTGTAGGTGAGAAATATTTTTCTCTCTAGATTATTTTTTAGTTGGAGCGGACTGGTTTTATCTCTACTAATACTAACAAAGAGAGATTTTTAGCAATCTGTTGTCTTCATTTTTTGACTCTTTTTTATAAAATTTCTTACTTTCTTTTTATATTTGATTAATAAATTATAAAATATATGGACTATAAGCCTAATTGATTAACAAATAAATGGTGAATAATGTGTAATAAACGGTAATTGGAAATGTTAATCCATTATTATTTATTGGAAAAATTATACTACCATCTCTTGAAGTTTAGTGATATTACACACGATATACCTCTATTTTTCACACCTATAGTAACCTCCTCTGAGAGAAACAACATCACCTTTTTAATGCGTGAAATGATATATTTACCCTTTATGTCTAATTTCACTTAAGCAGGGGAAAACCCTAATTCTCACTAATTCACCCCTCTCTCTTACCTCCCTCTCGCAGCCCCCTCTCTCTTACCCCCATCTATGTAAAATCGAAGAGCCCTAAGATTCTTCAGTAGCCCTAAATGGTCCCAAGAGAATGTGATTGGAGGAAGGTGAAAAGCAATTCGAGTAAGAAGTTCATCTCTGTTATTCGTTTTTATTTTTCGTTCAATTTTCTCGTTCTATTTTGGGTTGAAACTTCTGTTGTTCAGTTTGATTTTTTGTTCAATTTTCTCCTTTTATTTCGAGTTGAAACTTCGTGCTTACCATGACTTGTGTTTTGCAGGGTATGGAGAACCTGAAATACCTTGGTCCTGACCTGGTAATGTGGACATCTTGGTTCAATTTGTTGACAAAGGTGGAGAACCTCATCTTATATGCAACATTGACCCGAACAAGTATGGATTTTTGGACTTTGTAGACAATGTCAATGGGTTGGCTGATACAGTAAGGTTTAAACAAAGGGCACCATTCAATGTTGGGTTTCTTCGTAGGGGTGGTAAGGTCTTTATCCCCATTAAGGGTGATTCTAACATACTTAAGATGTTTGAAGTCAATTCTAAGTCAATGTACATTGATGTGCATGCTACTTCTGTTAATGATTAAGATCTTGCACAATTGGCTTCTGCTAATGCTCCTTTTGTTAATGGTAATTCAATAAACACTGCGAATGTAGGGAGTCATAATGTAGGGATTTCAAGTGTAGGGACTCAGAATGTAAGGACTTCAAGTGTAAGGACTCAAAATGTAAGGACTAAAATTGTAGGAGATGAGAATTTAGATGCTGAGGTTATGCTTAGTTCATCTGATGAGGAATGGGACCCAAGTGGGGAGCCCATACAAAAAAATGGTGACAGTGAGGTCAATAGTGAATCTAAGAATGACTCTGATATATCCTAATTATGACATGGAAGAAGATATTAATAATGAGAACAGTAATGATGAATTGAGTGATTATAAGGAAAAGTATGACCTAATTAGAGATTATTACTCTGATGAGGATAAGAAAGAAAATTACCTTGACATGGGAATGAACAGTAAAATATTTGCCAGGGATGCTGATGGAAGGGTTAGATTAGAGAAGGGGTTGTTGTTTGGATATGTGCATAAGTTTAGGCATATGCTTAAGGATTTTGTGATACAGGAAGGGTTTGAGATTATGGGACTAAAAAATGAGAAGGCTAGCGTCATAGCTAGGTGTGCCAGTGATGATTGTACCTGGTGCATTCATGCATCCCATACACCTGATAAAGTAACTTACAAGATAAAAACACATAATGAGTGCATACATGCATAAAGACTACCAAGAACTCTAATACAACTTCAACATGGATTGCTAATAAGTTGAAAAGTAAATTAGTCGTTGATCCTAACATGAGTTGCTCAAGCATAAAGGAGGATTCGTTGTCATAGTTTGACTTAGAGCCAAGTAATAAGATGCAACTATATCATGCAAGGAGGAAGGTCAAGGAAGACAATAAGGACAGTCATGTAGTAAGCAACATGAAGATACTAGCATGGGCTATATTGGAATTAGGGAAACAAACTCAAGAAGTTTAGTCAAATTAGAGGTGGAAGGAAGAATAAACTAGAACCCACAGTTTAAAAGACTATTTGTTTGTTTGGATGCCATGAAAAAAGGCTTTGTGAGAGGATGCAGGCCTTGGTTTGACATTGATAGTTGTCACTTGAAAGGACCATATGAAGAAGTTTTATTAGTTGTTGTAGCCATTGATGCTAACAAAGGCTAGTATCTGATTGCATTTGTTGTGGTGAAGGTTGATTGTGTTTCATCTTGGAAGTTTTTCTTGAGCTTGTTGCATTGGAACCTGTGCCTAGATTTCAAGAACATCCACTGACCATCATGTCTAATATGCAAAAAGTATAAGTCTAATATTTTACTTTATTTTTATTTGAGTTAATTCATTACTAGTGAGTTCATAATTTTGTTTTTATTATGTCCTAGAGATTACATGGTGTTATTGCTAAAATTTTCCCACTTGCTAACCATAGGAAAGTGAATTATTTATTAGTGATTATATGTTATTGATTACTATACTTAAATAACAGATGGTACATTGATGTGGATTAAATGATACAAACTCAAGTGTAGGTTGTCTTAAGTAATAAATTTCTCGAGAGTCTGAGGTCGATCCACAGGGAATTGATGAAGAAAAATTCTTTGAGGTAAGGAAAGACTTTGTCACAACAATAAAGATAATAAGACTTGTTCACAATTAAATTAAAGAACTTGTTTGGGTTATGAGATATACTTTTGGTAATAAATTAAGGACAAGACTAATTTTTTTTATAACTCAATTGAAATCCACGCATAATAGAAGTTCCAATCGGAGAATATAACATTCAAAGTCTATTTAGAATTATATATGTAGTTATATTATGGTTCCTTTAATTATTTACCAATACCTACACTTGTAAATAGGTTCAAACATTCATTGTGCCAAACTACTTGTCTACAATGAATCAAGAATTCCACTTTACAAGGAAGGTTTCTAAATTGATTGGAAACAAAATACAACACGTATAATGATCACTTGATAATATATCACTTAAGCACTAGAAGAAAATTAATCTAACCTTATTTTTATTACCAAAAGCTTCACCCTTTTACCCAAGCAAGATGAAGATTAGTTACCCATGAGCAAGGATAAAGAAAGAGAGAAGAAGAAGAAGATGATCATAACTTCTATTTACAACAAAAGAAAATTACAACAAGTAAATAACATAAGTATAATCTTCCTCCCTAACCCAAGATTCTCCAAATGATCTACCTATGGTCCTTTTATAGAGGATTATGGATACAAAATGACAAGGGAATTGATTAATGAGTGAGTGGATAAGTGAAAAATGCCAAAGAACTTTTGTGAGTGGAAAATTATTGAAATTTCTTATCTCCGAAATCATTCAGTAATGAACTCATGGATAACATCAGAATTAAGCAAAGTGATCTTCATAAAAGTTCTATGAAATTGTCTCAGATTTCCAATGCTACCAAAACCATCCAAAAATTCGTCCTACAGCCCAAGATATGACCTAATTACTACAGACTACTCAGGCCCAATTTTAGCACCTCTGTTTTGAATTCCAGACCCAATATGTCCTCCAAGCTGTCCGAATGAGCTCTTGTGTTCTTCATGAAAGTCGTAGATATGGGTCTTAACTTTCAGATGCCAAATTTTCAGCCTATTTCAGTACCTTAAACTCGAATTATGCAATGATTACTGTACACTATTTGGGTTATAGTCACAAAACTCGTGTTCTGACTTCCAAGCCCAATTAACTCCACTAGATGTCCGATTTTTCCATGGAGCTCTTGATGAAAGTTGTAGAGCTCTCTCTTATCTTTCCTACAAGGTAATATACATAATTATAAGATATCGAGAACTCAAGATATAGCCGAAATACAGAAATAATGTAAGACCAAAATAGTGCTAAAAAAATCAATTAAGACAAATTTGAGTCCAAACTTACAAAACATAGCCAGACTTAATCAATTAAGTACATGGAGAGTGTAAATGACTAAAAATAAGGGTTTATTAATATATAAAATATGTGATTATCATTACTCATGAACAAGAAAACAGAAATAGATAAGAAAAAAAAGATGAACATAACTTCAATTTAGAACAAAGAAAACTGCAACAAGAAAAACAAATAACAAAATAGTATGATCTTGATCTCTAAGTCAAGATGATAAAAATGATCAGCTAATGCTCTCTTTTATAAAGCTTAAGGAGTATAAAATGACAATGAAGTTGTTTGATAATGAGTAGAAAATGCTAAGGGAGTTGTTTGATAATTGTGAATGAGTGAAAAATTATTGAGATTCTTGTCTCTGAAATGATTCAGTACTGAACTCATGGATGCTGTCATTTTTTGGAAAAATGGTCTTCATGAAAGTTGTTGGTTTTTGTCTTAGCTTTCCAATGCAGCCAGTTTCAGGCCAATTAGAATTGTACAACTCAAATTATAGCCCAATCACTGCACACTGCTTAGGCCCAACTACAGCTCCTCTGTTCTGACTTCCAAGCTCAATCTGACCTCTAAGCCATCCTAACTGACTCTTGTGTTCTCATGAAAGTTGTAGATTTAGGTCTTACCTTTTGAATGACACTAGCTTCAGCTCAAAACCTCTCATATAGCTCAAGATATGGTCTGATGAGTGCGCATACGTCAAGCTGTCAGGATCAGCAATCTAGATCTTGTTTCAACTCCAATTTAAATTATCCAAATGTGTGATTTGGCTCTTGAGGTCTCATAAAAGTTGTAGAGAATTGTCTTTGCTTTTCAACAAGAACATAATCACATCAATCAGATATTTGAAACTCAAATTATAGCTAGTTTACTGAAGGCTGCAAATAGACAAATTAAGGTTAATTCAAGCAATAATTTCTTCAATGATCCAATTAAGCTCAATATCATAAAATATGGTAAAATCAACTTAATTAAGCCTAACCGAACCTTAAGAAGGCTAGTGAGAGGATTATAAAATGAATAAAATATATTGATATCACTAATTGGTATGCATCATTCAATCTTCATACCTATTGTATCTCTACTTCATCTCTGATGGGCAATTTCGACCCATGGACATATCTTGCAACAAGCTGATCTTTTGACTCTTAATTGTTGCATATAGCCATCAACTTGTAAAAATCTTTCGTATAGTCAATCACATTTTTGTTGCCTTGCTGCAAAGTAGCAAATTGCATAAAAATACTTTGAGCGAAATTTAAAGGAAGGAAATTTTCTCGTAACCATGCTTTCTTTTTCTAACATGAAGCTATCTTTGGCTTTCCTTTTCGTAGTCTCATTTCTTGCACCTTATTCTACCAAGAAGATGCATAACCACAAAGCCTTGTAGCGACCAACTTCACTTTTCGATTCTTGGGAATGTCTTTGTACTCAAAGAATTTTTCCACAGCACTAAGCCAATCCAAAAACTCCTCTGGCTATAGACGACCATGAAACTCTGGCAAATCAACCTTGATAGTCTCCGATGATTGTATGATTCTCCTTAAGAAGCTTTGATCGACAAAAGGATTCGTAAGCTTTGAGTCATCACTAGAATAACCATGGTTGGAACCTCGTCCACTGCTAGCTTTCTGACACTCATGATGCAACGTCAACTCCTTAACTTGTCTCTGAATAGCTTGAATTTTAGCATCTTATTCATCACCCAAGTTCACCATCATTGGATTACCTCTTCCACGTCCACATCTTTCTCTTCTTGCCGCCATAAGGAAAAAGGAGACAAAAGCCCAATCGAAACTAGGCTCTTGATACCAAATGACGAGGGAGAAATAGACAAATGCTAAATTCAACTCCATAAGTTAAGATCAAGAGAGAAATAGACAACTTCTATTCTCCATTTCTATTAAGTGTTCAAAATATTCAAGTCCACCATTTCCTCTATTAATATAAGGTATTTATAGGCTAGTAACATTACAATTCACAAGAAACATAAATAGGAAATTAAATTTAAAATGCTAAAAACTAGATGCTCCATCTTCCAAAGCATAATTTCCAATGCATCTCACAATTCTCCATGTGCTTAGAATATGAAAATGAGTAAAACTAGAAGCCCTATAATTCTCAATATGTTTGGAATTTGAACATGAGTTATTACTTGTTGGAAAGGTGAATAAGTCTAATTTCCAATACCACCAACCATGCATGAACTTTGAGCCACTACATCATTTACACTCATTTTTAATTCAATCCCTATAGTTTTTTTTCTTTTCAAATCAGTCCAGACACTTATAAAAATTTTCAAAATAGTCTACGTAATTAACTTTTGTTATAACACCATTATAATACTGTCAATTGATTAATAAAATAAGTGTTTCTTTATCCAATTAAGACTTCATTATATGATTATTTTCTATGCAAAATGTCAAATATGTGCTCCTTTATTCTAGAATGTGTTTATTTCTTCTGAGTATGTATTCTTTCATTCTAATAGATGTTTATTTATTCTCAATAAGTATTTTTTGTCTAATATGTGCTCTTTTATATGTTATTTTTTACTCTTAAAATATTTAGTATAGACTAAATTAATGGTATTATAATGAAAGTTAATGACAGAGCTATTTTAAAAACTTTTATAAGTATAAGAACTAATTTGAAAAAAAAATTATAAGGACTAAATTAAAAATATATGTAAACTATAGGGACCAAAACATTAACTTAACCCAAAAATAATTTTAGATGGATAGATATTATAGTGACAATAAAAAGAAAATATACTAAAAACCGAATGGTCAATAATAATATAACCCAATGATACTCAAAACATTCAAATACTTTAACATTTTGTAACATATATAATTAGTTTACACAATTTAAGTGAACAAAATAAAATAATATATTAGTTAAATCAATCAATTAACATTTACACAATACATATGGTCTATCAATGCTCCCGTTAAAGTCAATTTCTTATCTTATTTATCCACAAAATCTATCTCAACTCATATAAGCAATTTTTCTTAAAATATCAATGAAAGTTTAATGTTATATGATATGAGTTTTTAATTACATTTAAACAATCTTACTAAATAAACTTTATTATAAATTTGAACATTTTAATTGATTTTATCATATATTCTTATAAAGTTTTTATTTCATATTTGTGAATATTAATATATTTTCACGTAAATTTTTTAATCCCAGAAAATATAAATAAAAAATATTTAAATATTACATATTATTTATATGAACGAAAAAATTTTTTAAAAAATACTTAATAAATTACATTTAATTGATTTTACAATAATTTCATGTAAATTTTTTACTTCCATGCAATATATATATTGAAGTTTTAAAAATAATATAGAATATATATATATGAATATAATAATTTTAAAATATAATTAATTAATTTAGTTTTCTAATAATAAATTTTATTTGAATCAATTTTACTATAATTTCTTATAAAATATTCAAACTCATCTAGATATTAATATATTTTTATGTAAAGTTATTAATCTAGTGCAACGTGAATAAAAAAATTTATAAATATAAAATAATAACATCACTTTAAATGAGGAAATATATTTTATTTATTTAATCGAAGAAATATTATCACCATGAAACATGTACTTAATTAGTAACTTAAACAATATGAAAGGATTAAATTCCTAACAGTATATGGCTCTCTATATTCCTTGCTTTATTTAATCTTTTGACATATGACTTGTTAAGTTCCTTTAATTTTATTTTCTTTATACACAATTATAACTTGTCCATTACATCTATTCCATTAATATTACCATTGAGGTCAATTTCTTATCTTAAATGTCCACAAAAATTATCTTAATTCTTGCAAATAGTTTCATACAAAACATCAATAAAACCTTAATGTTATGTAACATGAATTTTGCTCATTTACATTTAAGAAATTTTACTAAACAAACTTTATTATAAATCAATGCTTGTCAATAAATTTTATCATGTTTTATTATAAACTTTTTATTTTATAGATGTAAATATTAATATTTTTTCATCTAAAGTTTTTAATCATGTGAAATATAAATATAAGATATTTAACTATTATATATATATATGAACGAAAAAAAATTAAATTGAGGTAAAGACAAAATCAAAAAAATTGAGATAAATAGTAATTGTCTAGTGATTTGATATTAGAATATGACTACACACAAATTCATCAAGCAAAACTATTTTTATGGAGTTTGGACTTCTTTGTTTGTTATAGCCTGGAATTTGGGTCATTTCCATTTCCATGGCTATTGATTGGGTAGATGTATATTTTTTGTTTGAAGTATACAGTTTTTTGGATAAATCTTACTTTATTGATGAAAATTAAAGTTATATGTTATACTTGATTCGTAGATACAATTTTGTATTGCTTTAATTTTTTTTCATACGATTTCTCAACCTTAAACAATTATGACTATTTTTATGGAAATTTTTACCCAAATCAAATTACATCAAAATGAGTGAACATATTAAGAGAATTATCGTTTATTCTAATTTATTAGACTTCCTTAATTATATTGTGAATTATATAATTTATATTTTTTATTACTAACTAATTGATTAGAGCAAGAAATCATAATAAATATTATTTAGGGATATATCGACTCATGCAACTTTGTCAATTTAAAAACAACAATGCTATATTTCACGAAGACATTTTCGTGAATGACTTTATTAAAGATAGCACTATTTGAATTTTAGCATCTCAACAACTGAAAATGTAAGAGAAAATTAAGTTCACCATCATTGGATTACCTCTTAAATATTATTTACTACTTAATATATCGACTCATGCAACTTTGTCAATTTAAAAAAAAATGCTATACACGAAAAAGCCCAATCGTGAATGAAACGAAAGAGTTAAACACTATTCACACTGTTTAAAGTGGTTGATAACTTAAATTAATATGAAATGAGGGATGTAATAGACAAATGCTAAATTCAAAACACTGCATTGAATTGTTGAGGGTTCAAGAGAGAAATAGACAACTTCCGTTGGATTTAGCATTTCTATTAAGTTTCAAAATATAAAATAATATATTTTCTATTAATAAAAAATATATTTCATATAAATAAGTAAATTCTATCAATTTGATTTAATTAATTTGAATTGTAGACAAATATTTAAATTCAAATTAATTTGATCTATTTCATAAGAGAAAAATTAAAGAAAATTAGTTATATTATTTTTCTATTCATGATTCTTAAAATATTCAAGTCCAATTTGAATAATTAATTATATTATTTGTGCTTAGTAAATTTTACAATTTCAAGAAACTTTAAATAGAAATTAAATTGAAAAAATGAGAGAAAACTACTTGAATATAACATGTGGCATAAGTTTCACAATGCATCTAAAAACTTAAAATCCATATATTATATAAATATAAATATAACATTTCATATATAAAGCTCTATAATTATATATTATATGATTTGGATTTAAACTCATAATGTTTCAGTTATTAGTTGAAAAATGGAATGATAAATGTTGCAAATTTGCAATACAACCAACCATGATCGAATTCAAATGAGTAGTTTAAGATTCCAAGTTTAAAATTTTTAATTGAACCTATAGTTTTTTTTTTATTCAAATGACAAGATACATGCTAGGAATTTTTGGGGGAAAAATGAGTATCAATGGAATTTTCATTGATTGTTTATTGAATAGTGATCATTAATTAATTTGGTACAATAAAACTTGTCGTCACCACAGAAAGTGGCACTTTTCTGTGACTAAGAATTAGTTTCATGAAAAATCGAAGACTCAATTGTCCTTTTGTGGAAATATGGTGCGTCCATTGCAGGGAGCAAAGGTCATGTCATTCTTTCAAAGTAATAATAGGAGGGGAAGACATTTATTTGGCAGAATTTCAAAAGTATAATAAATTTGTAAATTATTATGGCTTCTATTTAGATTTTTTTTTTTTACTATTAAAATATTTAGTAAGAAAATATTAATTACAAGTAAAATGATGAGAAAATTAATGATAAGAACTATTTAAAAAATTTTATAATTTGAGAAAAATTTAAAAAAAAAATTATTAAAGATTTAATTAAAAATATATTTAATCTCATAAAAACAAAATATTAATGAGTAACCAAAATATTCTTAGATTGATAGATATTATTTGACAATAAAAAGAAAATTACTAAAAAAATTCTATTATAAAATATATAAATGATACCTTCTTTTTAATTTATTTTATTATTAACATCAATAAAAACTTAATATTATTAAATAAAGTTCAATAAATAATTTAAAAATTTTTACTAAACAAAGTGAAGAATAAATCAATACTTGTCAATAATCTGATTCAGTTTAGATTATTTTTATTATAAATTTAACATATTTTATAATGAAAAAAAGTCATATTAATACATTATTCATCTAAAGCATATATTTTGAATCATGTAAATATAAATATAAGCATCAAGTTATTATAAATATGAACAAAGTAAATTTATAATTGAAGCAATATAAGTCAAAATCAAAAAATTGCAGATGAAAAAGTTAGTAATTGTTTTAAGTGATTTGATGGAGGCTGTTTATGTAAATGAATTCAGAATAAAATATTTTTATAGTTCAATGACTTCTGTTGTTAGGAACTTATCTCTGGAATGTTTCGTACATTTCCATTTTCGGATTGTTTCGTTATCTTCTTGTAATTTTTGTTTGAAGTATACATATTTAACACGGATAAATCTTACATTTATTATGAAAATAATTAAAACTTATGGTGTTATAGTGATTGATTTGTAATAAATTAAAGTTTGATTGCTTTTCTATTTTCCTTTTTATTCCAAAATTTGTTAACACATAATAACAATTAATTAATGACAAGATCCAAGAAATTTTCTTGTTTTAAATTGACAAAAAATAGGAGATGATTTTATTGAAAACACGTTTATTTTAATTTATTAGAATTTTTAATTATATGTAATTATATAAATATTTTTTTATTTTTTATAACATAATTGATATAAAAGAAATCATAATAAATATTATTTCTACTTAATATATCAAGAAAGAATCCCAAATTTTGAAAAATTAAATACAACATGATATTATATTTCAAAAAGACATTTTCGTGAATGAATTTAAATAAAAAATCTTTTCAACAATTAATATATTTCATGATAAAAAAAACTCAATCAATTATTTATCATTGAAATGATTGAATTGTAAGACTTATTATATATTAATTTAATTAATTTTTATCTCAAATAATCCTCTTATATTATTTTAATTAATTTGATCTATTGACCTAATTATGTAAAAAAAATTAAATAAAATTAGTTATATTATTTTCTCTCTCATGATTCTTATTAAAAATTGAATAATTGAATAATTAATTATATTATTTGTAATTTAAGATAAATTTTAAGTTTAAAAACTTTATTATTAGTAGAAAGAGTTGAAAAATTCCAGAGAGAATTTAAGTACTTGAGAATATAACATGTGACATAAGTTTCACATATAAAAAACTTAAATTATATATTATATAAATATAGATATAACATTTCATATATAAGAGGCTTAAATTATATATTATATAGATATGGATATAACACTCATAATGTTTCAGGTCGTATAAAAAAAGTTGAAAAATGGAATGATAAATGTTGCAAAGCTGCAAACAATTCGGCCGGACTTCTAGATCGAATTCAAATGAGTAGTTTAAGATTCCAAGTTTGAAAAGTTGAATTGAACTTCACTTTTGTTATAACAAGATACATGCTAGGAATTTACCTGGGGGGAAAATATGAAACTTCAATGGATTTTTCATTGATTTTTATTGAATAGTGATCATTAATTAATTTGGTACACCTAGAAACTTGTCATCACCACAGAAAGTGGCGTCTTTTCTGTGACTAAGATATTAGTCTGTCATGGAAAAATCGAAGACTCAATTGTGCGTTGTGGAAATATGGTGCGTCCATTGCAGGAAGCAAAGGTCAGGTGCTGTCATCAACTTTCAAAGTAATAATAGGAGGGGAAGAGTTTGGCAGAATTTCAAAGTATAATAAATTTGTAAATTATTATGGAAACTTCTATCACTTTTTTTTTTTTTTACTATTACCAACTAATTAAAGAAAATATTATTACAAGTAAAACGATGAGAAAATTAATGATAAGAACGTTTAAAGAGTAATATTTAATTTAAAAAGATAAATAAAGTTAAAATTATTCAAAATTTAATTAAAAAAATGACTATTTAATCTCACTTAAAAGACAATAATATCTTTAATGAGTAACTATTAATTATTTTTATTCTGAATGATTATTATTTGTCATTGAATAATTAACAGTTTTAAATTGAGTTCTATTAAAAAATATTATAAATGACTACTACTTCTTTTTAAGTGATTATTTGTTATTATTGAGTAACTAATATTTCAAATAAAGTTCAATAAATAATTTGTAAATTTTGTACTTCTACACCGAGTGAAGAAGAACATAAGGCTGCAATAATCTGATTCAGTTTAGATTATTTTTTTTTCAAATTGTAACATATTTTGTAAAGAAAAAAAGTCATTGAAGCTAAGGACTACCACATTATTCAGCAAAGCATATATTTGATGAAACAAGTAAACCTTAAATATAAGCATCAAGTTATTGAAATTGAAGAAGTAATATTGTATAAGAAGGCAACGCTATATCTCGTCAAAAACAAAAAAGAAGGCAGCGCTAAAGAAGTGAAAAAAGTTAAGTCATTAGGGTGGTTGTTTTAAGTTATCCAGAGCTGGAGGCTGTTTATGTAAATGAGTAGAATCCATATTTTTATAGTTCAATGCCATATAGTGTAGTAGGAACTTGATCTCTGTATGTTTCGTACATTTTATTTTCGGAAGTTTCGTTATCTTCTTGTAATTGTGCGTATGAAGAGATATATATAACACGTATTGTCTTTCATATTATTATCGAAAATACTCATCTAAAACTCATGGTGTAAAATAGTGATAGTACGCAATAAATTAAAGTTTGACTTGCTTTCCTATTTTCCTTTTATTCCAAAATTACGTGTTAACACATAATAGGACCAAGAAATTAATGACAAGATCCAAGAAATCTTCTTGTTTTAGGATTGATTGATAAAAAAATAGGAGATGATTTTATTGCGAAAAAATGACAATAAATTTGATATATATATCATATGTAGTATATTTAATAAATTTTAAACTTTTTTTATTTTTCATTGTAACATATCACATGTGGTATATAAAAAAATAAGTAAATCTTTAATAATGAATCTTTTTCTGTTTTTGACCAATAAGGAAAAAATCCATAATCATTTATGAAAAATAAGATACAACATGATATTTATACAAAAAACTTTTACCTAATAATTTAAAGAAAAAATCTTTTCAAGCAATATGATAGTCATGTTAGTAAGAAATAAGTATAATTTTTATCATGCCGAATATGATTGATTATAAGACTTAATAGTTATATAAATAATAAATTATATCTTTATCTCTCAAATAATCCTCTTATATTATTCTATTAAAGAACATGACGGAATCCTAACTTGTAAAAGAAAAGAAAAATGCTAAGTACATATCATCTCTTATTGTATTACGTGTAAGTGGTAGATTGAGTGAAAGCATACAAAAAATAATGTTAAGGTTAACTATAATGTCAAAAATTGTATGTTATAAGATAATATGTATGTAAGTATATATGAATAATATTATTATAAGTAAAATAATTGAGTACATTCCATATAATCTATTCTTTTTCTTTCTCTGAACTCTCAAACAAAATCTGAGTTCACATTACAAAATCATACAGTCAAAATTTCCAGGGAATTACCATCTATTCACATGAATGAGAGTTGAATTATAGAATTAGAATAAAAAGTGGATTTAAATGCTAATTCTTTGTACCAAAAGAAAAATTGCATCTTTTTCTTGTCTGGAAAACACTTTGCTGTCTAGATACTTTCATCCCCGAGCAAACCGAACCCTTGTAAATTGGTCAGTCTCACTATAAAGTAAGACCCACTTCTTTTTTATGAATATTGGCCATTCGAACTAATTTGGCTTTGAATTATTCGAGCATAGCTCTTCTCAATTATCTAGACTTACTAATTTTCAAAACCAACTGAGAAATTTCTTTCCTAAAATCTCTTACCGAACTGAATTGACTGGTTGAACAGTGAACCAATGCGGTTATCAGTTCAAACTGGACTCAGAATTAACAGTTTCATGAAACTGAACCGCACGTGTTAAACTGCTCAGAATATATAGGAAGAACGAGAGATAAAATTGTTAAACTGGTGCCGTACGTTCATGTAATTTTGTAAACTAGATGGTTTACAATGTTTATTAAAACCTAGCACATGAAAGGTTCACTCCAGTTCAATTGGTTGAATCGTGAACTGTAATAGGCTAATAGCACTCACTGCTCTGGATTGGACCCTACAATTATATTGTTCTTAAAGTTGAACCACGTGTGTTGACCAGCTCAAAAACAGAAGAACCAGATAGAGAACCACTGAAGTTATGGGCTTTTGAAAATCATATGGTTAGCAATGTGTCTTAAAATTTGGGGATAAGACCTAAGCAAAGAGAAAGGAAGGTGTCGCTGCCGCTAATTTAGCTTCCCATTGTATTTTTGCTACTTTTTATTTAGATTAAATTTCACTCTATTACTTTGAAATGACAAGGACAAAAATACAAAAAACTCTAAACTTACCATAAATTAGACTCTACTCCAATTTTTTAACTTTGACTAACTTTTAATTAACTTAACACAGTAAAGTGGTTCAAGAAAGGACTAGAAAGCAAAAAAAAACTACAAAATTAATTATTAGTGAACTCATATATTGAACAAACAACCGAAAGCTTAAGCTTAAAATTTGGCTTTTACAAAATCAAGTCGGCTTATAATTAAAACAAAAAAAGTATATGATTTGAGAAATAATAAAAAGAAGAATATAATTCATGTATGTGTTTCTTTTACTCTAACAAATGATTGATATATATGTCTATTACGTGAACAATATTGTATTCTCATTTTCTTATTTTGTTTCATTTGTTAAGACATTTAGCTCCGTTGCTTCTAAATAAATACAATATTTCCAAAGAGAGGACTTTTATAATAATATACTATTGCTAATAAGGATGACAAGAATTCGTTTAAGTAGGTATATGTTAATTCTCTGCGATGAGACTAATATATGGTGACAAATTTTTCATATGGAAATAAGGATGGGAGACAAATTTAAATCCATTTAGTAACTGGATACAAGGCTGATTCTCTCTCCACAAGTACCCGTTAAATAAATATATAACTACAAATATCCTTATTTCTAATTACAGTGTTGTTATATAACTTAGATGAAAGTGTTACGATCATGAAAGTGTCCTTGTTAGTGATAAAATAGAAGCGGGTTCCACATGTAAATAGAGGCCACCAGCATGGAATCACCATATTGTATGTATTTTTGGGCAGCTCCGGAATAAAACAGTCTAGGCTATTTTAAAAAAAAAATCCAGGCTATAGTGTTTTGCTTTTAATTAAAACAAAAAGATGTAATATATATGTCATCTTTCGGTACATATATGTAATATATATGTATATAATAAAACGTAAGCAGTACTATGAAATTATAAGGCACTAGATCAACACATTTGAGGATGGGAGATTTTTGTACAAATTTAGAGTATTTTAGATATATTAGATTAATTAATATTTAATATTTTTATAAAATTTTGTACACATAATTAAAAATATAAAATTTTATAAAAAAAATAAATATTAATTGATCTGATACATTTAACTTAAATGCTTTAAATTTAAACAAAAATTTCGGTTGAGGGAATTCTCAGACATTAAATACAATAAATTTAGCACCTAAAGGCAATACATTTCCGGAGGCAGAGAAGCTTAAAAAGCATATTATATGATTGATATTATAAATGAAAGATTTTCCTTGTTAGAACTTGAATTAGAAAAGTACAACCATATTATAGAAGAGAGTGATCTTAAATTGAACAAATATTTGAACTTGCACAAGATTCTATAGACCCTCAAATACATTTACTAATTCTCAATTTTCATACAGATTACGCTCTCCACAAAAACATATTTGACAGATTCTAAATGTAATTAATCTGTGTGACATGATGTCAGCAAAACAATTTGTTTTATAAAATAATTAAGTTGGAACCAAAATTTTTAAAAATCTCTGCCAATCCGTAACTTGTATACTTAGTATCAGCCAAACATATATACATTGTTTACCTCACAGTCCGTCCAAAAAACCATCGGGGTAGATGCCAAAAAAAAAAACCATAAGTTTCAAATGAGCTTTTTTTAATAAATCAGCAAACATCTAACTCCAAAAATTTCAAGTAATTGAAAACCAAAAAAAAAAAACTATTACCCAGACAAAGCAATAAATAGTGGAGTTTCGAACGACATCTTTTATTTTTAAATAAGTAAATATTTAACTATAAGGGTTTCAATTAAGTGGCAAGAAAACCTATTAGTTTGATGGACAAAACACTTTGCAATTCCATTTTTCCAAATATGATTAACAGATCCTTTGCTTGGAAGATTTAGAAGAAGTTATTATCTTAAAGATATGGTGGCATTAGTACTCCTATTATTACTTAACATCTGTTTCTATCTTGCTTCTTTTTTCTGCTAAGTCATCGAATTTTTACCAAGAGAAATCGAATAAAAGAAACATTGCAACGCCATACTTTGAAATTTTTAAAATTTAAAATCTCCAAAGACGATGATTTAGAAAGTGTACTTTCACTTGGAAATTGCTTAAAAACATAGTAAAGTTGTCATTTTTTAAAAAGAAGAAAAAAACTGCTATACAATACGAATAATATATGAGAATAAATTTGATAATAGACAAAATTAGAATAAATTTAAATAAATGTTATAACAACTTCAATTTTTATTTTGGTGTAACAACCTCAGATTATGATAACAACTTTAAGTAAATTAAAAAAAAATCCAAATATATTAATAGATCCACTAAGGTTTAAAAAATTGTTGTTGCCATATTGCAGTTCAGAAAACTATCACGACAATATATTGCTTCTGCTGCTGTTTTGCAATAATATTCTTTATTCGCATTTTTTTGCAATTACAGCAACAACTGATGATTCATTATTAGCCAATTGCAGCAAGAAGTTAAAATTTAGACGGAACAGTAAACTGAAAAGTGAATTTTGATCTATACCTCTGTTGCAATGAACAACCAAGGATTCACCACGATCATTTATTCTTGGCATGAAAACCCTCAACTGTAGAAAGATTAGTGTGCGGTAAGAAACCATATAATGAATGAGTATCAATATCTGATTCTAATTACTATTAAAAAGAATAGAACATAAGAGAAAGTAAGCATAAATTATACTGGAAGTTTATTAGAGGTAATGAAGGAGATCCTGTCATAGGATATGGCGCTGGTGGATATTCATATCATATATATTCCAAATCAGGACCACAGCTGGTGCCATCACTCCTGCTTGTTAGACTCACCCTCAATATTTGATCTCTTAAATCCTCTGCTTTCATAGTGATTACTTGATTGCCAATTTGTAAGAAATACAAGTGATGCTAATATGGATCTAATTCAGTCTAGTGTGAACAAAGCAGTGTACTAAGTGGTCTTTTTACACTGGTGGTCATTTTTTTTTGGAGATCTTGTCATAACTTTAACTATAATGCAAGATCCACTATGAATTGCTGCGAAGTTTCAGCAATTTGAAGGGCTTTTGGAAAAAATGAAAAAATGGTGCAAATATTCCTTTAGGAATAAAAGGTTTAATTCAACCTCATCATGTGATTGTCTAGAAACTTAGCAAGCAAAGAATAAGATTAGTTATGGCAATGACAATCGATGAGATTCAATTGAGGTTCTGGGAAGTTGGTTGTTTAACTCAATGTGTCACAATAAAGGTGGAACAGCAATATGAATAGGATTACTTAGTCAAGATGGAAAATATTGGAAAGTCCATTTCTTGTGGAATCACTATTTGCAAACATCGGAGGAGGGATAATATGCCAATTTAAATTAATTATAGCTAACCTTTTGATTGGACGATACAATGCATTAAAAGGATACTAATTAACTAAACAAGTCACGTTTCTCCGTTTGTAAACATAATTAATTGTCTTCAAATAGTTGATACCCATTAAGCTTTTTTTTTTCTATATATCAATGACAAGAATTTTTAATTTTTTTCCTTATAAACTATTCAAAACATTCATCATGAATTAGTCCTGGGTAATCTGTTGTTTGATGAAATCACCTGACATTTTTGTTGAGATGTAACAAATTTAGAGTTGAAGTTTATTTATTAATAAATAATTTTTTGTAGCCTGTTATGTAACACACATTATTAGAGTATTATTCATAGTACAAAAATTATTATGTAGATTATTAATTATACATTATTAAAGTTATTAACTCGGTTCTTGGAAGTTTACTTACCAACTATTATTATTCACATTAAACTTATTATTATAGTCCAAAAGACATTGGGGATTATTTTTTTATTATTATGTTAACTCAAGAAAAATTATTAAAATTATTATTATATCTTTAAAATTTTAAAATATTATAATTATTATTATTATTATTATTTTAGCCTTTATTCATTATTTATTATTATTAGTATTATTGGTCTTAAAATTGTTATTAGTATTATTAGGTATTATTATTATTATTATTATTATTATTATTATTATTATTATATATTATTATTATTATTATTATTACAATTGGGCCTATTATGGGCCAAGTTATTAAATCATCCGATTGCCCCCCTGCGCGCACGATAAAGAGGCCTCACAATTTTTTACTCAATTTTATTTTATTTAATAAATTTGTACTAATTATTAATATTTTTATGAACCTTATCCGTAAGAAACGGTCATTTTTCATATTATGTTTTTGATTTGGTCCCACGTACGTAACCTTACGTTGGCGTATTAGGCGGACACGTATTCATTGTGGCGTGAGGCGGCCACGTTATTATGTGAGGCGGCCACGTGCCTACGTGATTATTACGTTCTTACGTGAGGCGGACCCGAGGTGGGACACGTTCACACACGTTGACACGTTCAAACGTTAAAATATAACGGGTTATGTATTATTATTGTTACAAATATTCTGATGCTTTTTAAATTAAATAAAAACGTCTTCAACCTAAAGGATTTTCTCTCCTTCTTCTTTCTCTGCTTCTTCTTCCTGAGTTGCACCAAAAATTTATATACTGATGATTCATTATTATTATTATTTACCTCGGCAGCTATCATTAGGACGAGCTCTGTTATTGAATCACCTCGATCATTTATTCTTATTGATTACTGTATTAGTGTGCGGTATTATATAAATCCTGATTGTGTGTACTTTTGAACACACGCCTCAGGCTACTCTTCTCTTGTGTTATTCAAAGTTGTCACCGCGGTCCATATAACAGTATGGCGCTGGCTATGGCTATATTCATATCATATATATTCATATATGTACCACAGCTGGTGCCATCACTCCTGCGACAAGACACCCTCAACCCCTGCTGATCTCTTAAATCCTCTGCTTTCATAGATTACTTGTTGCCAACAAGAAATACAAATGTGTATATATAGACTAATTCAGTCTAGTGTGAACAAAGCAGTGTACTAAGTCTTTTTCTTTTCATTTTTTTTTTCTTCCTCTTGTCATAACTTTAACCACATGCATGAATTGCTGCGAAGTTTCAGCAATTTGAAGGGCTTTTGGAAAAATGAAAAAATGGTGCAAAGATTCCATGTTTGGAGGTTTAATTCAACCTCATCATTTCCCTCTAGAAACTTACAAGCAGCTTACACTGATTAGTTATAATGACAATCGATGAGATTCATGAGGTTCTGGGAAGTTACTTGTTTAACTCAATGTGTCACAATAAAAGGTGACAGCTTGTTTATGAATAGGTCATTACTTAGTCAAGATGGAAAATATTGGAAAGTCCATTTCCTTGTGGAATCACTATTTTGCACTCATTCAGGAGGAGGAATAATATGGGCTAAAAATTATATGCTAATTACGAATACGATACAATGCATTATATGATTTCCGGATACTAATTAACTAAGTTACAAGTCTCGTTTCTCCGTTTGTAAACATAACTTAATTTCTTCAAATAGTTGATACCCAGGTTTTTTTTTTCTATATATCAATGACAAGAATTTTAATTTTTTTCCTTATAAACTATTCAAAACATTCATCACTAGTCCTGGGTAATCTGTTGTTTCTGCTATGACATTTTAGGTTTTAAATTTTGGTTACAGTTTAGTAACCATTTTTTTGTGGTTAAGGTCATTATTATTATTATTATTATTATTATTATTATTATTATTATTATTATTTAAGAAATGCAGCTATGTAAATTAATTTATGGTGTTTGCATAGACTCAATATAAAATTACAATGTATATAAAGATAACCAAATGATAAACTTGTGCTTGTATGTTATACAAGATGCAAGATTCCATCCTTTGACGTTGGTTTTGCAGCCAGCAAAGGGATTTTAAAAATTCCTTTTTGTAATGTTATTCAAGGGTATGTTTGGTATGCAAATTTTGAGTAGAAAGGAAAAGAAGAGGGGAAGGATTGAATTCATCTCTTGTTTAGTATGAAGGAAAGAAGAGATTTGGATTGATGTATTTTCTGTGGGGCTTACATAATTTTCATCCTTTTCCTTTTGGATGGAAAAGAAGGGAAAAGAAGGAAAATGAAATATTTTTGTGAGTTTCACTATATATTTACACATATTTTTATCCATTTATATACATTTATATTCTTTTATTTGATGAAACTAAATAAAAGATGGGAATCATACATTTTTTTCATTGGATTATACCAAAAAAGTATAGTGATAACTCCTCTAATTCTTTCTTCATTTTCTTTATTTTTTTAATATTGTATCGCTTCTTTTCATTTCCCTTCTATGATACCAAATAAACCTTAAAATAATAAAGATAAATCAAACTTTTGACCACTTGATTAAAAAAAATGATAAAATTTATATTTATTTTTTATATTCATTACATTCATTTCATCAATCAAAATATGACATGTATTCATTAATATTCTATCTCTTATTCTTTTTTTTAAAAAAAAAAATGCACACATTTTATTATTTGATTAGTGAAATAGATGTAATAAAAATAAATACATGAACCTAATTTTTGTCTTTAAAAAAACTCTAATATGATGCTTATAACCAACTCTCCTAATTAGTTAGAGGTTTATAAATTGCTTTGTTATACATTTAATGAAGATTAAGATAAATGTAACCGCAAATATGATTTAGAAGCAGCAGATATGATCTAGAAGGGTTTGAACGAGTCTTCCCATTTATAAAGATTTTATTTATTCATTGTTGCTAATTGCTTTATCCCCAGAAAATAATTAATCAACAACAACAATAACAAAAAGTCTTATCTTATTAAATGAAAAAGAAATTAATAACTCATGAAAAAATAGTTGACATGAATCATCTTTTTCTTAGTTCAACGAACATGTGTGTAGCAAACGCCGTATGGAAATTACTTGGACGGTCAAGAAAATAAGCTTAAAACCTTGACTTTTATATTTATCTATTTGATTGGACCATTGATTAGTCTAATTATTATTATAGAATTGTAATTTAATATAGGGTTATAGAATTGTAATTTAATACAGGGTTTTTTTAAAGACACTTGTTATAGATTTAAAATAAATTTTTTTCCATCAAAAATAGAATATTTAATGCATTGAAATTTTTTTAAAAAATTACTTTTCATGCAAAACTTCATATTAAAACGACATCATTTTGCTGGAAAGTGATGCATTTGTGTGACAGGTGGTAAATTTTATGATTTTGTATCTCTAACAAATTAAATTATACAATCATTTTTCATTCTTAAATCAGTTATATGATCAATTCAAGTTAATTTTAAATTTTTAAAACTTTTTATATAAAACAAAAGAAGGGATAAAATCACATGTGATAGCTGATTGATCATAATTTTTTTATTTTTTATTGTGATCAAGTGACATTTATCCTAATTTGTAAGCACTTCGATTAATTCAGCATTGAGTTGATGAAAAATATGTAATTCACCTTGAAGTAAAGAAATTTATAAATAAAATAAAATTTACTGCCCGATATCAAGAAATCAACAAAACTTTCTTAATACTTTAGTTTAAGAATTTAATTTTGATACATTATTAATATAAAATAATTTTATATTTATATTTAATGATATATTATCACATCATCTAATGAGTTTAATATTTCATGCAATTGATAACATAGTCAAATTTATTAAATAAGTTATTAATACAAGATTGGATATTAATTAGTGTAAAAAATGATTTATATTAATAATGCATTAAAATTAAACTTTTAATTTAATTATTCCTTTTGTTCTTAAATAATAGTTACCTTTCAAAACTTATTTTGTTCCAAATTATTTGTCACTTTTAGATAATCAAGAAAATATTTATTATTTTTTTAATTTTTTTCTTATTTATTGTTATCTCTATTAACAATATTTTTCTCTGTCATATTAAATCAATTTTTCTTTTTAAAATTTAGATCATTTAATAAATTTTTAATTAATATACTTAAATATTAAACGAGTATTATTTAAGAACGAATGTATTTCTTAACTTAATTGTATAATTATTTAATATTAACATCGTAGAAGATAATTTTTAGCAGCCTCCCAGCCAAATTCTGCACCCATGGTGGGGTGGGTCGGTTGGCAATTTTGACTGGTCAGCCCTCCTTAGCCTCGTACATAGTAGAGATTCTTGAAATATTTAATTAGAAAAAAAAATTAGGAGATCTTCCATCCTAATTAATTTAATCTCAAAACATGAAAATACTTATGGAAAACATGGTAGAGAAGCCAGAAATGAGAGAATAGAAAATTGAAATTTTACTGAATAATAAAAGTGTATATGATTTATCTAAAGTAAGTAAGAGTAACAAATTAGTAATTAACTTACTAACTTAGCATACTAATGTAATTAACTTTTAACTAACACTAACTTTAGATTAATTAGAATTTGGATCAAAGATAAATATAAATATTATAAAAAAAATTACAAATTTTAACTGAATTTCACTTTTATAATTTTTATATTTATTTTTCATCTCCATTTGACCATTTAAAAAAATCGAAATAAAAAGATTCAAATCTACTAAACGTTGCTTCTAACTCAGTTTTTCTCATAAATTATCCAACATGAATTTACTCTGTAGCTCGCACTTCAATGAAAAAAAGAAAAAAAACATGTTATTAAGTGTTGATATTCAATTTTGTCCATAAAATTTTTGTTGCTTAGATCATTCAAACATTTTAATTCATAATAAAACAAAAGAAAGAACAAAAAAGAGAGAAAAGATGAATGAAAATCCAAAAGAAAAAAATGAAAGGAAAAAATAAGAAATTTGAAATGCTAAGGTATCTTCTTGTATCATAAAGTCCCACATTGGAGAGGTCATGTTCTTTCTTCCTCTCCTCCTTCTATATAAAGGGGTGGTTCTCAATGGTTTTGGGATCCAAAAAAATTTACACTCTTTGGCTTAATACTAAGTATAAGAGTTAGAGGAAATTATACTCTTGAGCTTAATACTAAGTATAAGAGCTAGAGGACTTTAGTAAAAAATTTATCTTGCAAGTGAGTTTCTTTTCAAGGTTTGATTTGAAGAGAAAACATGTGGGGCCCTATGCACCAACTTCTTTGAAAGCATATCATTTTTATACACCTTAGAGGTAAGTTTGCTTATTTTTTCTTGTGTTATTATCTTTCATTATATACACGTGTTATTTATTTTAGCTTATTCATTTATTAGTTTGGTTTATTTATTTATTTATTATTATTATTATTATTTTGTAAACTTTTTTGTTTTAAAATTAATTCAATAAAATGGAATTAGCTGAGTTGCGACAGCTTGTTAATTCCGTAACTTTAACATTTTATACATAATAAACAAGCATAACTATAACTTGTAAAAAACTAAGCCTAACACCAAGTGCCCTAAATGGTCAGTCAATGGTGCCTTTTATGGAGGATTAGGGATACAAAATGACAAGGAGGCTGATCAAGAGTAGGTGGATGAGTGGATGAATGAGTGGAAAATACCAAATGATGAGGATAAGAGTGAAAAATCATTGAGATTTCTTGTCTCTGAAATCATTCATTGCTTAAGTCATGGATTCCGTCATCAAATAGAAAAGTCATCTTCATGAAAGTTGTAGATTTAGATCTTAACTTTCATATGTCCAAATTTCAGCCCAAAATAATTCTTACAGCCCGAGATATGACCCAATTACTGCAGACTGTTCAGGCCCAGTTTTCAGTACCTCTGTTTTGACTTCCAGACCCAATATCACCTCCAAGCTGTCCGAATTAGCTCTTGTGTTCTCATGAAAGTTGTAGATCTGGATCTTAACTTTCAAATGTCCAAATTTTAGCCCAAGATAATTCTTACAGCCCGAGTTATGCTCTGATTACTGTACACTATTCAGGTTCCAGACACAAAACTCGTGTTCTATCTTCCAAGCCTAATTAGCTCTTCTAGATGTCCATATTTTACCTGGAGCTCTCATGAAAGTTGTAGAGTTTTCTCTCAGTTTTCCTACAAGGTAAAATTCATAATTGTTAGACATCTAGAACTCAAGATATGACTAAAATACAGAAACAGTGTAAGACCTAAATAATGCTGAAAAAATCAATTAAGTCCAATTTGAGTCCAATCTTACAAAACATAACCAGACTTAATCAATTAAGTACATGAAGAGTGTAAATGACTAAAAATAAGAGTTTATTAATGTATAAAATATATGCTTATCAGTAAGGTTTAAACAAAGGGCACCAATCAATGTTGGGTTTCTTCGTCAGGGTGGTAAGGTCTTTATCCCCATTAAGGGTGATTCTAACATACCTAAGATGTTTGAAGTCAATTCTAAGTCAATGTACATTGATGTGCATGCTACTTCTGTTAATGATTAAGATCTTGCACAATTGCCTTCTGTTAATGCTCCTTTTGTTAATGGTAATTCAGTAAACACTAAGAATGTAGGGAGTCATAATGTAGGGATTTCAAGTGTAGGGACTTAGAATGTAAGGACTTCAAGTGTAAGGACTCAAAATGTAAGGACTAAAATTGTAAGAGATAAGAATTTAGATGCTGAGGTTATGCTTAGTTTATATGATGAGGAATGGGACCCAAGTGGGGAGCCTATACAAAAAGATGGTGACAGTGAGGTCAATAGTGAATCTGAGAATGACTCTAATATATCCTAATTATGACATGGAAGAAGAGATTAATAATGAGAACAATAATGATGAATTGAGTGATTTTGAGGAAAAGTATGACCTAATTAGAGATTATTACTCTGATGAGGATAAGAAAGAAATTTACCTTGACAGGGGAATGAAAGGTAAAATATTTGCCAAGGATGCTGATGGAAGGGTTAGATTAGAGAAGGGGTTTTTGTTTGGATATGTGCATAAGTTTAGGTATATGCTTAAGGATTTTGTGATACAGGAAGGGTTTGAGATTATGGGACTAAAAAATGAGAAGGCTAGCGTCACAGCTAGGTGTGCTGGTGATGATTGTACCTGGTGCATTCATGCATCCCATACACCTGATAAAGTAACTTACAAGATAAAAACACATAATGGGGTGCATACATGCATAAGGACTACCAAGAACTCTAATACAACTTCAACATGGATTGCTAATAAGTTGAAAAGTAAATTAGTTGTTGATCCAAACATGAGTTACTCAAGCATGAAGGAGGATTCGTTGTCATAGTTTGACTTAGAGCCAAGTAATAAGATGCAACTATATCATGCAAGGAGGAAGGTCAAGGAAGACAATAAGGACAGTCATGTAGCAAGCGACATGAAGATACTAGCATGGGCTATATTGGAATTAGGGAAACAAACTCGAGAAGTTTAGTCAAATTAGAGGTGAAAGGAAGAATAAACTAGAACCCACAGTTTAAAAGACTATTTGTTTGTTTGGCTGCCATGAAAAAAGGCTTCGTGAGAGGATGTGGGCCTTGATTTGGCATTGATAGTTGTCACTTGAAAGGACCATATGAAGGAGTTTTATTAGTTGTTGTAGCCATTGATACTAACAAAGGCTAGTATCTGATTGCATTTGTTGTGGTGCAGGTTGATTGTGTTTCATCTTGGAAGTTTTTCTTGAGCTTGTTGCATTGGAGTCTGTGCCTAGATTTCAAGAACATCCACTGACCATTATGTCTAATATGCAAAAAGTATAAGTCTAATATTTTACTTTATTTTTATTTGAGTTAGTTCATTACTAGTGAGTTCATAATTTTGTTTTTATTATGTCCTAGAGATTACATGGTGCCATTGCTGAAATTTTCCCATTTGCTAACCATAGGAAAGTGAATTATTTATTAGTGATTATATGTTACTGATTACTATACTTAAATGACAAATGGTACATTAATGCAGATTAAAGGATGTAAACCCAAGTACAGGTTATCTCAAGTAATAAATTTCTCAGGAGTCCGAGGTCGATCCATAAGGAATTGATGAAAAAAAAATTTTTGAGGTAAGGAAAGACTTTGTCACAACAATAAAGATAATAAGACTTGTTCATAATTAAATTAAAGAACTTGCTTGAGATAGGAGATCTATTTTTGGTAATAAATTAAGGACAAGACTAATTTTTTTTATAACTCAATTGAAATTCACGCACAACGGATGTTCCAATCGAAGAATATAATATTCAAAGTCCATTTAGAATTATATACGTAGTTATCTTATAGTTCCTTTAATTATTCACTAACACCTATACTTGTAAATGGGTTCAGGCATTTATTGTGTCAAACCACTTGTCTACAATGAATCAAGAACTCCACTTTATAAGGAGAGTTTCTAAATTGATTGGAAACAAAATACAACACGTATAATGATCACTTGATAATATCTCATTTAAGCACAAGAAGGAAACTAATCTAACCTTATTTTTATTACCAAAAGCTTCAACCCTTCACCTAAGTAAAACGAAGATTAGTTACCTATGAGCAAGGAGAAAGAAAGAGAGAAGAAGAAGAAGAAGAAGAAGAAGAAGAAGAAGAAGAAGAAGAAGAAGAAGAAGAAGAAGAAGAAGAAGAAGAAGAAGAAGATCATAACTTCTATTTACAACAAAAGAAAATTACAACAAGTAAATAACATAAGTATAATCTTCCTCCCTAACCCAAGATTCTCCAAATGATCTACCTATGGTCCCTTTTATAGAGGATTAGGGATACAAAATGATAAGAGAATTGATTAATGAGTGAGTGGATAAGTGGAAAATGCCAAAAAACTTTTGTGAGTGAAAAATTATTGAAATTTCTTATCTCCGAAATCATTCAGTGATGAACTCATGAATAACATTCATGAAAGTTCTAGGAAATTGTCTCAGATTTCCATTGCCACCAAAAATTCGTCCTACAGCTCAAGATATGACCCAATTACTGCAGACTGTTCAGGCCCAATTTCAGCACCTCTGTTTTGACTTCCAGACCCAATATGTCTTTCAAGCTGTCTGAAGGAGCTCTTGTATTCTTCATAAAAGTTATAGACATGAATCTTACAGATGCCAAATTTTTAACTCATTTCAGTTCCTTAAACTCAAATTATGCAATGATTACTGTACACTATTTGCGTTACAGTCACAAAACTTGGGTTCTGACTTCTAAGCCCAATTAGCTTCACTAGATGTCCGATTTTTCCCTGGAGCTCTCATGAAAGTTGTAGAGCCATCTCTTATCTTTCCTACAAGGTAAGATACATAATTATAAGATATCTAGAACTCAAAATATGATCGAAATACAGAAACAGTGTAAGATCAAAATAGTGCTGAAAAAATTAATTAAGTCCAATTTGAGTCCAAACTTATAAAACATAGCCAGACTTAATCAATTAAGTACATGGAGAGTGTAAATGACTAAAAATAAAGGTTTATTAATGTATAAAATATGTTATTATCATTACTTATGAACAAGAAGAAAGAAAGAGATAAGAAGAAAAAGATGAACATAACTTCAATTTAGAACAAAAAAAACTACAACAAGAAAAACAAATAACACAATAGCATGATCTTGATCTCTAAGTCAAGATGATAAAAATGATCAGCCAATGCTCCCTTTTATAGAACTTAAGGAGTACAAAATGACAATGGAGTTGTTTGATAATGAGTAGAAAATGCCAAGGGAGTTGTTTGATAATTGTGAATGAGTGGAAAATTATTGAGATTCTTGTCTCTGAAATGATTTAGTGCTGAACTGATGGTTGCCTTCAATTTCTGAAAAAATGGTCTTCATGAAAGTTGTAGGCTTTTGTCTTAGATTTCCAATGCTACTAGTTTCAGCCCAATCAGAATTGTACAACTTAAATTATAGCTCAATCACTGCACACTGCTTAGGCCCAGCTACAGCTCATCTATTCTGACTTCTAAGCCCAATCTGACCTCTATAACTGACTCTTGTGTTCTCATGAAATTGTAGATTTAAGTCTTAACTTTCGAATGACACTAGTTTCAGCCCAAAACCTCTCCTATAACTCAAACTATGGTCTGATGAGTGCGCATACGTCAAGCTGTCAGGATCAGTAATCTGGATCTTGTTTCAACTCCAATTTAAATTATCCAAACGTGTGATTTGACTCTTGAGGTCTTATCAAAGTTGTAGAGAATTGTCTTAGCTTTCCAACAAGACCATAATCACATCAATCAGATATTTGAAACTTAAATTATAGTCAGTTTACTGAACGCTGCAAATAGACAAATTAAGGTCAATTCAAGCAATAATTTCTTCAATGATCCAATTAAGCTCAATATTATAAAATGTGACAAAACTAACTTAATTAAGCCTAATTGAACCTTAAGAAGGCCAGTGAGAGGATTATAAAATGAATAAAATATATTGCTATCACTAATTGATATGCATCATTCAATCTTCATACCTATTGTATCTCTACTTCATCTCTGATGGGCAGTTTCGACCCATGGACATATCTTGCAACAAGCTGATCTTCTGACTCTTAATTGTTGCATCTAGCTATCAACTTGTAAAAATCTTTCGTATAGTCAATCACACTTTTGTTGCCTTGCTGCAAAGTAGTAAATTGCATAAAAATACTTTGAGCGAAATTTAAAGGAAAGAAATTTTCTCGTAACCATGCTTTCTTTTTCAAACATGAAGCTATCTTTGGCTTTGCTTTTCTTAGTCTCATTTCTTGCATCTTATTCTAACAAGAAGATGTATAATCGCAAAGCCTTGTAGCGACCAACTTCACTTTTCGATTCTTGGGAATGTCTTTGTACTCAAAGAATTTTTCCACAACACTAAGCCAATCCAAAAACTCCTCTAGCTATAGATGACCATGAAACTCTGGCAAATCAACCTTGATAGTATGATTCTCCTTAAGAAGCTTTGAGTTTGCCCATCGGCAAAAGGATTCGTAAGCTTTGAGTCATCACTAGAATAACCATGGTTGGAACCTCGTCCACTACTAGCTTCCTGACACTCAAGATGCAACGTCAACTCCTCAACTTGTCTCTGAAGAGCTTGAATTTTAGCATCTCGTTCATCACCTAAGTTCACCATCATTGGATTACCTCTTCCACGTCCACCTCTTCCTCTTCTTGCCGCCATAAGGAAAAAGGAGACAAAAGCCCAATCGAAACTAGGCTCTTGATACCAAATGATGAGGGAGAAATAGACAAATGCTAAATTCAAATCCACAAGTTGAGATCAAGAGAGAAATAGACAACTTCTATTCTCCATTTCTATTAAGTGTTCAAAATATTCAAATCCACCATTTCCTCTATTAATATAAGGTATTTATAGGCTAGTAACATTACTAGGCTCTTGATACGAAATGATGAGGGAGAAATAGACAAATGTTAAATTCAAATCCACAAGTTGAGATCAAGAGAGAAATAGATAACTTCTATTCTCCATTTCTATTAAGTGTTCAAAATATTCAAGTCCACCATTTCCTCTATTAATATAAGGTATTTATAGGCTAGTAACATTACAATTCACAAGAAACATAAATAGGAAATTAAATTTAAAATGCTAAAAACTAGATGCTCATCTTCCAAAGCATAATTTCCAATGCATCTCACAATTCTCCATGTGCTTAGAATCTAAAAATGAGTAAAACTAGAAGCTCTATAATTCTCAATATGTTTGGAATTTGAACATGAGTTATTACTTGTTGGAAAGGTAAATAAGTCTAATTTCCAATACCACCAACCATGCATGAACTTTGAGCCACTACATCATTTACACTCATTTTTAATTCAATCCCTATAGTTTTTTTTCTTCTCAAATCAATCCAGACACTTATAAATTTTTTAAAAATAGTATCCGCAATTAACTTTTGTTATAATACCATTATAATACTGTCAATTGACTAATAAAATAAGTGTTTCTTTATCCAATATATTGGGACTTTATTATATGATTATTTTCTATGTAAAATGTCAAATATGTGCTCCTTTATTCTAATATGTGTTTATTTCTTCTGAGTATGTATTCCTTCATTCTAATAGATGTTTATTTCTTCTCAATAAGTATTTTTTGTCTAATATGTGCTCTTTTAGATGTTATTTTTTACTCTTAAAATATTTAGTATAGATTAAATTAATGGTATTAGAATGAAGGTTAATGACAGAACTATTTTAAAAACTTTTATAAGTTTGAGAACTAATTTGAAAAAAAAATTATAAGGACTAAATTAAAAATATATGTAAACTATAGAGACCAAAACATTAATTTAACCCAAAATAATCTTAGATGGATAGATATTGTAGTGACAATAAAAAGAAAATATACTAAAAACCGAATGGTCAATAACAATATAACCCAATGATACTCCATACATTCAAATACTTTAACATTTTGTAACATATATAATTAGTTTACACAATTTAAGTGAACAAAATAAAATAATATATTAGTTAAATCAATCAATTAACATATGGGTTTTTAAGGTCTTTAATTTTGTTCTCTTTCACAAATCCAATTTATTTCAATGTGACACATAACTATAACTTGTTAATTACATATGATCCATCAATGCTCCCGTGGAAATCAATTTCTTATCTTATTTATCCACAAAATCTATCTCAACTCATATAAACAATTTTTCTTAAAATATCAATGAAAGTTTAATGTTATATGATACGAATTTTTAATTACATTTAAACAATCTTACTAAATAAACTTTATTATAAATTTGAACATTTTAATTGATTTTATCATATCTTCTTGTAAAGTTTTTATTTCATATATGTGAATATTAATATATTTTCATGTAAATTTTTTAATCCCAGAAAATATAAATAAAAAATATTTAAATATTACATATTATTTATATGAACGAATTTTTTTTTAAAAAATACTTAATAAATTACATTTAATTGATTTTACAATAATTTCATGTAAATTTTTTACTTCCATGCAATATATATATTGAAGTTTTTAAAATAATATAGAATATATATATATATATATATATATGAATATAATAATTTGAAAATATAATTAATTAATTTAGTTTTATAATAGTAAATTTTATTTGAATCAATTTTACTATAATTTCTTATAAAATATTCAAACTCATCTAGATATTAATATATTTTTATGTAAAGTTATTAATCTAGTGCAACGTGAATAAAAAAATATATAAATATAAAATAATAACATCACTTTAAATGAGAAACTATATTTTATTTATATAATCGAAGAAATAATACTGCCATGAAACATGTACTTAATTAGTAACTTAAACAATATGAAAGGATTAAATTCCTAACAGTATATGGCTCTCTATATTCCTTGCTTTATTTAATCTTTTGACATATGACTTGTTAAGTTCCTTTAATTTTATTTTCTTTATACACAATTATAACTTGTCCATTACATCTATTCCATTAATATTACCATTGAGGTCAATTTCTTATCTTAATTGTCCACAAAAATCATCTTAATTCTTGCAAATAATTTCGTAAAAAACATCAATAAAACCTTAATGTTATGTAACATGAATTTTGCTCATTTACATTTAAGAAATTTTACTAAACAAACTTTATTATAAATCAATACTTGTCAATAAATTTTATCATGTTTTATTATAAACTTTTTATTTTATAGATGTAAATATTAATATTTTTTCATCTAAAGTTTTTAATCATGTGAAATATAAATATAAGACATTTAACTATTATATATATATATATATATATATATATATATATATATATATGAACAAAAAAAATTAAATTGAGATAAAGTCAAAATCAAAAAATTGAGATAAATAGTAATTGTCTAGTGATTTGATATTAGAATATGACTACACACAAATTCATCAAGTAAAACTATTTTTATGGACTTTGGACTTCTTTGTTTGTTATAGGCTGGAATTTGGGTCATTTCCATTTCCATGGCTATTGATTGGGTATATGTATATTTTTTGTTTGAAGTATACATTTTTTTGGATAAATCTTACTTTATTGATGAAAATTAAAGTTATATGTTATACTTGATTTGTAGAGACAATTTTGTATTGCTTTAATTTTTTTCATACGATTTCTCAACCTTAAACAATTATGACTATTTTTATAGAAATTTTTACCCGATTCAAATTACATCAAAATAAGTGAACAAGAGAATTCTCGTTTATTCTAATTTATTAGACTTTTTTAATTATATTGTGAATTATATAATTTATATTTTTTATTACTAACTAATTGATTAGAGCAAGAAATCATAATAAATATTATTTACTACTTAATATATCGACTCATGCAACTTTGTCAATTTAAAAACAACAATGCTATATTTCACGAAGACATTTTCGTGAATGACTTTACGAAAGAGTTTAACACTATTAATATATTTCATGATAAATAAAAACTCAATCAATTTATTTAATTAATTTGAATTGTAACATATATTTAATTTAATTAATTTGAATTGTAACTTATATTTAATTTAATTAATTTGATCTATTTCCCTAATTATGAAAAAATTAAACAAAATTAGTTATATTATTTTCTCTCTCATGATTCTTATTAAAAATTGAATAATTGAATAATTAATTATATTATTTGTGCTTTCTAAATTTTAAGTTTCAAAAACTTTATTATTAGTAGAAAGAGTTGAAAAAATTGAGAGAATTTAAGTACTTGAGAATATAACATGTGACATAAGTTTCACATATAAAAAACTTAAATTATATATTATATAAATATAGATATAACATTTCATATATAAGAGGCTTAAATTATATATTATATAGATATGGATATAACACTCATAATGTTTCAGGTCGTATAAAAAAAGTTGAAAAATGGAATGATAAATGTTGCAAAGCTGCAAACAATTCGGCCGGACTTCTAGATCGAATTCAAATGAGTAGTTTAAGATTCCAAGTTTGAAAAGTTGAATTGAACTTCACTTTTGTTATAACAAGATACATGCTAGGAATTTACCTGGGGGGAAAATATGAAACTTCAATGGATTTTTCATTGATTGTTTATTGAATAGTGATCATTAATTAATTTGGCAGAACAAAGTATAATAAATTTGTAACCTAGAAACTTCTATCACTTTTTTTTTTTTTTACTATT
The DNA here is from genome assembly GCA_029884605.1 of Ormosia emarginata. Taxonomy (NCBI): domain Eukaryota; kingdom Viridiplantae; phylum Streptophyta; class Magnoliopsida; order Fabales; family Fabaceae; genus Ormosia; species Ormosia emarginata. Next base: position 12,764,925 of record JAQQTP010000048.1, read on the forward strand.
ACCAACTAATTAAAGAAAATATTATTACAAGTAAAACGATGAGAAAATTAATGATTTATTCAAAATTTAATTAGAAAAAATGACTATTTAATCTCACTTAAAATCTTTAATGAGTTATTAATTATTTTTTATTGAATGATTATTATTTGTCATTGAATGATTAACAGTTTTAAATTGAGTTCTATTAAAAAATATTATAAATGACTACTACTTCATTTTAAGTAATTATTTGTTATTATTGAGTAACTAATATTTCAAATGAAGTTCAATAAATAATTTGCAAATTTTGTACTTCTAAACCGAGTGAAGAAGAACATAAGGCTGCAATAATCTGATTCAGTTTAGATTATTTTTTTTCAAATTGTAACATATTTTGTAAAGAAAAAAAGTCATCGAAGCTAAGGACTACCACATTATTCAGCAAAGCATATATTTGATGAAACAAGTAAACCTTAAGTATAAGCATCAAGTTATTGAAATTGAAGAAGTAATATTGTATAAGAAGGCAACGCTATATCTCGTCAAAAACAAAAAGAAGGCAGCGCTATAGAAGTGAAAAAAGTTAAGTCATTAGGGTGGTTGTTTTAAGTTATCCAGAGCTGGAGGCTGTTTATGTAAATGAATAGAATCCATATTTTTATAGTTCAATGCCATATAGTGTAGTAGGAACTTGATCTCTGTATGTTTCGTACATTTTATTTTCGGAAGTTTCGTTATCTTCTTGTAATTGTGCGTATGAAGAGATATATATAACACGTATTGTCTTTCATATTATTACCGAAAATACTCATCTAAAACTCATGGTGTAAAATAGTGATAGTACGTAATAAATTAAAGTTTGACTTGCTTTCCTATTTTCCTTTTTATTCCAAAATTACGTGTTAACACATAATAGGACCAAGAAATTAATGACAAGATCCAAGAAATCCTCTTGTTTTAGGATTGATTGATAAAAAAATAGGAGATGATTTTATTGCTCAAAAACACATTTTTTTTTATATATATCATATGTAGTATATGTAATTTTTAATATTTTTTATTTTTTATTGAACATATCACATGTGGTATATAAAAAATATATATCTTTTAATAATAGGATCTTTTTCTGTTTTTGACCAACAAAAAAGAATCCCAATCATTTATGAAAAATAAGATACAACATGATATTTATAAAAAACTTTTACCTAATAATTTAAATAAAAAATATTTTCAAGCAATATGATAGTCATGTTAGTAAGAAATAAGTATAATTTTTATCATGCATGAACATGATTGATTATAAGACTTATTAGTTATATAAATAATAAATTATATCTTTATCTCTCAAATAATCCTCTTATATTATTCTGAATTAAAGAACATGACAGAATCCTGACTTGTAAAAGAAAAGAAAAATGCTTAGTACATATCTCTCTCTTATCTCTCGTGTATGTGGTAGATTGAGTGTAAGTGTATAAAAAATAATGTTAATCTAACTATAATGTAAAAATTGTATAATTATAAGATAATATGTATGTAAGTATATATAAATAATATTATTATAAGTAAAATAATTGAGTACATTCCATATAATCTATTCTTTTTTTTTCTCTAAACTCTCAAACAAAATCTGAGTTCACATTACAAAATCATACAGTCAAAATTTCCAGGGAATTACCATCTATTCACATGAATGAGAGTTGAATTATAGAATTAGAATAAAAAGTGGATTTAAATGCTAATTCTTTGTACCAAAAGAAAAATTGCAAATTTTTGTCTGGAAAACACTTTGCTGTCTAGATACTTTCATCCCCGAGCAAACCGAACCCTTGTAAATTGGTCAGTCTCACTATAAAGTAAGACCCACTTCTTTTTTATGAATATTGGCCATTCGAACTAATTTGGCTTTGAATTATTCGAGCATAGCTCTTCTCAATTATCTAGACTTACTAATTTTCAAAACCAACTGAGAAATTTCTTTCCTAAAATCTCTTACCGAACTGAATTGACTGGTTGAACAGTGAACCAATGCGGTCATCAGTTCAAACTGGACTCAGAATTAACAGTTTCATGAAACTGAACCGCACGTGTTAAACTGCTCAGAATATATAGGAAGAACGAGAGATAAAATTGTTAAACTGGTGCCGTACGTTCATGTAATTTTGTAAACTAGATGGTTTACAATGTGTATTAAAACCTAGCACATGAAGGGTTCACTCCAGTTCAATTGGTTGAATCGTGAACTGTAATAGGCTAATAGCACTCACTGCTCTGGATTGGACCCTACAATTATATTGTTCTTAAAGTTGAACCACGTGTGTTGACCAGCTCAAAAACAGAAGAACCAGATAGAGAACCACTGAAGTTATGGGCTTTTGAAAATCATATGGTTAGCAATGTGTCTAAAAATTTGGGGATAAGACCTAAGCAAAGAGAAAGGAAGGTGTCGCTGCCGCTAATTTAGCTTCCCATTGTATTTTGGCTACTTTTTATTTAGATTAAATTTCACTCTATTACTTTGAAATTTGTCAAATAACAGCAAACTCTAAACTTACCATAAATTAGACTCTACTCCAATTTTTTTAACTTTGACTAACTGTTAATTAACTTAACACAATAAAGTGGTTAAGAAAGGAGAAAAGAAAAACTACTAAAATTAATTATTAGTGAACTCTATATTACAACAAACAACTTTTAAGCTTAAGCTTAAGATTTCTTTTTTACAAAATCAAGTCGGCTTATAATTAAAATAAAAAGTATATGATTTGAGAAATAATAAAAAGAAGAATATAATTCATGTATGTGTTTCTTTTACTCTAACAAATGATTGATATATATGTCTATTACGTGAACAAGATTGTATTCTCATTTAATTATTTTGTTTCATTTGTTAAGACATTTAGCTCCGTTGCTTCTAAATAAATACAATATTTCCAAAGAGAGACTTCTATCATAATATACTATTGCTAATAAGGATGACAAGAATTCGTTTAAGTAGGTATATGTTAATTCTCAGCGATGAGACTGATATGGTGACAAATTTTTCATATGGAAATCGGATGGGAGACAAATTTAAATCCATTTAGTAAATGGATACAAGGCTGAGTGTCTGTCTCCACAGGTACCCGTTAAATAAATATATATCTACAAGTATCCTTATTTCTAATTACAGTGTTGTTATATAACTTAGATGAAAGTGTCACGATCACGAAAGTGTCCTTGTTAGTGATAAAATAGAAGCGGGTCCCACATGTAAATAGAGGCCACCAGCATGGAATCACCATGTTGTATGTATTTTGCGCAGCACCGGATTAAAACAGTCCAGGCTATTTAAAAAAAAATCCAGGTTATAGTGTTTTGCTTTTAATTAAAACAAAAAGATGTAATATATATGTTATCTTTTGGTACATATGTAATATATATGTATATATTAAAACTTAAGCAGTACTATGAAATTATAACGCAATAGATCAATACATTTGAGGGGAGAGAGGTTTTTGCATAAATTTAGAGCATCTAGTTGAATATATTAAGTAAATTATTACTTAATATTTTTATAAGATTTTGTGTCACATAATTAAAAGTATAAAACTCTATAAAAATATTAAGTACTAATTAATTTGATACATCTAAATTAAATACTACAAATATAAGTAAGAATTTATGTTGAGGTAATTCTCAGACATTAAATACAATAAATTTAGCACCTAAAGGCAATACATTTCCGGAGGCAGAGAAGCTTAAAAAGCATATTATATGATGCAAAGACTGAAGAAACACTGCAACTTTTGCACCTCATGACTGATATTATAAATGAAAGATTTTTCTTGTTTAGAACTTGAATTAGAAAAGTAGAACCATATTATAGAAGAGAATGATCTTAAATTGAACAAATATTTGAACTTGCACAAGATTCTATAGACCTACAAATACATTTACTAATTCTCAATTTTAATACAGATTACGCTCTCCACAAAAACATATTTGACAGATTCTAAATGTAATTAATCTGTGTGACATGATGTCAGCAAAACAATTTGTTTTATAAAATAATTAAGTTAGTACTTAGTATCAGCCAAACATATATACATTGTTTACCTCACAGTCCGTCCAAAAAACCATCGGGGTAGTTGCCAAAAAAAAAACCATAAGTTTCAAATGAGCTTTTTTTAATAAATCAGCAAACATCTAACTCCAAAAAATTCAAGTAATTGAAAACCAAAAAAAAAAAAACTATTACCCTGACAAAGCAATAAATAGTGGAGTTTCGAACGACATCTTTTATTTTTAAATAAGTAAATATTTAACTATAAGGGTTTCAATTAAGTGGCAAGAAAACCTATTAGTTTGATGGACAAAACACTTTGCAATTCCATTTTTCCAAATATGATTAACAGATCCTTTGCTTGGAAGATTTAGAAGAAGTTATTATCTTAAAGATATGGTGGCTTTAGTGCTCCTATTATTACTTAACAACTGTTTCTATCTTGCTTCTTTTTCTGCTAATACATCGAATTTTTACCAAGAGAAATCAAATAAAAGAAACATTGCAACGCCATACTTTGAAATTTTTAAAATTTAAAATCTCCAAAGACGATGATTTAGAAAGTGTACTTTCACTTGGCAATTGCTTAAAAACATAGTAAAGTTATCATTTTTTAAAAAGAAGAAAAAAACTGCTATACAATACGAATAATATATGAGAATAAATTTGATAATAGACAAAATTAGAATAAATTTAAATAAATGTTATAATAACTTCAATTTTTCTTTTGGTGTAACAACCTCAGATTATGATAACAATTTTAACTAAATTAAAAAAAAATCCAAATATATTAATAGATCCACTAAGGTTTAAAAAATTGTTGTTGCAATATTGCAGTTCAGAAAAGTATTACGACAATATATTGCTTCTGCTGCTGTTTGCAATAATATTCTTTATTCGCAATTTTTTGCAATTACAGCAACAACTGATGATTCATTATTAGCCAATTGCAGCAAGAAGTTAAAATTTAGACGGAACAGTAAACTGAAAAGTGAATTTTGATCTATACCTCTGTTGCAATGAACAACCAAGGATTCACCACGATCATTTATTCTTGGCATGAAAACCCTCAACTGTAGAAAGATTAGTGTGCGGTAAGAAACCATATAATGAATGATCATCGATACCTCATTGTATTACTACTTTGAAGTGAACATAAAAGAAAGAAAGCATAAAAATACTCAGTGTTTAGAGGTTGAAGGGCATCCTGTCACAGGAGTATGGCGCTGGCTATGGCTATATTCATATCATATATATTCATATATGTACCACAGCTGGTGCCATCACTCCTGCGACAAGACACCCTCAACCCCTGCTGATCTCTTAAATCCTCTGCTTTCATAGATTACTTGTTGCCTACAAGAAATACAAATATGTATATATAGACTAATTCAGTCTAGTGTGAACAAAGCAGTGTACTAAGTCTTTTTCTTTTCATTTTTTTTTTCTTCCTCTTGTCATAACTTTAACCACATGCATGAATTGCTGCGAAGTTTCAGCAATTTGAAGGGCTTTTGGAACAAATGAAAAAATGGTGCAAAGATTCCATGTTTGGAGGTTTAATTCAACCTCGTCATTTCCCTCTAGAAACTTACAAGCAGCTTACACTGATTAATTATAATGACAATCGATGAGATTCATGAGGTTCTGGGAAGTTACTTGTTTAACTCAATGTGTCACAATAAAAGGTGACAGCTTGTTTGTGAATAGGTCATTACTTAGTTAAGATGGAAAATATTGGAAAGTCCATTTCCTTGTGGAATCACTATTTTGCACTCATTCAGGAGGAGGAATAATATGGGCTAAAAATTATATGCTAATTACGAATACGATACAATGCATTATATGATTTCAGGATACTAATTAACTAAAGTTACAAGTCTCGTTTCTCCGTTTGTAAACATAACTTAATTTCTTCAAATAGTTGATACCCAGGTTTTTTTTTCTAAATATCAATGACAAGAATTTGAATTTTTTTACTTATAAACTATTCAAAACATTCCTCACTAGTCCTGGGTAATCTGATGTTTCTGCTATGACATTTTAGGTTTTAAATTTTGGTTACAGTTTAGTAACCATTTTTTGTGGTTAAGGTCGTCATCATCATCATCATTATAATATAAGAAATGCAGCTATGTAAATTAATTTATGGTGTTTGCATAGACTCAATATAAAATTACAATGTATATAAAGATACCCAAATGATAAACTTGTGCTTGTATGCTATACAAGATGCAAGATTCCATCCTTTGACGTTGGTTTTGCAGCCAGCAAAGGGATTTTAAAAATTCCTTTTTGTAATGTTATTCAGGGGTATGTTTGGTATGCAAATTTTGAGTAGAAAGGAAAAGAAGAGGGGAAGGATTGAATTTATCTCTTGTTTAGTATGAAGGAAAGAAGAGATATGGATTGATGTATTTTCTGTGGGGCTTACATATTTTTCATCCTTTTCCTATTGGATGGAAAGGAAGGGAAAAGAAGGAAAATGAAATATTTTTGTGAGTTTCACTATATATTTACACATATTTTTATCCATTTATATACATTTATATTCTTTTATTTGATGAAACTAAATAAAATATGGGAATCATACATTTTTTTCATTGGATTATACCAAAAAAGTATAGTGATAAGTCTTATACTTCTCTCTTCATTTTCTTTATTTTTTTTTTATATTGTATCACTTCTTTTCATTTTCCTTCTATGATATCAAATAAACCTTAAAATAATAAAGATAAATCAAACTTTTGACTACTTGATTGAATAAAATAACAAAATTTATATTTATTTATTTATGTTCATTACATTCATTTCATCAATCAAGGTATAATATGTATTCATTAATATTCTCTCTCTTACTCTTTTTTTTAAAAAAAAATACACGCATTTTATTACTTGATTAGCAAAATAGATGTAATAAAAATAAAAAAAATGATATTTCCTATGAATAGTTTTCGTGAAACGATACACGAATTATTAAATAATAGTTGTCTTCTAATAATGCAAATGTCGTTTTTGCATTTTGTCTTTTTAGTAGTTAGTTAAAAAAGAACCACACCATCAGGTTCGTGTCTTCGTAGAAAAAAAATTCGTAGAAAATAGTAGTTCTCTAACAATAAATACATGAACCTAAATTTTGTCTTTAAAAAAACTCTAATATGATGTTTATAACAACTCTCCTAATTAGTTAGAGGTTTATGAATAGCTTTGTTATACATTTAATGAAGATTAAGATAAATGTAACAGCAACTATCATTTAGAAGCAGCAGATATCATCTAGAAGGGTTTGAATGAGTCTTCCCATTTATAAAGATTTTACTTATTCATTGTTGCTAATTGCTTTATCCCCAGAATGCGGTAAAATAATTAATCAATAACAACAATAACAAAAAGTCCTATCTTATTAAATGAAAAAGAAATTAATAACTCATGAAAAAATAGTTGACATGAATGATCTTTTTCTTAGTTCAACGAACATACTGTGTAGCAAACGCCGTATGGAAATTACTTGGACGGTCAAGAAAATAAGCTTAAAACCTTGACTTTTATATTTATCTATTTAATTGGACCATTGATTAGTCTAATTATTATTATAGAATTATAATTTAATATAGGGTTTTTTTAAAGTCACTTGTTAGAGATTTAAAATAATTTTTTTCCATAAAAAATAAAATATTTAATGCATTGAAAATTTTTAAAAAAATTACTTTTCATGCAAAACGACATCATTATGCTGGAAAGTGATGCATTTGTGTGACAGTTGGTAAATTTTATGATTTTGTATCTCTAACAAATTAAATTATACAATCATTTTTCATTCTTAAATCAGTTATATGATCAATTAAAGTTAATTTTAAATTTTTAAAACTTTTTATATAAAACAAAAGAAGGGACAAAATCACATGTGATAGTTGATTGATCATAATTTTTTTATTTTTTATTGTGATCAAGTGGCATTTATCCTAATTTGTAGGCACTTTGATTAATTCAGCATTGAGTTGATGAAAAATATGTAATTCACCTTGAAGTAAAGAAATTTATAAATAAAATAAAATTTACTGCCCGATATCAAGAAATCAACAAAACTTTCTTAATACTTTAGTTTAAAAATTTAATTTTGATATATTATTAATATAAAATAATTTTATATTTATATTTAATGATATATTATCACGTCATCTAATGAGTTTAATATTTCATGCAATTGATAACATAGTCAAATTTATTAAATAAGTTATTAATACAATATTGGATATTAATTAGTGTAAAAAACAATTTATATTAATAATGCATCAAAATTAAACTTTTAATTTAATTATTCCTTTTGTTCTTAAATAATAGTTACCTTTCAAAACTTATTTTATTCCAAATTATTTGTCACTTTTAGATAATCAAGAAAATATTTATTATTTTTTTAATTTTTTTCTTATTTATTGTTATCTCTATTAACAATATTTTTCTCTGTCATATTAAATCAATTTTTCTTTTTAAAATTTAGATCATTTAATAAATTTTTTAATTAATATACTTAAATATTAAACGAGTATTATTTAAGAACGAATGTATTTCTTAACTTTTTTTTTGACAAAAATGTATTTCTTAACTTAATTGTATAATTATTTAATATTAACATCGTAGAAGATAATTTTTAGCAGCCTCCCAGCCAAATTCTGCACCCATGGTGGGGTGGGTCGGTTGGCAATTTTGACTGGTCAGCCTTCCTTAGCCTCGTACGTAGTAGAGATTCTTGAAATATTTAATTAGAAAAAAAAAATTAGGAGATCTTCCATCCTAATTAATTTAATCTCAAAACATGAAAATACTTATGGAAAACATGGTAGAGAAGCCAGAAATGAGAGAATAGAAAATTGAAATTTTACTGAATAATAAAAGTGTATATGATTTATATAAAATAAGTAAGAGTAACAAATTAGTAATTAACTTACCAACTTAGCATACTAATGTAATTAACTTTTAACTAACACTAATTTCAGATTAATTAGAATTTGGATCAAAGATAAATATAAATATTATAAAAATTTTTTTACAAATTTTAACTGAATTTCACTTTTATAATTTTTATATTTATCTTTCATCTTCACTTGACTATTTAAAAAAAAAATGACATGAAAAAATTTAAATTTACGTTGCTTCTGACTCAATTTTTCTCATAAATTATCCAACATGAATTTATTCTGTAACTCGCACTTCAATGAAAAAAAGAAAAGAAACACGTTATTAAGATATGCATTTATAATAATTGATTAGCAATTTAGAACGTTATTAAGATATGCATCTAGAACGTTGTCCATTAGCAGTTTTGTTTTTAGTAATTAGCTATACATCTAAAGCTTCTATCAACCGTGCTAAATGATTTGATGCCTCCTTTTTCACGAAGCTGAGTTTATATGATCAATCTGGATACTTGAGGGACACAGATACTGATGAATAATGATTAACCTTATCATATTAAAAAAATTTAATTAATTATGTTGCTTATAAGCACTTAATTTTGTCCTAATTTTTTTAAAATATATTAATTTATTGATCTTATCTCTTTTTATTATTAATTTTTATTAACTTTATTTTTTTCTTGGATTATAGCATTTTGGTCCAATTCACTTTTTGATCCAAATTAATCCAACAAGCTGGCCCAATTTTATTCAACTTAACCCATTACATGACCCACCAATCTTGACCCATAACCCATGAAACCAATCCATGACCCATCATCTCCTTCATTGACACATCTGAAACCCTAACCTCCCGCACGCACCCTTCACGTGACCTAGCTGCAGCACCACCAAGGTTCGCTCGCTTTCAAGCTGCTATGCACAATACTCAAAATCCTGTTGTAGCGTCCTGGGTTAGTAGCAGAATTTTCTGAGAGTATTTGAGAAAAAAAGAAAAAAAAATTGGGTTCAGATTTCTTGTTATGTAATATTGGTGAGGAATCTTCTTTGATCTATATTTTCTGAGAGTATTTGAGAAAAAAAAGAAAAAAAAATTGAGATTGAGAGCTCAAAGGGCTGTAGTTGTTGTTCTCAACAAGTTGGAGAGATCCCCTACTTTGGTAATTTTTGTCCTTTTATTTTTTTTTATGCCATGGCTGTATTGAGAATTTTGATTCAACGAAATCAATGAATCCTTATACTGTTATGGTTGGTTCCTAACGTATGGTTTATTTATTTATTCCAATTTGATTCTGTTTTGGTTGCCTATCCCATGCTTGTTAAAATGTCTGAACCACTAGTGTACTTTTATTGAGGGTCCTTATAAGATGCTTGATGTTGTGTGTCTCCCATTGTTATGAGCTTTCTCTTTTTTTCTTTTTTTCTTTTTTTCTATTCAATGTTTCTGTCTTTGGAGTTGGTGGCTATTTGATGATAATGAATTTGAGATTGTTGTAAAGGTATCATATGGTGGCTTGAAGTGATGTTTTAGGTGTTACCGTGCTATGTTTCTTTTAGATTCTGTGATGGAGGTTTGATACATGTTCTAACTTGCTGAATAGGTTATTTTTGTACTCCTAAGAGGTTTGATAAAATGTCTATTCCAACCTACTATTTTTTTTCTATAAAAATGCTGGATGAGTTTGCATTGAAATGTCATGAATATTTGGTGTGGCTGTTATGTATTGAATGCAGAAACTAAAATGCCATTAATTAGAAAGTTTGGGGATGATTCTATTTATGTTGCATTTAAGAGTTTGCATTCTTGTTACATTTGTTCATAAATAGATAGAGAAACATGTTCCCATCTTCTTTTTTACTTTTAGGCCTAATAGTGTGGTATGTGTTAGCATCCTCTTCCTTTTCACACTTAAAATGAAAAAAGGCAGCCTGCTAGAGTCTCAAAAAGCTTATAACAATTCTTAACACTGTCTTTTTTCAGCACTAGTGGGTGCTGCATATAAAAGAGGTAAGATGGGTGGATTTATACTATGAGTTCAGTTGGATTTCGAATAGGTGGTATGTGAAGATATAGTTATATGTTGTCTCCCTAAATGCCACGCATGACAAGGAGGCTTTTTGTGACTCAGCGGTTCAAGCTTGTCTTGTAGTCTTTGAATGAGAATTAAACTCTCCCTGATGACTTGCTGTACATGCTTTTATCATTCATTGCCTTTTTATTTGCTATAAGGCTGGTTGTCTCTTAGGTAAACAATATCATTTGCTCATGAATTGATTCCTGTTAACAAATTTCAATTAAAAGTTTGGAATTCAAAGTGATCATCCATGACACCTATTGGAAACACCACAAATAAGCTAATGTTTTTTTTTAGGTGTAATAAATGTATTTCAAGTGAGTCAGGTGCTAGTATTTAATCATGTTTAAGGAGCCTTTTATTGCTGTGTTTTCTCCAATGAGCCATGTGAATATGCTTGCTTAATGTCTTGACTAATGTTGTGTTGTTTCTACTCAATTCTGGACTATTCAAAGAAAATGAATTTGCTGATTCATTAAACAGTGGTAGAAGAATAGATGCAAGGTTGAACGGGACATTTCAAGTATTGATTTGGGAGAATTTTAATATGGATCACTTGCAAAGTGGTTCATATGGATCATGGCTTTTGAGCCATTGATTTATTGATTAAAAAATAAATTTTAATTAGTAACACTTAGATTCGTACAGAAATTTAGTTAAATTATTTTTTTTTTACAAATAATTATATACGAGTAACTTATAAATTTTAAGATAATTTTTTTATACATCTAAATTTATATTTGATCTGTTAGATTAAAAAAAAATGATCTTTTGATAGACCCAAACTTGTTGGATTTATATTAGCAAGCCCCATTGATTTGAGGTGTATGGGCTACATTTACTTTTCATTGTTTTTATTTCTCTTTTATAAAAATAAAAAAGGATAAAGACTTGAATAAGCCAAGGACAAGTTAGATTTCACGTTTTCTCTCATGTCCTTAACCTCTTTTTTTCCACTTGTATTTTGCTTTTAAAATAAAATAAAATAAAAGGAAGAAAAACAAGGTTTTTTCAGTTTATAAGCTTAGGTGCTGGTCTCAAGGATTTAAAGCAATACTAGGGTTGCTATGTGAACTTATATGACATGTTAAATCTCGTTTAGGATTTGCAAATAAATAAAATAATTAGGGTATCCATATAAATTAAGCTGTGACAGCTTATTAATTTTGAAACAATTATTAAGATTATTTGAGTAGTAACAGCTTTGTGATCTAAGTTTTTTTAATCAAATGAATTTGTTGAAAAACAAAATAAACCTTTTTTTTTCTTTTATAACTAAAATTAATTAAAAATAAATTAGTCTTCTTAGATTAGTTTTATTACTTTCATTTTATTTTTAAAAAGGATGAAATAAATATTTTTAAGGTTGATAATAATTTACACAATTAATTTAGGATAATCGTTTTAGGGCGGATGCATTATAAATGTTGTGCAATTAAATTTTCACTCTTTTCCCTGTGCATAAATTGACTCTCAAATCTAATATCAATTTCAAAAGACCATTTTTTTAAATAATTGTTTTTCAATTCATAATTTAAATAAATTAGTGACGACTTTATTTTGTTTTTATAAATTTTATTTTTTTACTATTCCATCAGGATCTTGGTTGTGACATTGCTTATATGTTTTAGAAGAAAAACTAAAATCTAACTCAATCACAGTATATGATGGATACTGATTTTATTAAGGTTGCACATGGGTCGGGTTGAGTTGGGTTCAAGGAAAAATAACATCCAAACCAATCAATCAAACTCGGGTTGGGTTGGGTCAGTTTCTTGAAATTTTTCTGGGTAACTCGAACCAAACCAATACAACTTATAGATGGGTAGGATCGAGTTGGGTCATTTGGTTGGTTTATTTTAAGAAGATTAACAAAAATCTGTCATAAATCTCCAACATGAACACTACCCCTCAGCCCTCACAACTCAAACCGCTGCCATACTCGAACCAGAACCACCACCCTTAGTCGTTGTCCTTTGCTGGAGATCAACCATCTCAGTCGCAACCAAGGACCACTTGTTCCCAGAATTACTAGATCGGCAATCACCATGAAGCGCTGGAACCATCGTTCTTTGACCCAAATCAGCGCGGACCAACTTCCCTGTGTCGTCGTCTTCCACCACGAGCTACATCGCTAGATCCGCGAGCCACCATGTCACGCCAGAGCCGTCATCCTCTGTCGTTCCCCTCCATTCGTGTTGAGCTACTAACGTAAAGTCACCCACCACGATCTTGCAAATTTGCTCACTTGTCGTGCATCACTACACCAAATGCCCCAAGTCATTAGAAATCTGCTCAGATTTGTTTAGATTTTGTGTTGTGGTGCTATGTGAGCAGAGGTAGAGGTTGGGATGAAATGAGAGCAACACCAACAACGATGGTAGCTGGGCCTGAGATGAAACAAGATTACAGGTGTTCTGGTCACGAACTCATCGTCGGTGGTGGTTGGGCCGAGAAGAAAGGAGGAATTCTAGTGAGAAAGGGCTAAGATTAAGCAGCGCTGATGCTTAGCGTTAGGGGGAGGGTTTCCAATTTGGGAATTTGTAGAAATAAAGAAGAGAAATGTCTAAAGAAATGAGGAGGATACACTCGAATAAGAAAGAAGAAATGAAGGTATTAGTTTATATGCCCAAAACGATGTCATTTTACTCGAGTAATCAAGTCATTGGGTCGGGTCATCGGGTTAGTTTCTTGAACCTATCACTCGAACCAATAAGCAGACGAGTTCTTTGGGTTCTACCCGAACTAACTTGTTGACCTGAACCAACCTGAATATTTTATATTTGGGTTAGGTCGGGTCATCGGGTCAACCCGGACCTGTGTGCAGCCCAAGATTTTTTGCCTGCCTATACCCTATATATTTACTTTTTTCCCCCTTATCTTTCGAGGATTGAGGAGCTCTATAGATGATCTTGCTGGGTATTGCCTTGTGTTAGTTTGGGCTAAAGCCCATTTGTAATTGAACATTTAAAACAAAAATGTAATTGTGGTGTGTGAGCACGTGATAACATAAAGGAAAAAACGAGATAGTGATTCAAAAGCTTGTTTCGTCTTCTTCATTTGTTTTTGTGTGAGAACAGTGCAGAAACAAGGTTCGGAGTGTGGTTTGTTGTGTATAGAGAGTGGGTTGATGTGAGGCTTAAGAAAAGGTAATTTTGTTATTTTGAGTGTTGTGTAAGATGTAGAAAAAAATTGTGAGTATTTGTTTTAGTATTTTGTTTGAGTGAAAATATTACTTTATGAGATTAGGTGTATTAGGGTTTTAGATTTGAGAGGGATTTTCAAGATTGCTATTTATAACTATTGATTGACAATAGTTGATTGATTTGTAAAGTCGTGGGCGTAAGCGGTGAAGGTCGAATCATATTAAATTTCATATGTTTTTGTGCTTGCTTGTTTGGTTGATTTTCTGTTGGAGGGGGTTTTTTTCCTAACAATTAGTACCAGAGCGAGTTCTGATCCTACTTTTGGTGTTTCTATAACAAAGATGCAAGGCTTAGGAAAACAGTAAATCTGAGGTGGAATTATTTGATGGCAAGAGGAATTTTAGCTTGTGACAGAGTACTGTTAAGGATATTTTAGTGCAACAGAGATTGATTAAAGCTCTGAATGGGGAGGAAAAGAAACTTGACAAAATGACAGATAAAGAATAAGAAGAGTTGGAGATGAAGGCAATTAGTACGATTTGACTGTGTGTAGCACCTAAAGTAAAATACAATTAACTGAATGAAACTTTTGTTGTTGATTTATGTAAGAAATTAAAAAATATGTATATATCTAAGTCTCTCACAAACCATTTACTTCTAAAGAAATAATTATATCAATTGAAGATGAATGATACTTTAGAGATCACTTGAATTATTTTACAAAGTTGATTACACAATTATCTAGTATTAGTGTGAAAGTTGATGATAAGGATAAAGCATTGTTGTTGTTGTCATCTCTTCCAAACTCTTATGAGAGTTTAATAACTACATTATTAGCCAGAAAAGAAACACTTAAGGTAGATGACGTGATTGTTGTACTATTAGAAAATGGAAAATTTAAAAAGTCAAGTCTTCAATCTAAGGAAGGTATTTTTGTTACTAGATTTGATCATGGTAGGAGTGTGTCTCATGGCAACAATTATAGTAGGGAGAGCTAAATATCATCTTCTATGCCAAGACCGAATTATAAAGAAAAGGAGTTCTATTATTATCATGAGATGGGTCATATTAAATTATATTTCAGGAAGGTGAAAGCAGATATAGAAGAATTTGAGAAGAGAAAAGAAAAAAGAAAGAAAAGTTTATGTTGCAACCATTTTATAAGAATCTTTGAATTATGAAAGTGAGTTAATGATGGTTGAAGAAGATACGATTACCTTTAATGATTGTTGGCTTTTAAACTCTGCTTGTTCTAACCATGTTTGTGTCAAGAAAGAATGGTTTGGCAATTATGATGAATGTGATAATGAAGTAGTGAAATTGGCTAATGGTGATTCTTTGAATGTTGTTGGAAAGGGTACTGTGGAAATTAAGATGGATAATGGTAGTGTGAAGACACTTAGTGATGTGAGGCATATGCCTACACTTGGAAGGAATTTAATTTCTTTGGATAGATTTGATGCATTGAGATATGGACATTCTATAAGAGATAGAGTTATGTGAGTATGTAGAGGTTCTTTGGTGATGATGAAAAGCAGGAAGACTAGTAACAATTTATATAAGCTGATGGGAGAGACTATGGTAGGGAAAGATGATAGTGGAACATGTAGTAATGTGAAGAAGGTAGATCATGCGTATATGCCTAAAAAGAAAATGACATTTGTAGATATTTTGGTGAAGATGATTGGCAACTACAATTGATGCATGCAGCTCGTTCTAATCACAAGGCAAGGTAAAAATTTGTTAGGTATTTCTTTGTATTGGTTTGGGCTAAGACCCATTTGTAGTTGAACGTAAAAGTAAGTGTGGTGTGAATGCATGTGGTAACATGAGGGAAAAATGGAGAGAGGGATTTAAAAGCTTATTTTATCTTCTTCATTTGTTTTTGTGTGACAGCAATGCCGAAACAAGGTTCAAAGTGTGGGTTTGCTGTATGTATGGAGATTGGGTTGATGTAAGACTTGAAAAAATGGTGATTTTGTTATTTGGAGTGTTGTGTAAGACGAAGAAAATTTGTGAGTGTTTGTTTGAGTGAAAAATATTACTTTGTGATATTGGATGTATTGAGGTTTTGGGTTTGTGAAAGAAATTTTCAAAATTGATGTTTATAACTATTCATTGAAAATAGTAGATTGATTTGAGAAGTTATGGGAGTATGTAGTGGAGGCTGAACCATACTAAACTTTCAGTGTTTTTGGTACTTGCTTGTTTGGTTTATTTTCTATGGGTGGAGGATTTTTTTCCCAACAAGTCTTTCTATAGAATATCAAAACTATAAATTTTGCATCCTTTATGTATGACAAAATGCAATGTACACTATTAAAATTTTGAGTTTTAGAGATCGATTTATTTTGGTCTCTATAGAGACTGAAATAGAGACCGATTAAGAAAAAAAAATTAATTTGTTACCGAAATAAAAGCGGTCTCTAATTCGGTTTCTAAATTTTTTAGAGATCGAAATTATGTTATAAAAGAAATTTAAAAACATAAAAATGTGTGTTATTTTTAGAGACCGATATTTCGGTCTCTAAATAAAAAAATTTACAAAAAAAAAAAAGATGTATTTTACACTTTTCCAATAGGTTTTAAAAATACCAAATGAAGGACTCACTATCGAAATTTGGGTTATTACCCGCCGTGTATTAACGGCACTTCACTATTAGGATCTTTATCTCAAAGAGACACATCCTCTAATAAATCCATTCTTTTCTCTTTCTCTCTCTCTCATCTTCTGAATTGCCACCGCCATGGTTGAGAGCGTCCACAAATCTTGCCAAGGATTCGAAGCCTTCACCGGGATTGCTATTTCCCGGCAATGCTCTAGTTCGAGACTCTTTGCTAAGGTTTGATTCCTTCAAAATCAAAGCAATTCAAAGCTTTCGTGCCAATATCCATCTTTGGTTCCTCCTAAGGTTTGTGTATCTCTCAAATTCCACATTTCTTTGGTTCCTTAAATTTTGAAAGTGCATTACAATCCTTGTCAGGTACTGTGTTTTTGAATTTCGATTCTAGAGAGTTCTTGAGGGTGAAAAATCTTGCAATTTCAAACCTTTGTTAGCAATTGCTGGATTTTCTTTCTTAATTTGAGAGATTAGTCACTTGGATTTCACATTTGTTTTTATTTAAGTTGATGTTACCATTTTTTTTTAATCTAAATTATCTTGTTTAAGCTTATTCGAAAGGGAGACACAATCATCTAGTTTGCTTATAGTATGTTTACCTATTGAGTAACTCATAATTGTGGCTTATTTGACTAACCATAGTAGTTTGTTCCTGCATATTTTTTCATGCTTATAGACATTGTTCAACCAAGTAGTGAAAATTGCCACTTAGAAAGAAGAAGTGCAAGACTAATATTCTTATCATGTTTTTAGATAGAATTATATTTTAGAGTCCTATACTGTATATATAATATCAGTACTTTGATAATTTACATTTTGCAAAATTTTTCAGTTCCCTAACTTGATTCCAATTTTAATGTACTATACTAGGGACTGTAGACATAATATTAGTACTTTGATAATTTATATAGCTTAAAGAACTAAACAATATTATTCATTTGAGCTTGCTTCATATTCGAGCATTTAGCTTCCAAACAGATGCTAAGTAGTCCATATATTTTTAATTTAACTCATAAATCTTACCCATTTGTTGTTTTAATTTTGTTAAATTTAGTCCATTCTTGAATGAGTTTTTTTTTATTAATTTTTTAAACTTTATTTTTGTATGTATAGGTGCTTGACGTTGAACTTTCAGACTTTTGAGATAAGAAGTAAATCTCAATCTTTGATTTTGTTTTTCTTCTACTTTAGGTTTGTTTTTGGTATTATTTTGTATGTTAAACTTGTTCTAGTGTCTAATATGCTTTGAAATGACAATGATTTTGAGGATGTTGTTGTATCTTAAATTTATATAATTTTTGTTTAAAAGTAATGAACTAATATTTAATTTTTAGATTAGTTTTAGAAATTTGTTGCTTGTGGTTAGACTAAATTCCACTTGTAGTTTTAATATTTCATTTTGATTATGTTACAGAATATGTACATTCGTCAATATCGTTGTTAGATGTATAATAGACTTTTGCAGGGTAGGAAGGGACTTGCTAATATGTTTGTAGAGGGGGTAGAACAATTTGTTTCCTTTGCATGCCAACAAGCACATTTATCAAATCGAAATATTAGATGTCTTTGTTCTAAGTGCAAAAACTTGAAGTACTTGACTCCTAAGGATGTTAAAGTTCATCTTTATAAAAAGGGGTTTAAACATGATTATTGGTATTGGCCAAGTTATGGAGAAATTGATCCGACTTTGATGATTGCAGCTTTTAATAATCATCTAAGCACCTCTACCACTACACAAATGGGTAATAATTGTAACACCCTTGTGGGGATGTCACATTTAAGATGCAATAAAATAAAAATAGATAAAATATTACCCAAGTTGTAAAACATTTGTTATATAAATAATATGGGTTGTAATTTTTTTTTCCTTTTTATACAGGATATTACTAAATAAAATAATACGGAACATAAAATAAAGCAAACTGTCATCACCAACATAATATACATAAGATTTTGTTTTGAGTTATACAAATAATATACAACTACAAAATATTTAAACAAAGTGATAAAGGGTTAATATAACACATAACATCAAAAAGTGCCCAAGTGCACATCATAGATCTCTAACCCTCTAAAGGATCACTCTCAGATGAAACTTCAGGTGATAGATATCCAGGATGTCTCGAAGTTCTACAGACACGAGTCCGTGCTGTCGATACACTGCTGATCTCACTAGGCGCATGGAAAATCCCTCCCCAGTAACGCCTAATAGCCAGTGGCAACTCTAAATGTAAATACAGAGTAGTAGTAAAAACAGGTTCCCCATCAAACTCTGTTCGTAGGGACACAGTCAAACGTCTCACGTAGACAACCGATCCTCTGTCCTCCCGCAATCGCCAAGCCTCCGAGCCCCCGAGAAACTCAAGTCTCATGAAACCAAGAAATCCCGGTAAAGCCATACTCGCCAAATCAGTCCAATGGATATGGATGATCAGAAGATTCGCATTCGTCGAACTGATCTTCCGTTTGCTGCTATTCCTCTTCTTCAAGATACACACTCTCAAGAGGTTGTTCCTCTTCCTCAAACTCTTTATAACATAATTTAATAATACAGAAAACAGTACATATAGAGAGGTGAGATAATCATACATCAATACCAGCATGGCAAATAAGAAAACGACAATACAACAGATATAATAGTTTATACAATATAGCATACCTTAACATCATAAATAATAATACAATTTAATACAGAAGTTTTAATACAACAGCATCATATAATATCACAGTTAATAATGTTAAGATGCATGACACAAATGCAAATGCAATGCGACTCGTTCCTACTCCATGGAGCTAGACACAGATATCAGAGAGAATGACCCGTAAAGAACTATCAGTACCTCAGGTTGCCCAACCAAACTATTGCACTGTCTTACGTTGTGTCTATAGCCCACTGTCCAATCATCGTGTAGTAGCACACAGTCCAAACATCGTGTAACTATAGGCATTGTACTAAAATAGTCTTTATAAGATCTTGATTAAGTATAGTGCGTGTCGAGATCACTAGTGTGTTGCCAGTTACCACGGCTCAGAGGAGCGACCAACTGTCCACATGTGGAATATTCCGCACACTAATGCCTCCAAGTCCATACGAAGAAATGAACCACACTACGCTTATCACACCGACAACACGGTGTAATTCGCCTCGTCAATCAAATCACCAATTATCAATCAAAGTGGCACAACTCAATGCATGAATAAAAATCATAATTACCAAATTACCTTTAGCTTCAAAATATTCTCATATTTACGCAAATGCCCTCAATGGCAATAATCTTAAATACAGTACGTTCCCACCTGACGTACCATATTTTCACATGTCCAAAATATAGTAAGTTCCCACCTGACGTACCATATTTTCACATGTCCGAGTCCATCACTTTGGCCCAACAGTAAATCTCGTTGTTCCAATTAATCACGTAGAAATTTTATCGCGTTTTCACAATTTCATCATTTTTACAGACATTTTTAAATCGCGTAAATATATTTTACTGTTTTTAAAATAGCGTAGTATTTTTAAATCGTTTTCTCAATCGCGTAAGATTTTTAAATCGTTTTCTTGATCGAAAAGCTTTAAAATCTCTGTTTTAAAACTACGTAAGCTATTTTTCACCACTTTAAAACTACGTAGAATATTTTTCTTACGTTACAAATATATTATAAAATGTACTCTTTTATTTGTCTATTTTTAATAAATTTTGACAAGATATTTTGTCTATAAAATTTATTAAAAATTACTTTCTATGTTTTTTTTCTAAAAATCCCTTTATTTATTTTATAACTACAAAAATCCACTTTAATAATTATCACTATATTTTAAAATTGAAAGTAAGTATTTTTCAAGGGTTTTCTTCATTTTTCTTCTACATCACATTTCTAATAAAAATTGGTTTACTTCTTTAAACCGTGAAAATTCATTATAAATGTATTCTTTTTAGGTAAAACATCAACTCTATACTTAGAAAATAAATTTTTGATTGATCACTCATTTATAAGACATGTTGGCCGAAATTGCTAAATTCTTGGCATTTGATCTTTGGATCATTTTTCTTCTTCTAAAATCTTTTTGAATCATTTTGAAATTCATTCATTTACCTAATTCCATTAAATCATTTCTTTAGAAAATGAATGAGAACATTTTAGTTCTCTTTTCTTGGTTGAGGTCGTGAGCCTCTCTTTTGTGTTCTTTGGAATATTCATACAAACCTTACATGTTAATCTCATCCTAAGTAATAATCATCCATATTTCACACATGCAATATATTTTAAAGCTTGTAGACATGCATACAAATAATATCAAACACAAGTAGGAAAGCTTTTAAACAATCAACACAAGTGAATCCTTATGGATTCTTCACACACATACAATTCATTTTCTCATCACCACACATGGTTGATGAGATTAAATATCCTTCTTACCTTAAAGGAAGATAAAATCTTTTTCTCTCTTGCCTAGTGATTTCGTGCTCTCCTCCAAGAACACCTAACATACTCAAATAAATTTCTACAAGTTATAACTATAGGAGAAAAATATAAACCATGGATAAATCATGGCTTAGAACCTTAGAAAAGAAGTTAGAAATGAAAAATAAAGATTTTTACCTTCTAGGAAAAATCTCCAAAGTGATTTTCCAAGCTTAAGATGATAGATTTTGGAAGAACTCTCAATTGGAGATGTTCTTAGAATGGTGTTTAGAGTTGAGAAAGTAGGTTAGATAAAATTTTGGGTGGTTGGATGGTGGTGTATAAGGCTTGGCCAAATGGTCTCCAAGAAGAACAACAATGGTGAGCTTTTGTGTTTGGAGAGAGAGAAGAGAGAAAGTGTGATAGCAAAGATGGAAATGAAGTGAAAATTGTCTCCTTTACCTAGCTTGGCCGTGGAGCTCCTTAGAGTGGAGATGGCCACTTTGTTTGACCCTCCAAAACTCCATCCTAGCCTTAGATGTGATCAAAGGTTGAGATCAAAGCTTGTCCTCCAAGCTTGTCTCCTATTGGCTCATTCAAGCCTAGTCACTTGTTCTTGAATGTTCCTCCCTAATGGTGATCACTAATTATGCTACTAATCAAGTTACTAATCTCATTAAGTTTCTATGTACACTTAATCTAGTTTAATTAGGCTAATTAGTTACATTACTAATTAATTAGCATTCTTATAATCAAAGCTTCAAGAGCCATTGATTAAATCAAGGGTTGACATTAGATAGCAATATGATTAAATCAAAGCCATTAGATCTTATCTCCATGAAATTCTAGCCATTAGATTCATCTTAAAACAATAAAGGGTCAAGATCTTCTCTATATTCTCCACATCCAAAGGTCACAAATGATTCTAACTACTTTTGTGAGACCAATCTCCACCGTACAATTGATCAACGACGGATATCCAAAGCCTTCATTATTAAGCTTATCATTACAACCATAGATTAGATCAACGGTAGATATTCAAAACTAAACCTTTTCATCCAATGGTGCAAATCAAGTTGATGCGTGCGGATGTAGTGATTAAAATTAAGATAAAAATCAGTTGTCAGGCCCACCAGAAAATAAAAACCTTACAACTAGTTGTAGTTAGTAAGGGTCGATCCACAGAGAACCAATTCAATTAACACTATTAAACAATTCCCAATTTAGACTCGATTAACAATAAACAAGTAAAAGGGGTTTTGGAGTTTTGATGAACAATGAACGACTTCAAAGATAACAATAAACAAACTAAAATCAACAATATAAGAAAATTGGTTAAGAGATTGAATCCACCACTAGATTTATATAATAATGTAAATCCACATATCCTTTTATTCCAACATGCTCAATTATGTTTTTATGCAATTGTGAGAGTAAATCTCTGTTTTCCTTACGTGTTGGTCAATTTAGCAACCGCTCAAATCAACTCCTAATCATTGATTAGTCATAAAGCAACCGCTCTTACAACTATCCAATAATTGCATTAAGATTTAGAAAACCAATTACACTAAGGTCTAATCACACACCGGGATTAAATTACTTAGAACATATATTTCTCTAGATCTAATACCGCAAATCAGCAAGCATAATAAACCCAGATCTACCACTTTTATAAGCGGCAAATAGCACAAAGATAATTATACCCACATGAACATCATACATCCCACTAGATCTACTACCGCAACCGCGCATAATAAACCTAGATCTACTACTTTGAAAGTAGGAACAAGTACAAAAACCTTCATACCAACAATAGATTTAAATATATGAATAAAAACATAAGCTGTGTTGAAATAATCAAATATGCAAAGTTTACAACATTAATACTAGCGGTTTCATCACCCCTTAACCAAAGGAGGTTTAGTTACACATAGCTAGAAAGAAATCACAAGAAAAACTATGAAGAAACAAGAAGAAACTATGAAGAAACAAGAAACTAAGAGAGAAAATGAAGGAGAGTTACATCTTGTTCATGATAAATGGTGCCTTTTATAGAAGTCTAAGGTAACAAAATGACAAAGGGAAGTGGGTGGATGAGTGGGTGAGTGAGTGGAGTGTTTGAGTGGATGGATTAGTGGGTTGGTTTAGTGGATTGGTTTAGTGGATGAGTGAGTGGAATGGTTGAGTGGTTGAATTAGTGAAAAATGCCAAAGGACTTTTGGTGAGTGGGAAATTATGGACATGAATGGGTGAGTGGATGGATGAGTGGATGGATGAGTGGATGAGTGGGTGGAGTGGTTAAGTGGTTGGATTAGTGTATGAGTGGATGAATGGGTGAGTTAGTGGATGAGTGGATGAGTGGATTAGTGGATGGATGAGTGGGTGGTTGAGGACGAAAATTTCGTGTCTGACTTGGAAGCCAAAAACGACCCACTATACTTCAGAACCACGAAAAGTGTTCTTCATGAAAGTTGTAGATCCTTGTCTTGGCTATAAAATGGATAGCTGGTTCGTCCAATTTGGCTTCCTTAAGCCCAAGATATGTCCCAAATACCGTAGGTTGCTCAAACCCAACTTCAGCACCTCTGTTCCGACTTGCAAGCTCAAAATGACCTACTAGACTTCTTTTTCTGAAAATGTGTTCTTCATGAAAGTTGTTTATTTGGATCTTGAATATCCACTGTCCAAATTTCAGCCCATCTCCATTATTAAATCTTGAGATATGATTTTATGAGTGCACACTGTTCGGATTCTACTGACAGAACCCGTATTCTGACTTCCATGTAAACTTAGGTCCCTTAGACATCTGAATCGGACTTCGAGCTCTTCATCAAAGTTGTAGAGCTTCCTCTTAGCTTTCCTACAAGATAAAATTCATGATTTTCAGATATCAGGAACTCAAGTTATGACCAAAATACAGAAACAGTGTAAAATCTCAATAATGCTGAAAATATTCAATTAGGACCAATTTGAGCTCAAACTCACAAAATCATGTCAAACTCAATCAATTAAGAATATGGAGAGTGTAAATGACTAAATATAAGGGTTTCTTAATGAATAAAATATGTGTTTATCAAATTCTCCCACACTTAGCTTTTTGCACTCCTGGGCAAAACTCAAGACCAAAATTTTACAATCAAGAAGAACAACCAAAGGTTGAGGATCAAAACATTCATGAGTTAACAATTCTCCACATCTCAAACCATCAAGCAAGGTATCTTCAACATGAATCGAGAATGATAGATCTTCACAAGATTCCCTCTCAATCTCTCAAGTGTTTAAAGGGTAGGTATTTCACTCAATTCAACCCATGAAAATTGCACTACCATAAGCTTGCTTATCTTCTACTTCTCCACTACTCAAAACACATGCACACACAAATCATGAGGACTTTATTCAAGGTTGTAGTGAGGTCAAGGTAAAGGAAAGGATAAAATGGATATGAGAAGATAAATACCAAAGAGAATAAAAGCAAATGAGAGTGAGTTCAAATAACAAGCATAAAAGTTCATCCCAACTCTAGTGTATATCCCTTTACATATTCATTTCCCAATCCTTTTCTTTTTTTAAACACTTGGTTTTTTTTTTTTTTTTTTTTTTTTCTTTTTATATATATGAACATAATTATATACATACATTTTTTTTTCTTTTTGGGCACTCTTTTCTTTTTCAACAACCATTTTGTACACACACCCCCACACTTGTTCAAAAACTCATCCATTAACCAAGCTAATGTTCTTTTATTCCCTAAGGTAAAGTAAGAACACGATTTCTCATTTAAGGCACATGATGAGCTAGAAACAAGGAATGGTCAAATAAGCTCAAAGGGGTTAAGCAAAGGAAAATATACAAGGTTGGCGGGAATCGAGAGAATTTTCAAGAAATCAAAAGAGTGCTTGATATCATATTGAAAACAAGGTTGGCTATTTGGTTAAACTAGCTAATTAAGAAAGAGGGCCTCAATCATGTTCATGCATGCAAGTGAAATGTAGCCTCAAAAAGAATCAAAGCAAGTTCTAGAGTGGTCATTAACATGAGTGAAAATCACACAAGAAAGAAGAGAATGGCATAAATGTTGAATCCATCCATTAGGCTCAAAATCTCACAAGGTATGCATCCATCAAACTCAATTCATCAATTTAATCATCCATCACCAAGCATATCAGTTCAAGAAGGGAGAAAAGTTATTCAATCATGCAATGAACCCCTTTTTTTGTTTTTTTTTTTTTTTTTTTTTTACAAAAAGAACATGCTGAAATCTCTCCCCCACGCTTAATATAACATTGCCTTCAATGTGAAAGAGAGATATAGAAAAGAGCAACACAACCTGATAAGAAGTGAATCAACGCCAAGCAGAAAAGAAACACACTGTCAGTACCGCATCAGACCCTGAAAAGAAATCAAACAATAAAACTTTAGTACTAATTAGTTACTACCTAAAAAACTCCTTACTCTGCCACCAATTAAGATGCGTCTCAAGAGTAAAATTACTCCTTACTCTGCCATCACTAATTGATTTAATAAGTACATGACAATCATATCATACTTTCCAAAACAAGACAACAAAATTTTTTTATTTTTTATTTTTTTATTTTTTTTATTTTTTTTTTTTTTTATTATTTTTTTTTTGGGTCAACTATCCTTCCCCCCAACTAAATCACAACATTGTCCTCAATGTTAAAATATAGATGAGTAAAGGACGAGAAGATATTACCTGTTGGAGAAAAGTGACACAAATTTAAGCGAAACAAGGTACAATAAAATCAAACCCATTAAAGATGAAGTCGCAATCGGCTTTTGTTTCTTGTTACTTCCTTCATTTGCTTCTGTTGACCAATCTATACGAGCTAATCTGGGATCAGTACATACTCAAAAGCTTCTAATTTATCAATGAGCTCATCAATAGTGGAGGCGAGAGATAAGAAGTTGTCTTCTTGAAGGAGTGATAAATTTGTTCCACTGACTTTGTCAAGAAAAATAACAAAAGATCAAAGAAATTATTAACATTCAACAAACCAATGGGTTTATGGTGGATGTTCGAGTTCAAGCCCAAGAGACAATTTGAAAAATCTCTTCCAAAGTACCAAAACCACTGGTAAGACAATAAATGCATCAGAATTGTCAACCATTGTTTTCATTCGTCCATGCATAGATGTTACACAATTTCTTCTCCAAGCTGTCTTTCCGGTGATGTTATTTTCAGCCAAAGGTTTAGGAATAACACCTAAAACTGATTGCCTCCTATAGAAGCGACAAGTGATACTGACCCCCATTAACCCACGACAACCTCCCCATATACAAGATGAATATTCCTCGTGCAAGTGATCGACCAAGAGTGCTAGCTGCGTTTACAAACTCTAATCCCTTCCCATAACTCGACCCACAAAAAACACAGACATTTTTGAGGTTACGAATAGAAGGCCCCATTCTATACTCTTCCTCCCTTTGAGTGTTTCTGAGTTGAAGGAAAATGGAGAAAATGGAGTGTTTAAGTAGGAAAAAGAATGGAAAGGGGAATAATTGCACCTATGAGGGTAGGTTGGCTGTTGTCAGAAAAGGTTGAAATTAAGAAACACAGAATCTTTTCTCCTCTTTTTTTTTTACTTTTTTTTTATTTTTTTTTATTTTTTTTTATTTTTATTTTTTTTTTTGACTTCAAGAAAACCATCAAGGTAAAGAAGTCTAGAAACCCCTGAAGGACCCTGCTCAAAGGATCGTCTGTACAAAAATTAAAATACAACAAAATGATACAAAGATAAAAGAAATAGAAAATGATGACATACACTGTATGTAATGTAGTGTCCATGGCGTATCTTTATCTTTGCGCGTCATGAGTGCGGTAGAGACATCACGTCCTCTCTTTTTTTTTTTTTTTTTTTTTGAATTTGTTAGAAAAACTTGATGAAAGATGAGTGTATACTTACTTAAGATTGGGATGGAGGTAGTCGCTCTTTCGGCTTTGTGCCAAAGCATTGTTGACCGATATTCGACCCATTCAAGACCAGCGCAACATAGGGCTCCCAAAAGGGACAAGTGGCCATAATACGCTTTTGCCTCACATGTGGGATACAATCTACCTTCTTTGTTTTTCAATTAAGAAGGCTGGATCGGGATGCATGCATTTCCCCATTCACGGTGTGTGTTACCAAAGCCAACCCTAAGACGTATACATAAATTTTTTTTTTTTTGTTTGTTTTTTGTTTTTTGTTTTTGAGAGATGACATGAAGAAGAAGAAGAAGAAGAAGATGATGATGATATGTACAGATTGTTGTGATTGTGGCTCACATCTTCCTCACGGTTTTACGTCGAGAAACGGCTTAAACGCCTTTTATGAGTCGGGATAGGCTTCCCATCTAATTTTCTTATAAAGCGGCAAACAGGGTCTTTTAGAGTCGATTCCCAAGATCGTAGCGTTTTTCTTCATCCTTGAAGAGATTCCACAATTTAAGAATTTCACGATGCACCAATCCACAAGAATGCGTCTCAAGAGTCGATAAGATATCATCTAATGACTCCTTACTCGATCCATTCTTAATGAAGAAAATTTTATCTTCTCATTTGCGGAAACCATCCCCAAAGTATGACATCGCTTGTTGAGTTCCATCGTCCACATTTGTAACGAGACTTGTAACCTTTTTGCTCTTCTCCTTTTAGAATATGAACTTCTTCCAAGACCAGGGCATATATGAGTCAAATGAAATTGAGGACTCACCGCTAATCGAACCTTTGCTTCAATTATCCAGCGTACATCTTTCGGCATACCTTTGTGCATTAACGGTCTCAATCTTTCACATCGAACTTTGTAGATTTTTCTCGAGCATTTTGAGGAAAAGAAGGAAAATGTTTTCTCGGGTTTGAAAGAATGACATCCATTTTGAAGGAGAAGAAGGATTCGGTTATTTTGGGAAAGCGAAAAATAAACCGACTTGAGAGTCACGAGTACCGTATCCGCCACTTAAGCCGGCAACACAAAGAACTCAAGAACTTGATTTTCCGGGAATGGTTGAGTCTTTGTCCATTAACTTTACGCGCATTACCATTCCTAGGATCCTCAATATTTACGGCCCCAGAGGATACACGTGTTTGACATGACAAAAGAACCGCGCCACCTAGATCTCAATTTTTCAAGGAGTAGGTGCGGATGATAATCTCAAAGCAGAACCTTTTTGACCAATTTCCGCAACTTTTGCAAAAGGTGTAACGGACCTTGAATAAAGTAGGCCAATAAAATCCATACTTTGCAAGATTTTCGCAGTTGTTGTCATTGAAGAAAAGTGACCTTCACATGCTTCCGAGTGACAAAATTTAATGGCACTACCTACCTTATTGTCGGGCACACAATTGCTTTTTTTTTTTTTTTTTTTTTTTTTTAGAGATTCAAATGCTTACAACCAACAAAACGAGATAAAAACATAATCTAAGGAACTAATGAAAACACAAAATAAAAAGGGATAAAGAGAGCAAATCTGGTTGGGTTGCCTCCCAATGAGCGCTTAGTTTATTGTCCTCGGCCCGACATGATGATACTTTTTTGCTCCTCATATTGTGGAAGGATGAGGGTCATCACTTCCATCTCTGCACCTTGTCGGGAAGTTCATGATATGGTTTGAGACGATGACCATTGACCTTAAATGCTTTGCCGAGAATTTTCACTCCCGATCTCAAGCTGCACCAAAAGGAAAAACATTAGTTACCACAAAGCGGCCCAATCCACTTAGAACGCAGTTTACACGGAAATAATTTGAGTCTTGATTGGAATAGCAGGACTTTTTGTCCTCTGTGAAATTTCTTTACGGAAATCAATTGGTCGTGGAATGCCTTAGCTTTAGTCTTATAAATCGGGGCATTCTCAAAGGCCTCATTTCTTAGTTCTTCTAATTCTGTAATTGGAACTTCCTTTGCTTTCCAAAGCACCTTCCAATTCCATATTAACTTGTTTAATGGCCCGATAAGATCGATGTTGCAACTCAACGGGCAAATGACGGGGCTTTCCATACACCAACCGAAATGGTGACATGCCGATGGGAGTCTTATAGGCAGTCTATAAGCCCATAAAGCATCTTCAAGTCGAGTGCTCCAATCCTTTCTTGAGGGATTCACTGTCTTTTCAAGGATTGACTTAATCTCCCGGTTGGACACTTCAGTTTGCCCATTTGTCTGTGGATGGTAAGGAGTGAAAATTTTGTGCATTACTCCATATCTCTTCAATAGAGCATCAAAGGTTTTGTTGCGAAATGGGTCCCTTGGTCACTGATGATAGCCCTTGGGGTCTAGAACCTGGAGAAAATATGTGACTTAACAAAATCTGCAACAGTTTTAGAATCATCAGATCGAGTGGCTTTTGCTTCCACCCATTTAGACACATAATCAACAGATAAAAGAATGTATGTGAAACCAAATGAAGGAGGGAATAGTCCCATGAAATCAATACCCCACACATCAAAGAGTTCCACAAAAATGATCGGAGTCGAGGCATTTGATTACGAGGACCAATATTACTGTTCTCGACGACGGTCCACAAGACTTACGAAGTTGTAGCGTCTTTGAAAATTGAAGGCCAATAGAAACCAGCTTGTCAAGCACTTTATTGGCTGTCCTTTTTCTTGCCAAAGTGTCCTCCACATGCATAGGTGTGGCAAAAGGAGAGGATGGAGTGTGTCTCGAGAATCGGGAATGCACCTCCTAATGACTTGATCCGCACAATGCTTCCATAAGTACGGGTCATCCCGGATATAGTATTCTGATCACTCCTTAATTTATCTCTTTGGGCCTTGTTCAAACCCTCAGGAAAGTCCTTAGTAACCAGGTAGTTAACAATGTCGGCATACCAAGGGATTATGGTGTTGACAACCATCAAATATTCATCCAGGAAAAGTCTCCATGATAGGCATTTCTTCCTCTTCGAGTTACCAATCTACTCAAGTGATCGGCCACCAAGTTTTCGCTCCCTTTCTTGTCTTTAATCTCCAAGTCAAATTCCTGGAGCAATAAAATCCATCGACAATCTAGGCTTTGCTTCTTTCTTTGTTAGAAGATACTTCAAGGCTGCATGATCTGAAAACACAATCACTTTAGAACCAATTAGATATGATCTAAATTTTTCTAAAGCAAATACAACACTAGAAGTTCCTTTTCTCGTGGTTGAGTAATTAAGTTGAGCATCATTTAGAGTCCTTGATGCATAGTAAATGGCATAAGGAACTCTATCAACTCGTTGTCCCAAGACAGCTCCTACCGCAAAGTCACGGCATCACACATTAGTTCAAAAGGTAACTCCCGGTTGGGTGGCGATGATAGGTGCAACAGATTAACAACTTCTTGAGTTTATTGAAAGCTTCCATACATTTCTCATCAAAGTTAAAATTAACATCTTTTGAAGAAGTCGCAAAGGGGCAATGAGACTTTAGAAAAGTCTTTAATGAATCTCCGGTAGAAACTGCATGACCAATAAAAAACGAATCTCCCCGCACACTAGTGGGTGGTGGCAAAGAATGCATGAGTTCTACCTTAGCTTTATCTACTTCAATTCCCCTAGCGAAATTACATGACCTAACACAATACCTTCATTCACCATGAAATGACATTTTTCCCAATTCAAGTACCAGGTTAGTGTCAATGCATCTTTTAAGCACCAAAGTTAAATGTTCCAAACAATTTTCAAAATCATTTCCAAAGACACTAAAGTCATCCATAAAAACCTCGATGATGTTTTCAATGTAATCGAGAAAATATACTCATCATGCATCTTTGGAAAGTTCCTGGTGCATTGCGAGTCCAAAGGCATTCGCCTATATGCAAAGGTACCAAATGGACAAGTGAATGTAGTCTTGTCTTGGTCTTACGGAGCTATGGCAATCTGATTGTAACCTAAAAAACCATCCGAGAAAACAATAATAAGAATGACCACTAATCTTTCTAACATTTGATCAATGAAAGGTAAAGGAAAGTGGTCTTTTCTCGTGGCGGCATTCAACTTCCTGTAATCAATACAAACACGCCACCACATGCGTAACCTAGTGGGAATAAGCTCATTTTCAGCATTTCTTACCACGGTAATTCAGATTTCTTTGGTACTACCGGACCGGGCTTACCCACTGTGTCGAAATGGGGTAGATCACCCCCACACTTAGGAGCTTCAATATCTCCTTTTTCACAACCTCCATCATGGGAGGATTCAATCTCCGTGAGGGTCTCTCACAGTTTAGTATCCTCCTCCATTAATATCCTGTGCATACAAACGGAGGGACTAATACCCTTGATATCGCCTATTGACCAACCAATGGCTGTCTTATGTTCTGCAAAATGACTACCAGTTTCTCTTCTTGCTCTTGGGTGAGTGACTTTGCAATTATTCTTTGGAAGGGTGTCCTTCTCCCCAAGAAGATGTATTTAAGATGATCGGGTAGTGCTTTCGGTTCCAATTCAGTGCCCGCACAATGTGAAGGTTGAGGTATATCGGTAGTAACAGTGTAAATCAACAAAAGTTACCTCATGCTCTTCTGGAGTGGAAGAGAGCTCTTGTAAGGCAGCAACAATTTCATCAATGTCTTCACTCCATGGCTCTTCTTCACTCTTCTTCTTTTCCTCCCTGTACATCTAAGCTATGAGTTAGAATTGTATCAAGAGCATCAAAATGGTCAGTATCAAAAGCTGCAGAAATTAAAGAATCAAAAGGATCAAAAGAATCAATTAAACAAGCAGAGTGCACATCACTTGGGTATCTCATAGCTTCAAAAATATTGAATCTAATTAATTCCCCATCAAATTCCATTGTTAGAATTCTGAGTGCACATCAATTTTTGTCCGTGCGGTCTTCAAAAATGGTCTTCCTAGCAAGATAGGAGCAGATTTGGGAGACTCATCCTTTTCCATTTCCAAAACATAGAAGTCTAGGAAACACTAATTCATTCACTTGTACCAAAACATCTTCAACCACACCCTTAGGGTATGCATTAGATCTATCGACCAATTGAATAACAACACCGGTAGGTTCCAAAGGACCCAAGTATAAAGATGCATAAATAGAATATGGCATGACATTTATAGATGCACCTAAATCAAGCATTGCCCTTTCAAACCTTGTGTTACCTATAGTGCATGGAATGGTGAATGTGCGGGGTCCTTACATTTGGTTGGGAGTTTCTTTTTAATTACAATTTGAAACATTTTCTCCAGTTGGACCTTTTCATTTCCTTTTAACTTCCTCTTGTTAGTGCATAATTCTTTCAGAAATTTTGCATATTTAGGTACACGCTTAATGGCATCTAACAAAGGGATATTAACCTCTACCTTCCTAAAAGTCTCAAGTATTTTTTTCGCTTCTTCTTTCTTGGTTTTAACTAACCTACTAGGAAAAGGAGCTTTAGTGACATATTTAAGAAGGGGTTGAAATACTTACCTTAGGGGTTTTGGAAGTTTGCCCTTATCATTTGCTTCTTTGGGTGGTTCATCCTTCTCTTGAATGATTGGTGGAAGAGAGGTAGGCTCATCCATCGTCTTTCCGCTTCTCAATGTGACAAAGACTAGCATTTTCCCTCGGATTCACTTACATTTGTGAGGGTAGTTTCCTGAAGCTTGGCTTTGAAACTTGTTGAATTCTGTGGACAAGCGCCCTATATCGATTCTGCAAGTTATTGATTGCGAGTCCTTGTTTCTTGTTGGAGCGCAAATTATTAGTGGCCATTTGTTTTACTAGCTCCTCTAATGAAGGCTCGGATTGCTTAGGAGCTTGAACTTGCTTCTTGTCTCGAGGGAAAGGTAC
Organism: Ormosia emarginata; assembly: GCA_029884605.1. Lineage (NCBI taxonomy): Eukaryota > Viridiplantae > Streptophyta > Magnoliopsida > Fabales > Fabaceae > Ormosia > Ormosia emarginata. The sequence goes on from JAQQTP010000048.1 coordinate 12,797,870, forward strand.
TTGTCTTTGTTGGAATCTGGAGGTCCATAAGTTGGAGGTTGATTTTGAGGTTGCTTTGCATAGTGAAATTTGGATGATCCCTCCAACCCGGATTATATGTGTTTGAGTAGGGGTTGTAATTTTTTGAAAGTCCAAAGATATCCCCCCTCTTGCTCTTACCTCCTCATTTGTGTCTTCTTGGAGAGTGGGACACATATCGGTGGGATGTCCGGATGAACAACAGATCCCACAAGCATGAAGCGGTGCTTTACTCCGAATCCATTAACATTGAACTATAGCAGATCAATTGAGTCATTTTCACGTATATCTTGGTTGTCTCTACTTCTTTCACCGCTCTTACTCCGGTGTCATTTCTAGAGTAGAATTGTTGAGTATTGGCAGCCATTCTTGAGATCAAGTTTCTAGCTTCTTGAGGAGTTTTATCAATCAATGCTCCTCCGCTAGCGAGATCAATCATGTTGCGATCCATCACTTGTAAGCCTTCATAGAAATACTTGAATTAAAAGCCGCTCACTTATTTGATGATGAGGCAGGTGAAACATAGCTTCTTAAATCTCTCCCAAGTAGTCATGGAGTGATTCCCATGCCTTTGTTGAATACCATGATTTCTTTTCGATTGTTGCGGCTTTTGAGGCAAGGAAGTATCTGTCTAGGAAAGTTCGGGCCATGTCCCGCCATGATTGGATGGATCCAGGGTGGCAAGTAGTAAAGCCACTCCTTAGGTGAGTCTTTCAATGAGAATGGAAAAGCTCTCAACTTGACTTGCTCTACATGAATTCTGCGGGTTTCATGCTAGAACATACCACATGGATTTCCTTCAAGTGCTTGTTGGGGTCCTCTCCTAGGGTAATCCATTGAAAGATGGCAAGAGATGGATTAAACCGGATTTCAATTCAAATGCCTCTTCATTTTCAAGAATGTCTATGCAAAGAGGTTGTTGATCTAGATCTGGAGCACCCAATGCCCTTAAAGTGTTTTACGCCATTGTCACTTCTTCGGATATTTCGGATGGCTCAAATGTCTCGAACTTGATAGATCAATGTAACGGGCGACTTCAATGTCGGCGGGTGTGAGTTGGAAGTTAACTTAGGATGGAAGGAAATTGAGGATGTGAAGTGAGTTGATCAATATAGTTCCTCAAATTTAGCAATTCTTCGTCTACTCCTTCAAAGGACATCAACACCTACAAAACACTCGAGAAAGAAAGATTAAAAATAAAATAAAATAAAATAAAATAAAATAAAAACATAATAAAAATAGGAAATAAATTAATAGTGTAATTGAAAAAATTGGTTCCCAAGAACATGGCCCAAAATTCGATGCGTGCGGATGTAGTGATTAAAATTAAGATAAAAATCGGTTGTCGGGCCCACGAGAAAATAAAAACCTTACAACTAGTTGTAGTTAGTAAGAGTCGATCCACAGAGAACCAATTCAATTAACACTATTAAACAATTCCCAATTTAGACTCGATTAACAATAAGCGAGTAAAAGGGGGTTTTGGAGTTTTGATGAACAATGAACGACTTCAAAGATAACAATAAACAAACTAAAATCAACAATATAAGAAAATTGGTTAAGAGATTGAATCCACCACTAGATTTATATAATAATGTAAATCCACATATCCTTTTATTCCAACATGCTCAATTATGTTTTTATGCAATTGTGAGAGTAAATCTCTGTTTTCCTTACGTGTTGGTCAATTTAGCAACCGCTCAAATCAACTCCTAATCATTGATTAGTCATAAAGCAACCGCTCTTACAACTATCCAACAATTGCATTAAGATTTAGAAAACCAATTACACTAAGGTCTAATCACACATAGGGATTAAATTACTTAGAACATATATTTCTCTAGATCTAATACCTTGCAATCCGCGCATAATAAACCCGGATCTACCACTTTTATAAGCGGCAAATAGCACAAAGATAATTATACCCACATGAACATCATACATCCCACTAGATCTACTACCGCAACCGCGCATAATAAACCTAGATCTACTACTTTGAAAGTAGGAACAAGTACAAAAACCTTCATACCAACAATAGATTCGAGAAATATATGAATAAAAACATAACTGTGTTGAAATAATCAAATATGCAAAGTTTACAACATTAATACTAGCGGTTTCATCACCCCCTTAACCAAAGGAGGTTTAGTTACACATAGCTAGAAAGAAATCACAAGAAAAACTATGAAGAAACAAGAAGAAACTATGAAGAAACAAGAAACTAAGAGAGAAAATGAAGGAGAGTTACATCTTGTTCATGATAAATGGTGCCTTTTATAGAAGTCTAAGGTAACAAAATGACAAAGGGAAGTGGGTGGATGAGTGGGTGAGTGAGTGGAGTGTTTGAGTTGATGGATTAGTGGGTTGGTTTAGTGGATTGGTTTAGTGGATGAGTGAGTGGAATGGTTGAGTGGTTGAATTAGTGAAAAATGCCAAAGGACTTTTGGTGAGTGGGAAATTATGGACATGAATGGGTGAGTGGATGGATGAGTGGATGGATGAGTGGATGAGTGGGTGGAGTGGTTAAGTGGTTGGATTAGTGTATGAGTGGATGAATGGGTGAGTTAGTGGTTGGATGAGTGGAGTGAGTGGATGAGTGGATTAGTGGATGGATGAGTGGGTGGTTGAGGACGAAAATTTCGTGTCTGACTTGGAAGCCAAAAACGACCCACTATACTTCAGAACCACGAAAAGTGTTCTTCATGAAAGTTGTAGATCCTTGTCTTGGCTATAAAATGGATAGCTGGTTCGTCCAATTTGGCTTCCTTAAGCCCAAGATATGTCCCAAATACCGTAGGTTGCTCAAACCCAACTTCAGCACCTCTGTTCCGACTTGCAAGCTCAAAATGACCTACTAGACTTCTTTTTCTGAAAATGTGTTCTTCATGAAAGTTGTTTATTTGGATCTTGAATATCCACTGTCCAAATTTCAGCCCATCTCCATTATTAAATCTTGAGATATGATTTTATGAGTGCACACTGTTCGGATTCTACTGACAAAACCCGTATTCTGACTTCCATGTAAACTTAGGTCCCTTAGACATCTGAATCGGACTTGAGCTCTTCATCAAAGTTGTAGAGCTTCCTCTTAGCTTTCCTACAAGATAAAATTCATGATTTTCAGATATCAGGAACTCAAGTTATGACCAAAATACAGAAACAGTGTAAAATCTCAATAATGCTGAAAATATTCAATTAGGACCAATTTGAGCTCAAACTCACAAAATCATGTCAAACTCAATCAATTAAGAATATGGAGAGTGTAAATGACTAAATATAAGGGTTTCTTAATGAATAAAATATGTGTTTATCAAATTCCCCCACACTTAGCTTTTTGCACTCCTGGGCAAAACTCAAGACCAAAATTTTACAATCAAGAAGAACAACCAAAGGTTCGAGGATCAAAACATTCATGAGTTAACAATTCTCCACATCTCAAACCATCAAGCAAGGTATCTTCAACATGAATCGAGAATGATAGATCTTCACAAGATTCCTCTCAATCTCTCAAGTGTTTAAAGGGTAGGTATTTCACTCAATTCAACCCATGAAAATTGCACTACCATAAGCTTGCTATCTATCTTCTACTTCTCCACTACTCAAAACACATGCACACACAAATCATGAGGACTTTATTCAAGGTTGTAGTGAGGTCAAGGTAACAGGAAAGGATAAAATGGATATGAGAAGATAAATACCAAAGAGAATAAAAGCAAATGAGAGTGAGTTCAAATAACAAGCATAAAAGTTCATCCCAACTCTAGTGTATATCCCTTTACATATTCATTTCCCAATCCTTTTCTTTTTTTAAACACTTGGTTTTTTTTTTTTTTCTTTTTTTTTCTTTTTTTTTATATATATGAACATAATTATATACATACATTTTTTTTTTTTTTTCTTTTTGGGCACTCTTTTCTTTTTCAACAACCATTTTGTACACACACCCCCACACTTGTTCAAAAACTCATCCATTAACCAAGCTAATGTTCTTTTATTCCCTAAGGTAAAGTAAGAACACGATTTCTCATTTAAGGCACATGATGAGCTAGAAACAAGGAATGGTCAAATAAGCTCAAAGGGGTTAAGCAAAGGAAAATATACAAGGTTGGCGGGAATCGAGAGAATTTTCAAGAAATCAAAAGAGTGCTTGATATCATATTGAAAACAAGGTTGGCTATTTGGTTAAACTAGCTAATTAAGAAAGAGGGCCTCAATCATGTTCATGCATGCAAGTGAAATGTAGCCTCAAAAAGAATCAAAGCAAGTTCTAGAGTGGTCATTAACATGAGTGAAAATCACACAAGAAAGAAGAGAATGGCATAAATGTTGAATCCATCCATTAGGCTCAAAATCTCACAAGGTATGCATCCATCAAACTCAATTCATCAATTTAATCATCCATCACCAAGCATATCAGTTCAAGAAGAGAGAAAAGTTATTCAATCATGCAATGAACCCCTTTTTTTGTTTTTTTTTTTTTTTTTTTTACAAAAAGAACATCCTGAAATCTCTCCCCACGCTTAATATAACATTGCCTTCAATGTGAAAGAGAGATATAGAAAAGAGCAACACAACCTGATAAGAAGTGAATCAACGCCAAGCAGAAAAGAAACACACTGTCAGTACCGCATCAGACCCTGAAAAGAAATCAAACAATAAAACTTTAGTACTAATTAGTTACTACCTAAAAAACTCCTTACTCTGCCACCAATTAAGATGCGTCTCAAGAGTAAAATTACTCCTTACTCGCCATCACTAATTGATTTAATAAGTACATGACAATCATATCATACTTTCCAAACAAAGACAACAAAAATTTTTTTTTTTTTTTATTTTTTTATTTTTTATTTTTTTTTTTTTTATTATTTTTTTTTTGGGTCAACTATCCTTCCCCCCAACTAAATCACAACATTGTCCTCAATGTTAAAATATAGATGAGTAAAGACGAGAAGATATTACTGTTGGAGAAAGTCGACACAAATTTAAACAGAAACAAGGTACAATAAAATCAAACCCATTAAAGATGAAGTCGCAAATCGGCTTTTGTTTCTTGTTACTTCCTTTCACGCTTCCTGTTGACCAATCTATCGAGCTAATACCGGATCGGTACATACTCAAAAGCTTCTAATTTATCAATGAGCTCATCAATAGTGGAGGGAGAGATAAGAAGTTGTCTTCTTGAAGGAGTGATAAATTTACGTTCCACGCTTTGTCAAGAAAAAATAACAAAAGATCAAAGAAATTATTAACATTCAACAAACCAATGGGTTTATGGTGGATGTTCAGTTCAGCCCAAGAGACAATTTGAAAAATCTCTTCCAAAGTACCAAAACCACCTGGTAAGACAATAAATGCATCAGAATTGTCAACCATTGTTTTCATTCGTCCATGCATAGATGTTACCTGAATTTCTTCTCCAACTGTCTTTCCAGTGATGTTATTTTCACCAAAGGTTTAGGAATAACACCTAAAACCCGATTGCCTCCTATAGAAGCGACAAGTGATACAGCCCCATTAACCCACGACAACCTCCCCATATACAAGATGAATATTCCTCGCCGCAAGTGATCGACCAAGAGTGCTAGCTGCGTTTACAAACTCTAATCCTTCCCATAACTCGACCCACAAAAAAACAGAGACATTTTTTAGGTTACGAATAGAAGGCCCCATTCTATACTCTTCCTCCCTTTGAGTGTTTCGAGTTGAAGGAAAATGGAGAAAATGGAGTGTTTAAGTAGGAAAAAGAATGGAAAGGGGAATAATTGCACCTATGAGGGTAGGTTGATTTGTTGTCGAAAAAGGTTGAAATTAAGAAACACAGAATCTTTTCTCCTCTTTTTTTTTTTACTTTTTTTTTTATTTTTTTTTTATTTTTTTTATTTTTATTTTTTTGACTTCAAGAAAACCATCAAGGTAAAGAAGTCTAGAAACCCTTGAAGGACCCTGCTCAAAGGATCGTCTGTACAAAAATTAAAATACAACAAAATGATACAAAGATAAAAGAAATAGAAAATGATGACATACCTGTATGTACAGTGTCCATGGCGTATCTTTATACTGCGCGTCATGAGTGCAGTAGACATCACGTCCTCTTTTTTTTTTTTTTTGAATTTGTTAGAAAAACTTGATGAAAGATGAGTGTATACTTACTTAAGATTGGGATGGAGGTAGTCTGCTCTTTCGGCTTTGTGCCAAAGCATTGTTGACCAGTATTCGACCCATTCAAGACCAGCGCAACATAGGGCTCCCAAAAGGGACAAGTGGCCATAATACGCCTGGCTGCCTCACATGTGGGATACAATCTACCTTCTTTGTTTTTCAATTAAGAAGGCTGGATCAGGATGCATGCATTTCCCCATTCACGGTGTGTGTTACCAAAGCCAACCCTAAGACGTATACATAAATTTTTTTTTTGTTTGTTTTTTGTTTTTTGTTTTTGAGAGATGACATGAAGAAGAAGAAGAAGAAGAAGATGATGATGATATGTACAGATTGTTGTGATTGTGGCTCACATCTTCCTCTGGTTTTACGTCCAGAAACGGCTTAAACGCCTTCTATGAGTCGGGGATAGGCTTCCCATCCAATTTTCTTATAAAGCGGCAAAACAGGGTCTTTTAGAGTCGATTCCCAAGATCGTAGCGTTTTTCTTCATCCTTGAAGAGATTCCACAATTTAAGAATTTCACGATGCACCAATCCACAAGAATGCGTCTCAAGAGTCGATAAGATATCATCTAATGACTCCTTACTCGATCCATTCTTAATGAAGAAAATTTTATCTTCTCTATTTGCGGAAACCATCCCCAAAGTATGACATCGCTTGTTACAGTTCCATCGTCCACATTTGTAACAGACTTGTAACCTTTTTGCTCTTCTCCTTTTAGAATATGAACTTCTTCCAAGACCGGGCATATATGAGTCAAATGAAATTGAGGACTCACCTGCTAATCGAACCTTTGCTTCAATTATCCAGTACATCTTTTGGCATACCTTGTGCATTAACAGTCTCAATCTTTCACATCGAACTTTGTAGATTTTTCTCAGAGCATTTTGAGGAAAAGAAGGAAAATATTTTCTCAGGTTTGAAAGAATGACATCCATTTTGAAGGAGAAGAAGGATTCAGTTATTTTGGGAAACTGAAAAATAAACCGACTTGAGAGTCACGGAGTACCGTATCCGCCACTTAACCAAGCAACACAAAGAACTCAAGAACTTGATTTTCCAGGAATGGTTGAGTCTTTGTCCATTAACTTTACGCGCATTACCATTCCTAGGATCCTCAATATTTACGGCCCCAGAGGATACACGTGTTTGACAGCAAAAGAACCGCGCCACCTAGATCTCAATTTTTCAAGGAGTAGGTGCGGATGATAATCTCAAAGCGAACCTTTTTGACCAATTTCCGCAACTTTTGCAAAAGGTGTAACAGACCTTGAATAAAGTAGGCCAATAAAATCCATCTTTGCAAGATTTTCGCAGTTGTTGTCGCCGAAGAAAAGTGACCTTCACATGCTTCCGAGTGACAAAATTTAATGGCACTACCTACCTTATTGTCGGGCACACAATTTTTTTTTTTTTTTTTTTTTTTTAGAGATTCAAATGCTTACAACCAACAAACAGATAAAAACATAATCTAAGGAACTAATGAAAACACAAAATAAAAAGGGATAAAGAGAGCAAATCTGGTTGGGTTGCCTCCCAATGAGCGCTTAGTTTATTGTCCTCACCGACATGATGATACTTTCATCTTGCTCCTCATATTGTGGAAGGATGAGGGTCATCACTTCCATCTCTCGCACCGGGAAGTTCATGATATGGTTTGAGACGATGACCATTGACCTTAAATGCTTTGCCGTAATTTTCACTCCCGATCTCAACCGCACCAAAAGGAAAAACATTAGTTACCACAAACGGCCCAATCCACTTAGAACGCAGTTTACCGGAAATAATTTGAGTCTTGATTGGAATAGCAGGACTTTTTGTCCTCTGTGAAATTTCTTTCGGAAATCAATTGGTCGTGGAATGCCTTAGCTTTAGTCTTATAAATCGGGGCATTCTCAAAGGCCTCATTTCTTAGTTCTTCTAATTCTGTAATTGGAACTTCCTTTGCTTTCCAAAGACCTTCCAATTCCATATTAACTTGTTTAATGGCCCAAGTAAGATCGATGTTGCAACTCAATCCGGGCAAATGACAGGGCTTTCCATACACCAACCGAAATGGTGACATGCCGATGGGAGTCTTATAGGCGGTCCTATAAGCCCATAAAGCATCTTCAAGTCGAGTGCTCCAATCCTTTCTTGAGGGATTCACCTGTCTTTTCAAGGATTGACTTAATCTCCGGTTGGACACTTCGGTTTGCCCATTTGTCTGTGGATGGTAAGGAGTGGAAATTTTGTGCATTACTCCATATCTCTTCAATAGAGCATCAAAGGTTTTGTTGCGAGAAATGGGTCCCTTGGTCACCGATGATAGCCCTTGGGGTCCCGAACCTGGAGAAAATATGTGACTTAACAAAATGCAACGTTTTAGAATCATCGGATCGAGTGGCTTTTGCTTCCACCCATTTAGACACATAATCAACGGATAAAAGAATGTATGTGAAACCAAATGAAGGAGGGAATAGTCCCATGAAATCAATACCCCACACATCAAAGAGTTCCACAAAAATGATCGGAGTCGAGGCATTTGATTACGAGGACCAATATTACTGTTCTCGACAATGGCCACAAGACTTATGAAGTTGTAAGCGTCTTTGAAAATTGAAGGCCAATAGAAACCTTTGTCAAGCACTTTATTGGCTGTCCTTTATCGCAAAGTGTCCTCCACATGCATAGGTGTGGCAAAAGGAGAGGATGGAGTGTGTCTCGAGAATCGGGAATGCACCTCCTAATGACTTGATCTGCACAATGCTTCCATAAGTACGGGTCATCCCAGATATAGTATTTACAGTCACTCCTTAATTTATCTCTTTGGGCCTTGTTTAAACCCTCCGGAAAGTCCTTAGTAACCAGGTAGTTAACAATGTCAGCATACCAAGGGATTATGGTGTTGACAACCATCAAATATTCATCCGGAAAAGTCTCCATGATAGGCATTTCTTCCTCTTTAGTTACCAATCTACTCAAGTGATCGGCCACCAAGTTTTCGCTCCCTTTCTTGTCTTTAATCTCCAAGTCAAATTCCTGGAGCAATAAAATCCATCGGAGCAATCTAGGCTTTGCTTCTTTCTTTGTTAGAAGATACTTCAAGGCTGCATGATCTGAAAACACAATCACTTTAGAACCAATTAGATATGATTTAAATTTTTCTAAAGCAAATACAACAAGACTAGAAGTTCCTTTTCCGTGGTTGAGTAATTAAGTTGAGCATTATTTAGAGTCCTTGATGCATAGTAAATGGCATAAGGAACTCTATCAACTCGTTGTCCCAAGACGGCTCCCTCGCAAAGTCACCGGCATCACACATTAGTTCAAAAGGTAACTCCCGGTTAGGTGGCCCGATGATAGGTGCAAAGCTTAACAACTTCTTGAGTTTATTGAAAGCTTCCATACATTTCTCATCAAAGTTAAAATTAACATCTTTTTGAAGAAGTCGCAAAGGGGCAATGAGACTTTAGAAAAGTCTTTAATGAATCTCCGGTAGAAACTCGCATGACCAATAAAAGAACGAATCTCCCGCACACTAGTGGGTGGTGGCAAAGAATGCATGAGTTCTACCTTAGCTTTATCTACTTCAATTCCCCTAGCGAAATTACATGACCTAACACAATACCTTCATTCACCATGAAATGACATTTTTCCCAATTCAAGATTACCAGGTTAGTGTCAATGCATCTTTTAAGCACCAAAGTTAAATGTTCCAAACAATTTTCAAAATCATTTCCAAAGACACTAAAGTCATCCATAAAAACCTCGATGATGTTTTCAATGTAATCGAAAATATACTCATCATGCATCTTTGGAAAGTTCCTGGTGCATTGCGAGTCCAAAAGGCATTCGCCTATATGCAAAGGTACCAAATGGACAAGTGAATGTAGTCTTGTCTTGGTCTTCGGAGCTATGGCAATCTGATTGTAACCTAAAAAACCATCCAGAAAACAATAATAAGAATGACCACTAATCTTTCTAACATTTGATCAATGAAAGGTAAAGGAAAGTGGTCTTTTCTCGTGGCGGCATTCAACTTCCCGTAATCAATACAAACACGCCACCACGTATCGTAACCTAGTGGGAATAAGCTCATTTTCAGCATTTCTTACCACGGTAATTCCGCATTTCTTTGGTACTACGGGACCTGGGCTTACCCACTTCTTTGTCGAAATGGGGTAGATCACCCCACACTTAGGAGCTTCAGTATCTCCTTTTTCACAACCTCCATCATGGGAGGATTCAATCTCCATTGAGGGTCTCTCACAGTTTAGTATCCTCCTCCATTAATATCCTGTGCATACAAACGGAGGGACTAATACCCTTGATATCGCCTATTGACCAACCAATGACTGTCTTATGTTCCCGCAAAATGACTACCGTTTCTCTTCTTGCTCTTGGGTGAGTGACTTTGCAATTATTACTGGAAGGGTGTCCTTCCCCCCAAGAAGATGTATTTAAGATGATCAGGTAGTGCTTTCAGTTCCAATTCAGGTGCCCGCACAACAGAAGGTTGAGGTATATCAGTAGTAACAGGTAAATCAACAAAAGTTACCTCATGCTCTTCTGGAGTGGAAGAGAGCTCTTGTAAGGCAGCAACAATTTCATCAATGTCTTCACTCCATGGCTCTTCTTCACTCTTCTTCTTTTCCTCCTGTACATCTAAGCTATGAGTTAGAATTGTATCAAGAGCATCAAAATGGTCAGTATCAAAAGCTGCAGAAATTAAAGAATCAAAAGGATCAAAAGAATCAATTAAACAAGCAGAGTGCACATCACTTGGGTATCTCATAGCTTCAAAAATATTGAATCTAATTAATTCCCCATCAAATTCCATTGTTAGAATTCCTGAGTGCACATCAATTTTTGTCCGTGCAGTCTTCAAAAATGGTCTTCCTAGCAAGATAGGAGCAGATTTGGGAGACTCATCCTTTTCCATTTCCAAAACATAGAAGTCTGCGGAACACTAATTCATTCACTTGTACCAAAACATCTTCAACCACACCCTTAGGGTATGCATTAGATCTATCACCAATTGAATAACAACACCAAGAGGTTCCAAAGGACCCAAGTATAAAGATGCATAAATAGAATATGGCATGACATTTATAGATGCACCTAAATCAAGCATTGCCCTTTCAAACCTTGTGTTACCTATAGTGCATGGAATGGTGAATGTGCCAGGGTCCTTACATTTGGTTGGGAGTTTCTTTTTAATTCTGGTGAAACATTTTCTCCCAGTTGGACCTTTTCATTTCCTTTTAACTTCCTCTTGTTAGTGCATAATTCTTTCGAAATTTTGCATATTTAGGTACCGCTTAATGGCATCTAACAAAGGGATATTAACCTCTACCTTCCTAAAAGTCTCAAGTATTTCTTTTTCGCTTCTTCTTTCTTGGTTTTAACTAACCTACTAGGAAAAGGAGCTTTAGTGACATATTTAAGAAGGGGTTCGAAATACTTACCTTAGGGGTTTTGGAAGTTTGCCCCTTATCATTTGCTTCTTTGGGTGGTTCATCCTTCTCTTGAATGATTGGTGGAAGAGAGGTAGGCTCATCCATCGTCTTTCCGCTTCTCAATGTGACAAAGACTAGCATTTTCCCTCGGATTCACTTACATTTGTGAGGGTAGTTTTCCTGAAGCTTGGCTTTGAAACTTGTTGAATTCTGTGGACAACTGCCCTATCTGATTCTGCAAGTTATTGATTGCAGTCCTTGTTTCTTGTTGGAACTGCAAATTATTAGTGGCCATTTGTTTTACTAGCTCCTCTAATGAAGGCTCAGATTGCTTAGGAGCTTGAACTTGCTGCTGTCTCGAGGGAAAGGTACTTGTCTTTGTTGGAATCCTGGAGGTCCATAAGCTGGAGGTTGATTTTGAGGTTGCTTTGCATAGCTGAAATTTGGATGATCCCTCCAACCCGGATTATATGTGTTTGAGTAGGGGTTGTAATTTTTTGAAAGTCCAAGATATCCCTCTTGCTCTTACCTCCTCATTTGTGTCTTCTTGGAGAGTGGGACACATATCGTGGGATGTCCGGATGAACAACAGATCCCACAAGCATGAACGGTGCTTTACCCGAATCCATTAACCCATTTGAACCATAGCATCAATTGAGTCATTTTCGTCGTATCTTGGTTGTCTATACTTCTTTCACCGCTCTTACTCCGGTGTCATTTCTAGAGTAGAATTGTTGAGTATTGGCGTACCATTCTTGAGATCAAGTTTCTAGCTTCTTGAGGAGTTTTATCAATCAATGCTCCTCCGCTAGCAAAGATCAATCATGTTGCGATCCATCACTTGTAAGCCTTCATAGAAATCTTGAATTAAAAGTCGCTCACTTATTTGATGATGAGGGCAAATTTGAAACATAGCTTCTTAAATCTCTCCCAAGTAGTCATGGAGTGATTCCCCATGCCTTTGTTGAATACCTGATTTCTTTTCGATTGTTGCAGCTTTTGAGGCAAGGAAGTATCTGTCTAGGAAAGTTCGGGCCATGTCCACGCCATGATTGGATGGATCCAGGGTGGCAAGTAGTAAAGCCACTCCTTAGTGAGTCTTTCAATGAGAATGGAAAAGCTCTCAACTTGACTTGCTCTACATGAATTCTGCGGGTTTCATGCTAGAACATACCACATGGATTTCCTTCAAGTGCTTGTTGGGGTCCTCTCGGGTAATCCATTGAAAGATGGCAAGAGATGGATTAAACCGGATTTCAATTCAAATGCCTCTTCATTTTCAAGAATGTCTATGCAAAGAGGTTGTTGATCTAGATCTGGAGCACCCAATGCCCTTAAAGTGTTTTACGCCATTGTCACTTCTTCGGATATTTCGGATGGCTCAAATGTCTCCGAACTTGATAGATCAATGTAACGGGCGGCTTCAATGTCGGCAGTGTGAGTTGGAAGTTAGCCTAGGATGGAAGGAAATTGAGGATGTGAAGTGAGTTGATCAATATAGTTCCTCAAATTTAGCAATTCTTCGTCTACTCCTTCAAAGGACATCAACACCTACAAAACACTCAGAAAGAAAGATTAAAAATAAAATAAAATAAAATAAAATAAAATAAAAACATAATAAAAATAGGAAATAAATTAATAGTGTAATTGAAAAAATTGGATCCCGACAACGGCCCCAAAATTCGATGCGTGCGGATGTAGTGATTAAAATTAAGATAAAAATCGGTTGTCGGGCCCACGAGAAAATAAAAACCTTACAACTAGTTGTAGTTAGTAAAGTCGATCCATGAAGAACCAATTCAATTAACACTATTAAACAATTCCCAATTTAGACTCGATTAACAATAAACAAGAAAAAAGGGGGTTTTGGAGTTTTGATGAACAATGAACGACTTCAAAGATAACAATAAACAAACTAAAATCAACAATATAAGAAAATTGGTTAAGAGATTGAATCCACCACTAGATTTATATAATAATAATGTAAATCCACATATCCTTTTATTCCAACATGCTCAATTATGTTTTTATGCAATTGTGAGAGTAAATCTCTGTTTTCCTTACGTGTTGGTCAATTTAGCAACCGCTCAAATCAACTCCTAATCATTGATTAGTCATAAAGCAACCGCTCTTACAACTATCCAACAATTGCATTAAGATTTAGAAAACCAATTACACTAAGGTCTAATCACACAGGGATTAAATTACTTAGAACATATATTTCTCTAGATCTAATACCGCAACCGCGCATAATAAACCCAGATCTACCACTTTTATAAGCGGCAAATAGCACAAAGATAATTATACCCACATGAACATCATACATCCCACTAGATCTACTACCGCAACCGCGCATAATAAACCTAGATCTACTACTTTGAAAGTAGGAACAAGTACAAAAACCTTCATACCAACAATAGATTGAGAAATATATGAATAAAAACATAAGCGTGTTGAAATAATCAAATATGCAAAGTTTACAACATTAATACTAGCGGTTTCATCACCCCCTTAACCAAAGGAGGTTTAGTTACACATAGCTAGAAAGAAATCACAAGAAAAACTATGAAGAAACAAGAAGAAACTATGAAGAAACAAGAAACTAAGAGAGAAAATGAAGGAGAGTTACATCTTGTTCATGATAAATGGTGCCTTTTATAGAAGTCTAAGGTAACAAAATGACAAAGGGAAGTGGGTGGATGAGTGGGTGAGTGAGTGGAGTGTTTGAGTGGATGGATTAGTGGGTTGGTTTAGTGGATGAGTGAGTGGAATGGTTGAGTGGTTGAATTAGTGAAAAATGCCAAAGGACTTTTGGTGAGTGGGAAATTATGGACATGAATGGGTGAGTGGATGGATGAGTGGATGGATGAGTGGATGAGTGGGTGGAGTGGTTAAGTGGTTGGATTAGTGTATGAGTGGATGAATGGGTGAGTTAGTGGATGAGTGGATGAGTGGATTAGTGGATGGATGAGTGGATTAGTGGATGGATGAGTGGGTGGTTGAGGACGAAAATTTCGTGTCTGACTTGGAAGCCAAAAACGACCCAATATACTTCAGAACCACGAAAAGTGTTCTTCATGAAAGTTGTAGATCCTTGTCTTGGCTATAAAATGGATAGCTGGTTCGTCCAATTTGGCTTCCTTAAGCCCAAGATATGTCCCAAATACCGTAGGTTGCTCAAACCCAACTTCAGCACCTCTGTTCCGACTTGCAAGCTCAAAATGACCTACTAGACTTCTTTTTCTGAAAATGTGTTCTTCATGAAAGTTGTTTATTTGGATCTTGACTATCCACTGTCCAAATTTCAGCCCATCTCCATTATTACATCTTGAGATATGATTTTATGAGTGCACACTGTTCGGATTCTACTGACAGAACCCGTATTCTGACTTCCATGTAAACTTAGGTCCCTTAGACATCTGAATCGGACTTCGAGCTCTTCATCAAAGTTGTAGAGCTTCCTCTTAGCTTTCCTACAAGATAAAATTCATGATTTTCAGATATCAGGAACTCAAGTTATGACCAAAATACAGAAACAATGTAAAATCTCAATAATGCTGAAAATATTCAATTAGGACCAATTTGAGCTCAAACTCACAAAATCATGTCAAACTCAATCAATTAAGAATATGGAGAGTGTAAATGACTAAATATAAGGGTTTCTTAATGAATAAAATATGTGTTTATCACAAGTCAAGCTCTCTTTGTTGACTTAATTCTTATTGGCTTAAAATAAATCAAGCCACTATCATTAACTACTTTCTCTAAACGTGGGTCCTGCAATGCATTTGTGGATCCTACAAACTAAAAGTGGGTCCCACAGCCATTTCCAGGTCGATTGTCGTTTATTTGTACTGACTAATAAAATAATATTATAATAATATAAAATTATTTATTGCACAGTTAAATCCTAAAAATTAAAAGATTAACAACCATATCATTCAGAATTGGGTTTAGTAAGATCCCCCAGCTCCGAATAATTAAAATAAGATTTCTCCGGCCCGAAAATTATTATTTTTTTGACTCAGAGTAAATCACATAAAACACTCAAATATGAACACGAAACAGTCAAATAAATTTTTATAACATACAGAAAAACATAAAACAGTACAATCAAGACAAAACAGTAATTCACTCAAAAGTTGGGGTGTTACAATAATAACCATTTAAATAGATTTGAGGCCATGATTTATGATGTCGTTGGTCCAAAGTTTTGGTTCCATTACAATCAACCCTTAGAGGAGCCTTCAAATAAATATGCTCAAAAATTTTATGATATGCTTCATGCGGCCCAAAAGCCTTTGTGGCCGGGATCTGAAAATGAAACTGAATTATCTATTGCTATTGAAATATTGAATATCAAATTGGAGGGAAACATTTCCCAATGATTTTTTTAATCAAATAGTAGCACTTATGAAAGGGACACATCCTTCTAAAAATCTCATCCCATAAAAGTTTTATAAGGCAAAAAAAATAGTTTTCAAACTAGGTCTTACTGCAAAGAGAATTGATTGTTGCATGAATGGTTGCATGTTGTTTAATGAAGAGGGAGTTACAGAATGCACATTTTGTGGTGCGACTTGATATAAAATAAAAGGGATTGGTAAGGGAACAACCAAAGAGATCCCTGTAAAGAAGTTGATTTATTTACCTTTTATTCCTAGGCTGAAGATATTATATGTTTTAATGAGTTCTGCTTCGCACATGAGATGACATTATGAAAATAGACGAGAATCAGGAGTGTTATATCATCCATCAGATGGAGAAGACCGAAAACGTTTTAATGAAACATATCCTGAATTTAAAGTTGAACCAATAAATGTTAGATTAGGCTTAAGTGCAAATGGTTTTACTCTATATAGTCAGTCAGCTATTCCTTACTCCCGTTGGCATGTAATTGTCACTCCGTACAATCTTCCTCCAGAACTATGCATGACAACTCCATATATGTTCTTGACTTTGATTATTCTTGGGCCACATAATCCGAAAAGTAAAATAGATGTGTACTTACAATCTTTGATAGATGAGTTGAAATTATTGTGGGAACAAGGTGTCTTAACTTATGATATTTCAAAAAAAGAAAATTTCGTAATGAAAGTTGCATTAATGTGGACAATAAATGACTTTCCTGCGTACGACATGTTATCGAGTTGGAGTACAGCAGGGAGATTGGCATGTCCATATTGTATGAATTGAACAGAGGCTTTCACTTTGAAACATGGTGGCAAATGTTCTTGGTTTGATTGTCATCATCAATTTCTGCCTATGAATCATGCATACCGCAAAAATAAGGATGCATTTTAAAAGAATAGACAAGAGAAATTTGTACCTCCACCTAGGTTGTCTAGGGCCAAGGTATGGGAAGATGTTTGTGATGTTCCAAAAGTAACTGAGGCGGGTTCATGTACATGTGCTAGGTTCGGAGTTACTCATAATTAGATAAAACAAAGTATTTTATTGGAGTTACCATATTAGGAAACTAATATAATCAGACACAATCTTGATGTGATGTATATTGAGAAAAAATGTGTTTGATAATGTCTTTAATACAGTGATGGATATTAAAGACAAAACCAAAGACAATATTAAAGCTAGAATGGATATGAAAGAGTATTGTAGGCGGAGGGAACTACAGTTGCAAGAATTGTCTAATGAAAATTTTTTGAAACCTAAAGCAAAATTTGCGTTGTCCATGGAGTAAAAAAGAACTGTATGTAAATGGGTTAGTGAATTAAAAATGCCTTATGGATATGCCTCTAATTTACGTAGATATGTAAATATGAGAGAGTGGAAGCTATTTGGGATGAAAAACCATGATTGTCGTGTGTTTATGGAGCGGTTGTTACCAATTATTTTTTGTGCATTTCCAGATTCAGTGTGGAAACCTTTAGCTGAATTAAGTAAATTTTTCAAAGATTTGTGCTCAACAGTGTTACGTGTGTATAATTTGTTGCTAATGGAGCAAAACATCGTCATTACAACATGTAAGTTGGAACAAATCTTTCCACATAGATTCTTTAACTCAATGGAGCATTTACCTATTCATCTATCGTATGAGGCAAGAATATGAGACCTTGTTTAATATCGATGGATGTATCCATTTGAGAGGTAATAACCTATTTTATTGCATTTTAAAATATAGTAATCTTTTTATTTCAAATTTTAGTAATTAATGATATCATGTTTCTTTTAGGTACTTGAATAGGTTGAAACAAATGGTTAAAACAAATCAGGTGTGGAAGGGTCCATATGTGAGACATATTTATGCCAAGAGACTTCTCATTTTTGTTCTTACTATTTTGAATCTCATGTGCAATCAATGAGAAATAGAGTTGGTCGAAATGATGATGGAGGTTTAGATGAGACAATCCAACCCACTTTATCAATTCAATCTTCATGGCCTCTCAGCTGGAACTTGTAACAGTAGGTATTTAATGGATAAGGAAGTAGTTGCTACACATTTACATATCCTACTTAATTGTGATGAGATTCAACCATATATTGGGTAAGTGAACTAAATCATTCTTGAATTGTTCATTTTATTATGTATATGTAATTGGTTCATATTTAGTAACCTTGTGCGTGTTATTAGATTTTTTGAGGAATATTTGAAAGCAGCTAATCCAAACATCAGTTGCACTGATGTTGATGGTATGATTGCATCTGAATTTCCAACTTGGTTCTGAAGTTACATAAGTGTCTTAATACTTTTTTTTAATGATATAAATGTTTGATAGTTATATTATAAATTATAATAATTTTACTATTATCATTGGTAGGTTCACAATAAAAATAACTTGGTACAAAATCATTTTTTGCACCATTTAGCATGGGGTCCTAAGAGAAAGGTTCATACATGGCCTATCTACTTTGTCAATGGTTATAAGTTTCATACAGAAGATTAGAGTATTGGTAAAAAAAATAATCAATTGTGGGGTTTATGTTAAGGGTGATGACAAAGTAAAACAAGAGAATTATTATTATGACATCATTAAAGAAATTGTGGAAGTAGAATACCCAGGAAAACTAATGAAATAGTTAATGTTATTTAATTGTGAACGGTTTGATGTTGTACTTAATTGTGGTGTGAAAGTTCATAAACAATATGGAATTGTGAAGGTTCTACATACTCAACGGTATTCAAAATATGACACATTCATATTTGCTCAAAATGCAATTTAAGTGTATTATGCACCTTACCTTGAAAAAATAAAAAACAAGGCTAATTGGTGGATTGTCATTAAAACCAAACCAAGAGGTAATGTTGATGCTCGATATGCATTAGAGGTTACATATCAAGATACTGCAACCTGTGTGAATTTTATAACAAGGAAAAAGATGATCCTACACCTCTTTTAGAGGTGTAGTACACACCCTTTTTAAGGGTGTGTGATTGAGAGAGAGAAAGTGATAAGAAAAAGTAAGTATAATAAATGATATTAGATGAGATGTGAAAAGTAGTGTATGCATTATTTGTGGTAAGAATATCAAAGTTATTATAATAAATGATGACCCTCTTGCTAACTTAAGAGATGAAGAAGATGATTATCATGAGGTAGAAGCTGATGTCAGCGACGATGAGGAGGAAGATGAGGTAGAAAGTAATGAAGGAGAGGATAAAGAGGAAGATGAATTTGATTTTGACAATGATTCTGAAAATAACAATGAAGATAAAGATCTTCAACAATATGAATTGCTTAATGATGATTGTGATGACGATGATGGTGATGAAGGTGATGACTATGATGATGGTGATGCTGATGCTGATCATGAATATGATTAGTGTTTATTTTTTTTCATTTGTTAACAAAAGGTAAATTAATTGTGTTTTTATATTTTGCACAAATTAATTATTGTTTATTTGATAAACATTTTAGTTACATTCTATTTGTGTTCATTACAGATGTCTGAGAAAGATTGAGGTAATGGAAAAGTTTCTAAGGGTCGCCCAAAAAAGCAACAGCCGGTGCGACTGGTGCGACATTCTACTTCTCACCCATCTTTAACCTCTGCTAGTTCTCCATCTCCTACTGCTACTCCATCACCCACATTACCTATATTTACTTATTCTATTCCAAGTGCACTTTCACCACCTCTTACTCAATCTCACCATGTGATGCCTCCAACAGAGGAGTCTCGTCACAATGTTGGATCATCTATCCCTCCAATAGATGTAGGATCTGCACCTGGATCAAGTTACACTCAAGATGCATCAGATGTACAAATGTTTGGTAGCAAACCAATTTTATATCTAGAAGGAGATGGGTATGTATAAGTAATATTTTTTTTTAAATTACATTACTATGTTTGATATGTTATAACTAAACACCTATATTGTTTGTAGATTTTTACCTTCGCACCTGGCGGCAAATGACATCAGTGATATCTTCAAGAGCCATTATTTAAAGTCATGAACATCATGGAAAAGGATAGGTGATACTACAAGAGATATGTGGTTTGCTGAGTTTATGGTAATTTTTACATTTTTATTACTACAATTTAAAATTTGATAGACTTTTTTTGTTCATAAACAATTTACTTACTCATATTTATTGCTGAGGAAATATATTGTCATTCCACCAGATAATTATTGGGTTCAAAGAAACTTTGAGAAATGGGGTGCAACATTGTTGAAGAATGTTATGGAAAAAGCTCGCAAGAAAATGGAGAGACCAAGTTGGCATGGGGATGAGATATAGGACACATTGTGTACATATTGGGAAAGTGAAGCTTTCAAGAAGAAAAGTGCAATTGCAAAAGCCAATCGGGCATCTGATTGTGGTGGATATGGAGCTTCATATCACACCAGTGATTCAATTACCTCATCTCAGCAAAAAGCTAATTTGGTTAAGTTCACTATTATCTTGCATTATTGTCGAAGTTGTCTAATATGATTAAATTTACCAATATGGTTTTGTTACAATTGTTATAGACTAAGTTGAATGGTGTTGTTCCATTAGCACCAACATTGTTTCACCACACACATCGACATAATGATCACACATGGGTGGATAGGATATCAAAGCATATAACTGTAAGTAATTGTTTTATCTAATTCGAACTCTTGAGTTTGAAATAATGATGTTCAGTAATTGTATTCATGTTGCAATCTTGATGTTTAAATGAAACTCTAAATATAAGTCAATATTTTTTTTATGTGTGTGCTTGCAATACCATGCTTAGATTCCTTTTGATTGTCTTTTTGGTCATAAATCATAGGAACTTACTTTGAACATGTGATTGAAACCATGTTTATTCTTATGCTGGCCTATTTTTTTGACTTGTTATGATATCTATTTATTGTATGTCAAAAGTCCCTATTCTATTTTCAAAGAGGAATATTTTAACTGTGTCATCATCTTAAATTGAAATTAAACAAGCTTGCAGCTTTTAGCATGTGATTGAAACCACATTTATTCTTACACTTTATGTCATTGCTTATATTATGTTTGACTTATGTATTGCTTTAACTTTTTACATTAATTAGTATCATATTAGTATTGATAGACCAAATTTGCAAATGAAATGCAAGAAATGATCCAAAGAGCATCAGAGCAGGGAACTCCTCCCCTAGATGAGTTAGATGTGTGGTGCAATGTGGCTGGAGTGAAAAAAGATAAAATATATGGTCTTAGAATTAAGTCAACCATAGCGGCTGGAAGACTACAATATTATGACTTAAGTTCTTTAACATCTAACTGAATGCGAAGAGATGAACTAGAAGAATTAAGAAGTGAGAGAAATGAGCTTCGATCTTAAGTGGCAGATAATATGAGATAGATTGAGGAGACAAATCGGGTGGTACGAGAGATGATACAACTGATGAACTTTCAGTCTTCTCAAACATTTCCCGTGACTGATGGAGTAGAAGAGGAGAAGGACGAGGAAGAGTTTTTATGATTAGAGTTTAGTTTGTGTTGTGTTCAACTTTCTTACATTTGAAATGTTGTAATAATGAGATATTGTAGACAATGCTTAGTTTAGTTTATTATAGAATGTCTTGATGTTTAAATGAGATATTTTAAAGACTGTATTAGTTTAGTTTACGTTATTTTTTATTTATTTATGTGTTTGGTTATATATAAGATTGTTGATTGTAGTTTATTAGGTGTTTTAAAAATTTGAATTTTAATAAATTTAAAAATAATTACAAATTCATATCACAAATTAGAGATCGAATTAGGGACCGAATATATATATATATATATATATATATATATATAAAGACATTTAGCGATCGATTTAGAGATCGATAAATTGGTCTCTAATTTAAAGACTGATTTAGTGACCGATTTTATAAAATATATAATATATTCAGCCTTTTAGATATCAATTTAGAGACTGATAAATTGGTCTCTGGTTTAGAGACCGAGTTAGCAACCAATTTTATAAAATATATAATATATTCATATTTTTAGAGACCGAAAAAATTGGTCTCTAAGAAATCAGTCTTTAAATGGGTCTCTAATATACTTTTTTGAAAAATAATTGACCAATATTTGACCGAAATTAGCGATCAGTTATTTAAAAATATCGGTCGCTAAATCAGTCTCTAAATTTAGCAGCCGACCAATATGAGTCGCTAATATTTAGCGACGAGTGGTTTAAAGACCGATTTAAATAAGTCTCTAAATTAGTCTCTAACTATTTTAGTGATTGATTTTTATGATTTAGAGATCGATTTTTTGGTCTCTAAAATTCAAATTTTTAGTAATGGTATATGATTAATTTGAAGTGTGCATGTTTTGCAATGTTTATTTTGTACAGACACTTCAAAAGATGAGTCACGTATGTATCAGACACTCGTGCCAAACATGACATGACAGTTTTGCTATGATGATATTGTGATGCTTTATACTCATACCTGACTAATATGGGTATTCAAAATTTAGGTGATCTGCTAAAAATGAGATTCTTTATGTTGCTAATCTTGTATTCATTTAGATGATTTTGCTGCATTAATTTAGATGTGCTTTTAATATTCTTCTTGCAGTTCCATGACTTTCATCTTTTTTTTTGCCAAATCTGTATTTGCTAATCAAAGTGAGGTGCATGATAACTCTCTTTTTCTCTCTCGTGTGTGAGTATATCGTGTGTGGTAGAGGCATAGTTGTGCATATATAGTGATTTTTTGTTGATAAAAACTGATTTTACTTATCCTCATAGTGACAAGAAGTAATTTAATACTTAGCATCATATTCAAGCCTGCTAGGACTTACTTTGTTCTCTCCCACTCCCTGGTGAGATATCTTATTCACTATATGAGTTTGTAAAATTCATTGTGGACATTTAGCTGCATTTTTGCTCAAATAATTATTGCTTAATGGCTGGAAATTATATTGTTCTGTTATGTGAATCTTGTTGGGATGGTTACTATCTTCTTACCTAAATATTTGCTAAAATGATGCTGTAGAAATTTGGCTGGAAAATGGCTTATCGTACTGCTATGTGTTACATTAATTTTACACTGATCATGTTGTTTTTAAGTCTGTTTATACTATAGACTTAAGTCTATCCTTTTGTTAATTCTTCGGTTCTTGTTGATAATTTATGTTTTCTATTACTTGTATGTTCCAGTTGTTCTCACATACATCCATGCAGTAGCCTATGGGGTGAATTAGTTGTTGGTATGTAAAGATTGAAGTCCAATTATTCATGAACATATTTGAAAATTTTCAGTTATTGCCAAATGTTGTGATCACAAAAGGCCTAGGCAAGTGCTAATGTTTGCATGCTGTGGTTTGTTAGCCTAACGTAGGGAGAGTTTTACAAATCTGAAACTTGAGACTGCTTAGGTACTATTCATATTTTTAGTGTGTTGATAATTTTGAATCTCCATTTTGTCGAAGTTTGGATTCAAGATGCTTATGGCGTATTTCTTAACCAGTTGCTTTCTTCTGATATATACTGGCTAGCGGCTAGCAAATTGAAGTATGTATATATATATATATATATATATATATAAAGAATTTCAGCCCCTGGTTATTACCAATAAACTATGCAACATTATTTTAATTATTTGGGTATTTGATAAAAAAATCTTTTGGATATGTCAGTACTGTGTGTGTTATGCTACCCAATAGAGTTTAACTTACTATCATGTTTGTTCAAATTGTTGCAGGTTGAGATGGCTTCTTTTGTTGCTTTGATAGGACTGATGTAATTGCTATTTTGAGTTCGAACTTGAACATTATTATAATATAATTTACCAGTTACATTTTCAATTTAAATCATGCATAATAAAATGCCACTGCTCTTTAGTTTAAGAAAATATAAAACTTACACTCCTAAAAGTATATATATGCAGTAATGCAAGCAAGAAAACATAAAACTTATACTCCTAAAAGTATATGTAGTAATGCAATGCAAGTAAGGATTATTTCCACAGAGAGTATCTAATCTAATTTTATACGATGTGAATGTAGATGAGAGTTTCGAAAATAATTTTAAAAAAAACAACTAAAGAACAATTCAAATTAAATTATCAAAATTAATCAAAATAATAAACTTTGGTCTAAGTCAACACTCACCATTGAAAATTTACAATTAATTATCAATGCAAGTATATATCAATTCACACTTTAAATATTTATTGTTAAAATTATTTTCTTATCTCTCTTTAGTGGTAGTTAATTAGAAAATAAGTGATTTAAATAACTGTAACTACTAAACATCCCAAGACAAACGTACGTTAAAGGTTTGATCTAGTAGCACATTTAAGAATTAGAGAAATCGATAAAACTAAACAACAAAAGCACAAGCGGTTGCATTAAATTTAGTCAAGCGTTCTTCCAAAGATCTAATAATTTCTGACACAGTAAAATATTAAATTTTAGTTGCTTCACAAATAAGAGAGATCAAACAATTATGAATTTGATATCTAATATAGCAATAGATTGCAACAAATAATAAACTAGTAGACTTCTTAGTAATTAGCTACGCAGAGTCGTGGATGAAAACTTGAAGAAGAAGAAGGGGGGAGCGCGACATGTGTGAAAATCTATTCATTACTCTCCCTTTACTCAATATTTAGCAAATTTTAAAGCCTACCAAATCTCTTATCAAATTTTCTATAAAATCTTCTATAAAATCTCTTACCAAAATTTCTATAAAATATCCTATAAAATCTCTTACCAAATTTTCTATAAAATCTTTTATCAAATTTTATAAAAAATCTCGTATCATCTCCTACCAAATCTTTTATAAATTTTTTTATAAAATATCCTATAAAATCTCCTCCTAAATCTTCTATAAAACCTCCTATCAAATTTTTTATAAATATTCTAAATATTATCCTAAGATAATAATATTCAAATATAACTAATTAAGAAATTAAAAATATAAATAGGGTCTTAATATAACTAGGAAAGTGGTGTTTTCAGTTGGAATTTTCATGCACTAGATCCAAAAATTTTTAAAAATACACTAGGTTAGATTCATGTAAGTCCCAAAACGTCAGTAGTGCAGGTGCAACAATTTCAAGCTCAATTTCGACTTTGATGCAGCCACTATCTCTCAAAACTCAAAACATTAAAGTTGTAAAGTTTTCTCTTGGTTTTACATATGATCTTGAATCATATCAGTTGAAGCATGAACGATAGAGTTATGTCTAGATTACGAAATGATGTCGAAACTGTCCAAAATCAGTCAATTAACTTAGTTTTACACTTAACTCTTTATTTACTATAAAATCTTCTATAAAATCTCTTACCAAAATTTCTATAAAATATCCTATAAAATCTCTTACCAAATTTTCTATAAAATTTTCCATCAAATCTTCTATAAAATTTTATATAAAATCTCCTATCATCTCCTACCAAATCTTTTATAAAATTTTATATAAAATATCCTATAAAATCTCCTCCTAAATCTTCTATAAAACCTCCTATCAATTTTTTTATAAATATTCTAAATATTATCCTAAGATAACAATATTCAAATATAACTAATTAAGAAATTAAAAATAAAATAGGGTCTTAATATAACTTGGTGTTTTCAGCTGAAATTTTCGTGTACTGGATCCGAAAATTTTCAAAAATACACCAGGTTAGATTCGTGTAAGTCCCAAAACGTCAGCAGTGCAGGTGCAACAACTTTAAGCCCAATTTCAACCTTGATGCAGCCACTATCTCTCAAAACTCAAAACATTAAAGTTGTAGAGCTTTCTCTTGGTTTTACATATGATCTTGAATCATCTCAGTTGAAGAATGAACGAGAGAGTTATGCCTAGATTACAAAACGATGTCGAAACTGTCCAAAATCACTCAATTAACTTAGTTTTACACTTAATGTCTTTATTTACTTCCTAAATCAAAATATAAAAATAATGAGTATATTTAAGTACCAAATAAATATAAAAGACTAAATATTAAGAGAAAAAAATGTGATATTTTATATTCTCATAATTTAACTTTTCAACTGAACTGATCATTTGAAAGTGTTTATTGGTGGTAATTTACTTAAGGTTATGAATAAATGGATGCCTTGATTTTTTATATGCTTTTTATAGGATGACGTGTTATTCAATGCCAATTAGAGTGAGCTGGAGTTTTATTGGTATCCATAATGGATAATCCATCGATAGAGTCTATATCTATAGTGTTTGATTATTATTTCATGGATATTTAGAAACTGTATGGATTACATGTGAGGAATATTATTGGAATAATTTCCAGTCAAAAATAATTATTAGAATCATTGTTAAAAAAAACAGGTAAACATTTCTTTATTTTTAATTTTGAAATCAAAGGTCTAAATAACTTGTAAAATCAATTGCTATTCTTTTATTTATTTATTCGATCAAAACCAATAAAAAAAACAAAAACAAAATTGCATGTGGCTTCGGTAGGAAGTCGTGTTATGAGGGCCATATGTAGTTCTCCATTTCTTTCTTTCACATAGAGAAGTATGTAAAATTTTATGTTTTAGTCGTTCTGTACAGAGGTTCTTCGAAGGTCGCGCTGCAAAGTACAAAAAAATATATCTGAGTCGGGTCAAACCCGATACATGAAGTTCGGTTCCATGTCAAGTTCGAATCGGATATCTAGAACAATTACACGGGATCATGTCAAGCCGGTTCGAGTTTAAAAGTTGACACCATTAGACTGTCAAGTTAAAAGGAAAAGTAAAATAAGAGACGTAGATAGTAATAAGAAAAATGATATTTTTATATTATTTTTTATTTTATATTATTTTTTATTATATTTTTTAATAATTGTGATTAAGTAAAAAAATAATTAAAAAAATAATGTAATCAATAGAATAAAAAAATAATATAAAAAGTTATATAAAAAATAATAATATAAAAAAATCATGGTTGTAATTTATTAATGGGAATGGGTGGAAGCGATTAGCATTTTGCAGCTTATGTTAATGGCAATGAGTGAGGATTTTAGACACTAGTTGATATGCTCTTTACCAACCACGATTGGAATTACTAATCTGTTAAAAAATATTGCTCTCCTTCTTTCTTCCATCTTTTCGTTACAAACACAAATCTGCACCGTTGCACAATTTCCCCCGTTGCATGTGGCGACATAATAACTTGATGTCGTTTCCATTATTTAATCAATCCTTGATGTGATGGCAAGATTATGGCCATTGTGGTTCGAAACCCACTTGCAAGAACAAATATAGTGCATTACAAAAATGTTTGGTGAATATTGGTATTTATCGATGCTTTCTTCTTGATCTATCGTAGTCCCAACTTCCAAGAGCAACTTTTTACTATTGCGGGCCAAGACAACAGACAGATGAACGTTTAATCATGTCACACACACAGGTGGATAGCGAGATCAATCACCTTGATACTGCCAGAGTATATAATATGATTATATGATTGGCTGAGTAAGCCATGGAGGTTCCGGGTGTTGCAGTAATAATAAAAAGAACTCTGACTCTAATTTTTTTCTTCTAATCCTTCTTTTTATTCTTTTTAATCATTCTCCATATGTCTATTAATTTAATTAAGTAAATGATAATAACATGTTGTGCCACATGCATAGAAGTATTGAACACATTATTTGGAACCTAACCAAGCTCGTGCAATTTTTCACCTAGATAGATGAGATCATTTGCTAGCATTTTGGACATTCCCAATTTCCTATTATATACTCTTATAAAGTTAACTCAAGGCTTCAGCAAATCATTCATGTAAGTATGGTCAAATTGGAGGCTACCTCTTCATAAATGGCTCTAGTAGTAACATCCTGTCAAAATTACAAAGACACGCGCCTACTACATAAATGGAAAGTATGAAGCTACAAATGGAAACTGCAAACAATCATACATC
Source organism: Ormosia emarginata (assembly GCA_029884605.1). NCBI lineage: Eukaryota > Viridiplantae > Streptophyta > Magnoliopsida > Fabales > Fabaceae > Ormosia > Ormosia emarginata. The sequence goes on from JAQQTP010000048.1 coordinate 12,825,782, forward strand.
AACCAACAGTGATATCAAATGCACAAACAAATTATTTAATTTTCGAGAAAAGAATTTTCCTCCTCGTATAAGAAATAACGGCACTTGATCCGAAAGTCCTCAATGTCTCAGCTTCACATCCATTTTCACAGGAAGGACCTTGCCTCGATGGTTGAAGGTCATGAAGTCTAGGTTGCCAGGTAAAGAAACAATCTTGCACACAAGTTATCGAACCCTGGTGATTGGTATCCAAGCAATTCCATGACAAGTGATATAATATTTCCAGCAGAGTCAGAGTAAGTTACTACGTTATGAAATTCTATACGTCATATGTGCATAGTGCAACCAAGGATAGCAATTACAAAGTTTTGCAAACAGAAAATTCCTTTGACAAAGGACAAATATATTAATGATATATGAACAACACTTTTTGCACGCTACTAACATCCTCTCACATTCAATATTTTATCATTAAACACCACTTACATCACCTGTTTTTAATATCTCATATCAATGATATCAACAAAAGATCCAATAATAATAAACTATAAGTGTAAAATGTTTTCCAACAAATGGTGTATGAAGTGTTACTTGGTATACTATTAGGCATCATGTCATATTTTATATAATGGAGGGTGCAACAAACACCAAGTCACTTACATGACTGACTAAGCAGAAAACTTGCTTCTGAATTAGATCACAGAGCTTCGAACCAGCCACCATTGTTTTAGTCTTTTTGTAGTTACTATATATATATATATTTTATTTTACTGTATTTTTTTCAATTTTTTTAAAAATTTTAAGTGAGTGAATATAACCAACCCTAGTGAGTTGAGTTACTTTGGTCATTTTTCCTCCACCAAAGTGAGAGAGCTTGGCTTGCTTTTTGAACCAAGCCTAATGCCATAGCAATGGATCTTTGGTGTTTGCATGAGTCGATTATCTCTATATCTTGAGTGTCTTATATTTGATCTAATTGGACTTCATATGTGCTTAATTGTTAACTTTTAGCTAAGTTTTTGGATATGAAGTTTAATCGGATCTTTGTTGTGAAACTATGCTTAAATGTGTTTATAAGCACTCATAATTGCATTGTATTTTTCAAGAGATCAATATCACCCCTAGAAGTAAAGAAAGAGAGAGGAATTTAAAGAAAGTAAGTGACACGGCCCGTGTCACATGACACGGGGTGGGCCGTGTCCTTCTCTGAATTTTCAACATGGACCGACCAACAACACGGCCGTGTCATATGACACGGGGTAGGCCGTGTACATCTCTGTCTTCACAAGAGGATCCAGTTTTGAGCAATGACCATCAACACGGCCCGTGTCAAATGACACGGGATGGGTCGTGTTTCTCTCTGACTTGCAAAACACTTAAATTTGTGTTACCAGAACCTGACACGGGGTAGGCCGTGTCAAACAACACGGCCCGTGTCATCGAATCAGAAAGCCAGATACGAATTCTAATGCAAAATTAGGTCTCCAAAGTTATCAATAGGATTGTCAGGGCTTCAAAAAGTCGGGAAGCGCCAAGAGCTAAGGAGAAGACCAAGAACAAGGGAGAAGGAGATTGGATCAAAGATTAGAGTCTCGGGTTCGAGCAATTGGAGATCAATCATCCCCAACCTTTGGAAACTAGTTTGATCTTTAGTTTTCTTTCGCACTTCTATTCTTGACAATATTTTTCTTCTATTCTTTTGGTTTTGAATTTGCCATGTGTGGCTAGTTTTCTTATATGGTTAAGGGAAGATGAAACCCTAGTTTTGATTATGTGATTCTTGCATATTTCCTTATATTAATACAATTGTGTTTTTATTCATATGTTTCTTCTTAATTTAGTATAAAAGTTTTTATACTCTTTGCCAATTTCAAAAGTGGTAAAACTAGGATTGCTATCTTGTGATTTGCGGTGGTAGGACTAGTGAGGCATATGATCTAAGTAATTTAATCCCGGTGTGAGATTGGATCTTAGTGTGATTAGTTTTCTAAATCTTAATGCAATCAATAAGTAGGTGTAAGAAGTTGCTTTACAAATAATTATTGATTAGGGATTGATTTAGCGGTTCTTGAATTAACCAAAACTTAAGGAAAGCAGAGAATTAATCTCACAATCACATAAAAACATAATTGACCATGTTGGTATAAAGGATATGTGGGTTAGCATAATCATATAAATCTAGTGGTGGATTTCATCTCTTAACCATTATCTTTTAATTGATTTTCCAAATTATATTTACTGTTTTTGTTTTGGATTCAATTTCTATTTTTAATTTCAACAAACAAAACCCCCGTTTATTGTTTACTGTCTTTGAGTGTTAAAATTAGGATTCAAATTATAGTGTTAATTGAATTAGTTCTCTGTGAATCGACCATTGCTAACTACAACTGGTTGCAAGATTTTTATTTTTAGTGGAACTTGGCAACTGATTTTCATTCTAAATTTTAATCACAATCCACACCACACCACTGCAACGAAGGCAATGATGAGCAACTAATATAAGATACTATTTTTAACTTTTGTTCTTAAAATCATAATTGTTATGGTCTAAGCTAAAAATTAGAAATAATATAAATATTTTTTTTCAATTATATGAAATCGTTCTCAGACTTTGAATTCCAATTATAGTATACACATCAAACAAGATAATTAAAATTAGAACATCCAATTCTAATTTCAAAACTTAAATTCAAGTCTAATTCCATGCATCAAACGATACTTTTTTTTGCAACTCTATCGCTTATATTACCATTGGAACCACAAAGTTCACAAAGAAAATTCTTGAAATTATATTGAATGCTTGAGATACATTGCTAAGTAGCGAAATGGGTGAGAGTGCAAGTTTCATTTTCTCTGCCAACGCCAACCCTCCTCCACTAGGGAAAACCACCGGACGGAGGAGGCAATGTTCAATTCCAAGTGTCTTTCAAGGATAAGGTGTTGGGGAACAAAACTCCACCACCTCCTCATGAAAAAATTGACTTAATCCAGAAAGGCTTAGTTCGTGTGGAGCTTGAAGGAGGCAATAGGTTACTTCCTAAGGTTTATTTGGATGATAATGTTTTTAACGAACTATGCCTTCCATGGCAAGATGCTCTGGTAATCAAACTTCTTGGTAAGGATGTCGGTTTCAAGGTGATGAATGACATGTTAAAGAACTTGTGCAAGCTTTATGGGGCCTTCGAAATCATGGATGTTGGGAGAGGTTTTTTCATGGTTAAGTTTGATCTTGAGGTTGAAAAGGACAAGGTCATGGGGGGGAGGGGTCCGTGGATTTTTTTTTTATCACTATCTTGCAGTTTCTCCATGGTCCCCTAATTTTGAATCGCTAGTGGCAAAGGTTGATAAAACTTTGGTTTGGATTAGCTTCCCGAGTCTCAATCTAGTTTATTATGATGAAAGTTTCCTTTTGGCTCTTGCTTCGGTTGTTGGGGTGCCTGTGAGAGTGGATACTAATACTCGAAAGGTGGCTAGAGGAAGGTTTGCACAGATTTGTGTTAAGATTGATCTCAACAAACTTGTAGTGGGAAAGGTATGGCTAAGACCTTCAACACTCTAAAGATGTTGGGCATAACAACCAACCCGTGCAAGTGGGGACCTCAAAACAACAAGACAAAAAGTTATGGACCAAGAAAAAAAGTTGAGAAACGATTGTCCAGAAACTTCAGCCCAAATGACAAGCTTTCATGTCTCATTGCGTGTTACCTCAGCCCAAATGAATAATTCTCATGTCTCAATGCCTGGTGCTAAAATTGTTGAGAACAGCCGTAACTTGACAAGGCAACAGCCTAGAAAGTGCTACACCCTAACCAAGTCGGTGGTTGTTTGTTCGAGACGTAGGAGGAGGGATTAAGACCAGTCTGCCTATTGCAACGGTGTCCCCAAACCACCTCGAATTGATCGATGATAGTGCAGGACATGGTTTTTGAGACACGACAGGTGGTTCCAAGAGAGGTTAATTCTGATGTTGCTATGGATGGAGAACATCTCAATGGCTTTTCTTAGGCCATCCTTTCTTGTTTGTTTTCTTATAATGAATATGTTCAATAATATCTTAATTCTTGCTTGGAATATTCGTGGAGCTGCCAATGCAGTTGGCAAAAGACATGTCAAGAGCTTAGTTAAAAAGCATCAGCCCTCCCTCTTTTTTATTCTAAAACCTCATGTTCCTTTCTCTAAAGTGGAGGATTTCTGGGATAGATTGGGGTATAAACCAGTTTCAGTGGTCGAAGCTTCTGGTCATTCAGGCGGTATTTGGGTGATGTCTAACAATAACGGATTTCGGGTTTCTATTTTTGATGTTTTGTCTCAGGCCATTTACTTTAAAATTATTTTTGCTGGTAAAGAATGGTTATGTTCTGCTATATATTATTGTCCTATTCCTACATGTCGTTCCAGGTTGTAGGATCATCTCAAGCTCCTTCGCCAGGCTGTTACCATTCCTTGGCTTGTGATGGGAGATTGTAATGACATTTTACTTCCATATGAGGTCAAAGGGGGCAACTTTCTTTTTTCTGAGGCCAATCAGTTTGCTGATATGATAGATGCTTGTAGCTTAATGGATCTTAGATCAATTGGAGCTCATTTTACTTGGCACAAAACTGTCCATGGCTTAACTAGAATCTCCAAACGTCTTAATGGAGGTCTAGATGATTGTGCCTAGTGTCTGGCTTTCCTGGATGGTTATTTGGAGGTGCTACATAGATTGCATTTTGATCATCACCCCTTTCTCTTGCATTGTGGTGGCCAACTGAGGAGTAGAGGGGAACACCCTTTCTGCTTTGAATTGGCCTGGACTACTTACCCCCTCAGTATAGTGCCATTGTCTCAGCGGCTTGGGCTACTCAGGTTCATGGAGTCATTACCAAGCTGGATTCTATCAGAGACGAGTCTATTAAATTCAATAAAGAGGTCTTTGGTAGTGTTTTCAAGAGGAAGAGGATCTTAGAAGCTCATATGAGTGGCATTCAGAGAAAGCTTGAAAGAGTGGACTTGATTGCTCTTATCAATCTTGAGCGACAATTGCAGCAAGAATATAACTTAATCCTTAGCCAGGAAGAGATGATCTGGTTCCAAAAGTCCAGGGAAAATTAGGTGAAGTTTGGCGATATGAGCACTTCCTTTTTCCACACCCAAACTATTGTTCGTAGGAAACGTAACCGGATAATTAACATTATGTTGGAGGGGGAAGTATGGCGCTCTGACGATAGTTTTCTAAAGGAGGATATTCAGAAATTTTATAAAAGCTTTTATGTTCTACTGAGACAGTGGATTTGAGCCTTCTTGATCATATACACTGCCCCCATATTAGCAGAGAAGGTATGACCATCTTATCAAACCTGTTTGTGAAACTTGTGGCCTAGAGGATAACCGTGTAGTTTGTAGCATTTATCCATAGTGTGACTAACAATACCGCAGTGAATACACACAAGGCGATTTTTCTTCACTGGTTTTCCTTTGGATTGAGCAGCATTAACAACAAATGCCACTTGAGATTCAGAAGTCATCAGATTGGAACCAACACTGTGCTGTCTTTCATCTTGAAGCACAAGAGCAAGAACTTTATTAATAGAAGGAAGATGATCCATCAACAAGGTTTGCCCACTCACAAAAGCAAATTTATCATTTAATCTCATTAAAAATTGCAAAACATGTTCAGATTGAATATATTCCAGCAAAGGACGAATGCCACCACATGTGCAAGAAGTTAAAGGCTTATAATCATTCAACTCATCAAAAATAGACTTCATCTTGGTGAAAAATTGGCTTACAGACAAAGAATCTTGATGAAGATTCATCAATTCACATTTATGTTGAAAAATTCTCAGACCATTTTGTTGCTGAAAACAATCCTTGAGATCTAACCAAATCTCATGAGCAGAAGTGGAGTAGATGATGCTGACACTGATTTCTTTGGAGACTGCATTAAGAATCCAAGAAATGACCATGTCATTATTACGAATCCAAGAATGAAGCAAATTGTGATCATTATCAGCTGGACGGTGATGGAGCCATCGATGAACCTGAGCTTGTTCTGTTAGGAAATCAGAGTTAAGTGTCTTGAACACTTTATGGATGTGAGCGGAAGCATACTCATATTCGTGAAGAAGAATAAATAAAATTGTAAAGTATGTAAATAGTGCTTTTATGGTAAGACTCACTTGTCAGTATTATTTGTACCAGAAAAATAGATCAAGAACTGTATACCAAATTTAACGTGGAAAACTCCCTTGTACACTGAGAGAAAAATCACGGGACGAACTCCGAAAATATTCCACTATATAAAAGGATAATTACAATATCTTATCTAGACTCTTTCATACAAGATGTACAAAATATAGTGTTTTCCAATGAGACCTTCTCCTACTACAATTTGTAGTATTACAGAGACTAGAGAATAAACTAAAAATTCTCAGTGTATACTCACACACTACACTCTTAGAATTTTCTGACACTCTCATAAGCTCTTGTATTTGCCTCTGCTTCTTGTTGTTCTGTGTGTGTCTAGATGATGCAAATGGTCTCTTATTTATAGAGACTTCTCCAAGCATTGCTTCTGTGATTACCAGCTAATCACCACCTAATTAGCAAGAAAGTCTTCATATCCCTTTTGAAAACAATTGCAAGCCACCGAAAGTAGTTTCTCCAATTTGCAAGACTTCTACCAGCCTTTGTTGAAAGTTAAGGCCTCCACTGAAAAACAATCTTGTTTTCCACCATTTATTGACTTTCGTGATACAAGCCAAATAACAATTCAGCCTGGTAATGACCTTCATTGCACGACTCTATGAATTGTAATTATCTCCAGTAAGGACCTGAGATACAAGAACAAGACCAGGGCTATCAGAATGATGAAGAAAGAAAGGATTGGCAACTTCATCCATGGTGAGAACGAAGAAAGAATGAAAAAAATTTCAGAGAATGCGGGAACTTAAAAAAACTACTGATACTATATTAAGAACTTTCAGAGAGAGAGGGAGAGAGGGGAAGAATTCTTAATAGAAAAATTGTATTGATCAAAAACAAAGAATCGAGCTATTACATCACAAAGCTTTAGTTTATATACTAGTGTAACTAATTTAACTAGAGTAACTAATCTAACTAAAACTAACTAATTCGCTGATCTGACTAACTAACTTGCAAATTAAGGAACTAATAAATATAGGAATACTAAAGAACAGATTTTTCTTGCTCTTAGATCAATGAAGCCATTCAAAGCTCTTGGACTTGATGATTTCAACCTTATTTTTTAAGCAGCATATTGTCGGGGATGATGTGTGGAAGTTGGTTCGAGACACTTTTGCTTTAGGTTCTATTAACCCCAGACTGGTGGAGACTCTTATAGCTATTATTCCAAAGGTGGACCATCCTAGCTCTTTCAAGGAGTTTCGCCCTATCTCTCTCTGCAATGTGGTGTATAAGATTATTACTATTTGGTCTCTAGAATAAGGCCATTTTTAGACGAGATCATTGGACCTCTTCAAAGTAGCTTGTCATCTCGCTGTAATTTGCATTGGGAAGATGATATTGGTCTCCAAGATTGCTCTAAAGCTCGCAGATCGTGGCAGTTTCTAGGCTTTAATCATATGTGGAATTATCCTGATCATCAAGACACTTTTAGCTGGCCCCATAGCTTCACTCAAGGTGATCATGCCTCTCTCTTTATGGCTAGACTTTGGACTATTTGGTGTTCCAGAAATGATGAGGTTCTGGGTAGGGGTTCTTTTGATCCCATTGCCTCCCATTGTATTTGTCTTGCCCATTTTGATCAAAGTAAAATGTTGTGAGCAAAGTTTCTCCTCGCAACTATGATGTAAGGATACGAGTACAGATATTAAATACGATACAAGTACAATACAAGAATATAGCATTTGTTAAAAAATTAAATTAATATTTATTAAACATCTAAGTATCTAATACGAAAAAAATTAATATTCAATATGAATTCGGTAGACATTACTAAGTACACATGCTTGATAGCCTCCCAAGCAACGTCCTCAAACTCTGGTTCGCTGGTATCCTCCCTGTCCTCCATTCCACAAGTTGAATGTGGATGGTAGTACAAGTGGCCTTGATAATAAGACGGGCTATGGTGTTCTCGTAAGGAATTATTGGGAAATGCCAGCATAATTTCTCTCTTCTATGAACTCAAAAATAAGCATTATGCGGAAGCGTAAAATAAGTGTAATAACAACACCAGAAAATTTTTAGCGTGGAAAACCTTCCCAATGTGAGTAAGAAAAAATCATGGGACCCTTAGGCCACTTAAACCTCCACTATAGAAATAACGAGAATACAAAAATACAAGAATATTGTATCCTCAATTTGTGGATAACAATCTCACAAATTGGCTCACTATTTTTCTCTCTTAGAAAACTCTCTCTAAGACTCTCTCTAATTTTTTCTCTCACTTTCTTTCTCTTGTGAGGCTCGGTTTGGTGTGAGGATCTGATACCCCTTCTTTCTTCTCAATTACTTCTATTTATAGAAGCAAATTGAGTGTTGTAAGGTGCAAAACCGTGTGCACCGAAAAAATTTACCGCTAACCACCGAATTGCAAAGATCAATTATAAATAAAAGCAGTTGCAATTGTTGAACTTTGCAATCTTTGCACATGGGTCACATGAATGGATCCCGTTGGCTGGACTCCAACAATTCTCCCCCTCCAGCCAAAGAGAAATATCCTTAGATCAGTTCGGGGTTGATGCTAAGTCTGCAACTTCTTTACAGACTTCTAACTTCTCTTTAGGTAGAGCTTTTGTCATCATATCTGTCCCGTTGTCTTTGGTATGTATTTTCTTAATCTGCAGCAGTTTACTTTCCAACACATTACGAATCCGATAATACCTTACGTCGATGTGTTTCGACTTTGAATGAAAGGTTGAGTTCTTGCTGAGATGTATTGCGCTTTGACTGTCGCAATAGAGAACATAACTTTTTTGATTCTGGCCTAACTCTTGTAGAAACTTCTTCATCCACAAGATCTCCTTGCAACCTTCGGTGATTGCGATGAATTCTGCTTCTGTGGTGCTTAAAGCAATGCACTTTTGTAGTCGTGATTGCCATGAGACAGCTCCCCCTGCAAAAGTAATCAAATATCCAGATGTAGATTTTCTTGAATCTACATCCCCTGCCATATCTGCATCTGTATACCCAGTGAGCATTAGATTTCTATTACCAAAATACAAGCACCTTTTGGCAGTTCCTTTTATATATCTTAATATCCATTTCACAGCATTCCAATGCTCCTTTCCTGGATTCGATAGGAATCTGCTCACAACTCCTACTGCATAAGCAATGTCTGGTCTTGTACAGACTATTGCATACATAAGACTACCCACTGCAGAATAATAAGACACCTTGCTCATTTCTTCTTTTTCTTCGTCATTTTCTGGACATTGCGTCTTACTCAGTTTGATATGATCAGGTAATGGAACATGTACAGGTTTGGCATTATGCATGCTGAACCTTTCAAGAACTTTCTTGATATAGTCTTCTTGTGACATCCACAGCATCCTTATAGATCGATCTCTGATGATCTTCATTCTAAGAATCTTCTTTACTGCACCTAGATCTTTCATGGCAAAAGATTTGCTCAATGCCTTCTTGAGAGCAACTATCTTTGTTTTATCTTTCCCAACAATCAACATATCATCAATATACAACAATAGTATAATGGATTCACCATTTCCATAGTTCTTCACAAACACACAATGGTCTGCGGAGGTCTTCTTGAAATTGTGTTGAGTCATGAAGAGATCAAACTTCTTGTACCATTGCTTTGGAACTTGCTTCAGACCGTATAGGCTTTTCTTCAAACGACACACTAGGTGTTCCTTGCCTGGTTCTTCGAAACCTTCTGGTTGTTCCATATAAATTTCTTCCTCTAAGTCTCCATGTACGAATGTTGTTTTAACATCAAACTGTTCTATTTCCAAGTCTAGTTTTGTAGCTAGACCAAGGATCGCTTTAATGGATGTCATCTTCACCACTGGTGAGAAGATTTCTTCAAAATCTATGTCTTTCTTCTGATTGCACCCCTTCATAACAATCCTTGCTTTGTACCTAGGGTTTGGGTTGTTCTCTTCAGTCTTGAGTTTAAATACCCACTTATTTTTCAATGTCTTTCGTCCATCTAGTAATCTCACCAGGTTATACGTCTGATTCTCTTTCAGGGACTTATTTCTTCTTACATGGCTTGCATCCATTTCTCTTTATCATTCGTCTCAATGGCTTCTATGAAACTTTGAGGTTCCCCTTCATCAGTGAAAGTGACATAATCATCTGAGAAATACCTTCTTGATGGTTGTCTGACTCTCGTTGATCTTCTCATTTGAGGTTCTTGGTCTACCTGATCAGTCTCCATCTGTTCTCCTTGCATTGCTTGACTTTGTTCTGTCTAGTCAGGTTGTTCCGTCTGATCAACTTGCTCCATCTGATGAGGTTGTATTGTCTGATCAGGTTGTTCATTCCTTTGAAGAATCTCTCCCCCTGAATTGTGTACCACAATGGTCTTTGACTTCTTAGATTGCTGAATATCCTAGATTGTCTGATCTTCATAGAATACCACGTCTCTGCTCCGAACAATCTTCTTGTTTACAGGATTCCATAATCTGAAGCCAAGTTCATCACTTGGTGAACCAAGGTATATGCATTCCTTCGTCTTTGTATCAAGCTTTGCTCTTTCATCTTTAGGAATGTGGACAAATGTCCTGCACCCAAAGACTCTCAAATGACCATAAGAAGCTTTATTTTCAGACCATACTTCTTCTGGAATCTTTCCATTTAAAGGTCTTGAAGGAGACAAATTGATCAAATCAACTGCAGTTTTTTACTGCTTCACCCCAGAATGCCTTGGGGAGTTTTGCATGAGAAAGCATGCTCCTGACTTTCTCTGCAATCGTTCTGTTCATTCTCTCAGCTAGTCCATTCATCTGAGGTGTCTTGGGGGATACTTTCTCATGTCTTATCCCATGAGTCTTGCAATAATCCTCAAATGGACCTCTATACTCTCTGCCATTGTCAGTTCTCAAGTATTTCAACTTTCTTCTAGATGCTCATTCTACAGAAGCATGAAACTCCTTGAAAACTTGAAGAACTTGATTTTTCGTCTTCAATGAATACACCCACACTTTCCTGGAGTGATCATCAATGAAGGTAACAAAGTATTGGGCACCGCCAAGGGACCTTTCAGATGTTGAGCAAACATCTGAGTGAACAAGATCCAGAATCTACTTTCTTCTTCTTGCATCATCTGATCTTTTGAAAGATACTCTGTGTTGTTTGCCTGCTAAGCAGTCTTCACAAGATTCAAGTGGCTGCCCTTTTATGTTTGGAAGATAGTGTTTTGCTAAGATTTCTAGACCCTTCTCGCTCATGTGGCCCAATCGTTTGTGTCACAATTCCTTGCTTGCGTCTTGAGCAACATTTATCTTCCCCTTACATATCTTTCCCTGCATAATGTACAGAGAGCCTTCCTTTCTACCGCGAGCAATAATCATGCTTCCTTGACTGAGTTTCCATCTGTCGGCACCAAACTGGTTTATCATCCCAGCTTCGTCTAGTTTGCCTGTTGAGATAAGGTTTAGACACATCTCAGGTACATGTCTTACCTAGCTTAGTTCCATTCTCACTTATCAAAGTTACTTCACCAATACCGACGATTTTACTCGTGACGTGGTTGCCCATATTCACCGTACCAAAATATCCTTTTTGGTATGATGAGAAAAAACCTTCATGAGGTGTGACGTGAAAGGATGCTCCGGAATCAATTATCCATATGCAATCATCAGATGCAATGTTTAGATAATTTTCTTCTTCGACAAGAAATATATTCTCATCATTCGAGGCCATCGCAGTAGTTGTTCCTTCTTCCTTCTTCTTCTTTGGGTCTATCTGGTCAGGATGGACTGTTTCTACTTGTTGATCTCTCTTCAAGAATCTGCACTCAGACTTTTTGTGGCCCGGTTTATCACAGTAATAACAACTTAGTCTAGTGCGAGATTTGGATATACCTTGTGATTTTCCACGACCTCCTTTTTCATGATTCTTATTCCTTCCTCTGTTGTCAACAATGTTGGCTTCAAACTGGTTGTTCAAGCCCCTTTCTCTCTGTCTTAACTCCTCATTCAGCAAACTATCTGTAACAGAATCCATGCTAAGCTTTCTGTCTGGAGCAGAATTGCTGAGAGTGACAACTAGAGTGTCCCAACTCTCAGGCAGAGAACTGAGGAGTAGAAGAGTTTGCAACTCATCATCTATTTTCATTTCTATCTTCGTCAGTTGATTCACAATACCTTTGAAGGTATTCAAATGTTCGATCATGTTCTGACCGTCCGAGTACTCCAACTTCACCAGTCGTCTGACAAGGTGGGCTTTGTTTCTGGGCATTTTCTTTTGAATCAAGGATTCAAGTTTGGTCCACAACTCATACGCATTTGTATAAGTTAATACATGCTCGAACAAACTGCGATCAATATATTTGCGGATCATAGTTACTGCCTTTCGATTCAGGAGCTCCCAATCTTTGTCGTTCTTCCCTTCTGGTTTATCTTTCTATGTAATTGTCTCATACAAATCCTTGCAGTATAAGTGGTCTTCCATCATCGGCTTCCGATAGGAGTAATTTTCAACAGTTAGCTTGAACATATCTCCATCATGAGTAACAACTCCCTCCATCTTGAATTACATAGGTCAATATTGTATATATATAAATAGTACCGTATACTGAAGTAATAACTGTAGTATGCAAACAGTGCATAAGGTAAGTTCCCAGGAAAGAGAGGTGGTTCACTAATAGACACACTTAAATACTAAGTCTTTCCTAATCAGAACTTTCCTAGACAACACTTTCACACTGCCACACGTTATTTCCAGCAACGAGAATAATTCTTTTCGATGTGGAAGATCGTACAATGCCGCAACCACAGAAAGATACTAAGAATTTTCTTATGAATCCGACACCTAGCATCCAAGAGCTACGAGAGCTCGATACCACCTGTTAGGAAATGCCAAAGATAATTTTCTTCTCTCTGTGAACTCAAAAATGGCACTATGCGGAAGCATAAAATAAGTGTAATAACTACACCAGGAAATTTTTAGCGTGGAAAACCTTTTCAATGTGAGTAAGGAAAAATCACGAGACCCTTAGGCCACTTAAACCTCCATTATAGAAATAATGGGAATACAAAAATACAAGTATATTGTATCCTCAATTTGTGGATAACACTCTTACAAATTAACTCACTATTTTTCTCTTTTAGAAAACTCTCTCTAAGACTTTCTCTAATTTTTTCTCTCACTCTCTCTCTTTCTCTTGTGAGGCTCGGTTTGGTGTGAGGATCTGATGCTCCTTCCTTTTTCTCAATTGCTTCTATTTATAAAAGCAAATTGAGTGTTATAAAATGCAAAACTGTGTGCACCGAAATAGTTGCCAACCACCGACTTGCAACATCAATTATAAATAAAAGCAGTTGCAATTGTTGAACTTTGCAATCTTTGCACATGGGTCACATGAATGGATCCCGCTGGCTGGACTCCATCAGGAATTATGATGGTGCTTGGGTGCGGGGTTTCTCAGGTCTCATTAGTAATTCTAAAATCATCCATGCAGAATTGTATGCGATTCTTATTGGTCTCCGCCAAGCTAGACTCTAGGGCATTTGTTCTCTGCTCTGTGAGTCAGATTCTAAAGAAGCCATTCAGCTCATCTTGCAAGCTGACTCCACAAAAGTTCAGTTCCATAGATTTGGTCCAATCATATTGGATATCCGTTCCATTCTTCGAGGTGAATGGAATGTTCAACTCCTGCATATTTGCAACTTACAAAGAGGCCAACTCCGCAGCTGATTTTCTGGCCAAATCTGGAAGAGATGGATCTTTGTCTTTGCATGATTGGAGTGATCCGCCCCCTGCCATTCAATCTATGCTTCTTGCTGATGCGTGGGGCATGATGGTTGCTCATTAATCTTTCTCTTGTTCTTTTTGCTTTCTTTTCCATTCTGTACCAAAAAAAAAAAAAGCTCACAAAGAAAAAAGAAGAATAATGAGATTTTAATTGTCACTTAATATGCCATCTCATTGTCCAGACTCTTCGGCATTTAATTTACCCGAGCTAAATAGATTTTTTCTTTGAAATTATTATTATTAATTACTTATTTAAAATATTAAAAATAAAATTGTAGAAACTTATTATTTTCCAATTACAAATATATCTTCAAATACGTTCGAGTTTTTCTCTCAATAATTATAATTCACTTCAAATACTACTTATTATTATTATTATTTAATAAAAATTATGATGGGCACATAATCCTACTAACTACTAAGTACATTAGTAAATATAATTATTTTACAAATTTTAGAGACAAATAAATAAAAACTATATCCCTATGCCACTAGCACGGGATCTAATGATCTATCCACGAATAGGAAGAATAATAATAAAAAAAAAAGCATTTGCGTACATGTATCATCCTACTAACTACTAAGTACATTAGTAAATATTAATTATTAATTATTTTACAAATTTAAGAGACAAATAAATAAAAACTATATCCCTAGGGCACTAGCACGGGATCTAATGATCTATCCACGAATAGGAAGAATAAAAGAAAAGCATTTACGTACATGTATCACATACTTCTTGTTCTGGCTCTACCTGGCAAAACCAGTTCATCGTTGACTGTTTTATGATAATAGTATAATTTAAAATTATTAATATTTTAAAATAATGTAAGTTGAAAGTTAATTTTAAAATAATATAAAATATAACAAATTGTATTTATAAAATATGATTTATATTTAAATAATTTTTTTAATAATAAGTCATAGTTTAAAAATATGATTTATTTAGTGATATTTTTTATATTATATTTAAGTAATTGTATTTTATACTCACAACTTATATAATATTTTTTAATTAAATTTTAAGTAAGTCTCATATGATAACTACAATTTATTATTTTTTTTAAAAATAATAAGCGTTTAATTCATGCATTGTATTAAGATTTAGATAATAAAAGTTATCTCTTACATCTGTAGTTATATTTTTTGAATTATATAATATTATTGAATGAATATTTATTTTAATAATAAGATTAACGATTATAAGATTTAGAGTTACATAAAGATTATTATATTTATAAATATCATAAATATTATTAACAAAATAGATGAGTCATATCATGACATATTTTAATTTAAGTAAAAAAGAGAAGAAAACTTCATATCAATAAATGTAAAAATATTGTAATAATAAAAAAATATAATTAATATTTTTAATAAATACTTTTAATAGAAAAAATTAAATGAAAATAAATTAAATTTGATATAAAGTAATAATGATAGAAATAATTTTAAAAATACTAAAATATAAAATAGTATCAGAAGGAGAGGTGAAATTTATAAGTATAGTACCAAGACTTAATATAAGTTGTGAGTGTCAATCACGACTTTTATATGATATTTAAAAGATAGGTTACATAATTTTTTTGAAAAAAATAAAAAGATAAGTCATACATTAAAAATACAACTTATTCAAAATATAATATAAAAAAGACACAAATAAATCTTACTTATTATTACGACTCATATACGCCAGTATTTTAATTACTCTATTTTAAAATTAAATTTTAACTTACACTTATATAACAATTTAATTTTTAAAATACACAATACCCAAAATATAATAAAAAAAACATACAAATCATAGTTCTCAATTACAGCGCATAAACGCCACCATTCTATTTGTTCAATGTTAAAAATTAAGTTTTCACCCATATTTATATGGAAATTTCACTTTCAAAATAAACTATTTTAGTAAAAAAATGGTTCCCCACTCTATACATAAACCTTCCCAGGTTTGTTCTTGCTTAATCCACATCAGTCTCCCTCCTTTCCTTCTTTTCTTCTTCCAGATTTATTTTCCTCCTTTTCTTTCATAAAGAAGGGTTCTGGGAAGGTTTTGTTCTCTCTGCAAATCCCACTCTCTCACTTCACTATCGCACTGCTTCTTCTGCTCGAAGTTCAAAATTTTCCTCTCATGGTTCGCTTACTCGCTCACATCCACGATTCCAAAACCCAAACTTCCCCAAGCTCCTTCAATTCGATGCCTCCCAAATTTTCACACTGGTAACAGTTGCAACACTCGTCACTATCATTCCTCGTAAATTACCACCCATCTTATAAATTGACCTTCAAATTTCACTCGCGACCTAGGTTTTTTACTTTTTCAAAATATGCTTTTTTGATTTCAGCGGGTGAATAATTCAAATTCATGGGGTTAATTCAACAATGCCGCTCGCGGAAACCCTAATTGACTTGTGGGTTTGATTTGAACATGAACCATGGAGGAGGAAGAGCTGCAGCCGACGACTTCGGGCGAGCTGTGTCGAAAGTCGCGGTGGCGCAGGTATGCAAAGCCGTGGGGTTTCACACCGTCAAGGACTCTGCTCTGGATGCCTTGGCAGACGTCGCAATCCGGTACCTCCTTGACTTGGGGAAAATGGCAGAGTTCTATGCTAACCTAGCTGGTAGATCGCAATGCAGCGTGTTTGATGTGATTCTAGGGTTAGAAGATTTGGAAGCAGCTCAAGGGTTTTCCGGTGCTAGTCAAAATCAACAATGCCTTGCAGGTTCTGGCACTGTGAGGGAGCTTGTGAATTATGTGAATTCAGTGGATGAGGTTCCGTTTGCTCAGCCAATACCGCAGTTTCCGGTGATTCGAGGCCGTAGAAACATACCCAGTTTCGTGCAAATAGGTGAGACACCACCCTCCAAGCATATACCAAATTGGTTACCGGCTTTGCCTGATCCTCACACTTACATTTACACGCCCGTTTGGAATGAGAGGGCCTCTGATCCTCGTGAGGATAAGATTGAACAGGCGAGGCAGCGTAGGAAGGCTGAAAGGTCTTTGTTGAGTTTGCAGAAGCGGTTGTTGTGTTGTAATGGTTCAGCAGAAACATCTACTTCAGTTGTGCCTGGTAGTGCTTCTACTTCACAAGGACAATATCCTGAAGGTGTTGTTGATAAGAATCCGTTCCTTCGAGCGCATGTGCCGCCCGGGAATAAAGATGTTTCTCCGGTTGCCTTGCCCTCTAAGCTTTCAGATGAAGCTGTTGATGTGAACCGTGTTTCTGTGTTGGAGGCATTTGCTCCTGCAATTGAGATGCTGAAGAGTGGCGGTTTATCTGATGATGGGCAGGAAGGGAAAACTGTTCTTCCTGCCGTGAGGCCTACTGTTCATTTCAAGTTTAGAACTGGGAAGAAGCTTATTGGCGAGTCATTGGATACCAGACATCAGAATAAGGGTGCTTCACGAACGGCGTCTTTGGCTGGCCGAGAAGACGAGAGAGATGATAAGAAGAGGAGAGCTGAGTATATTCTCAAACAGTCTATGGAAAATCCACAAGAACTTACTCTGTTGTAGATTTGTTTCTTAACTGGCTTTGCTGGATGAAAGCTCTGGAACCTGATGAATTTTTACATTGGAGTTGGCATTAGCAGGGGGGCTAAGGGTACTCAGAAGTTAAGGGCTTGCTGATCTTCTGGTGATGATTTTGTGACTTACCTGTAGATTCACTCTTAACTAATTTTTCGAGCAGTTAAATTTGTTTCTTTGTTGCCAGTTTAGCTCTAATTTGCTTACAGATCTTTAGACATAAAACTCTTCAGTTCTGTCCACATATCTTATTGTATTTTACACACTGAATTCAATTGAATCGATATACTGAATTTTCTATTCCTTTGCCATGATCTTCATGTTATGATGTAATGGCTTATATTTGGTTTATAAGTAATTTGCAGTGTCAAGTTGAAAAGAAAAGCAGAATAGGAGATGGAGAAAGTTTATTAGTGGGGAAGGCTGGACATCTACAGCTTATGTTAATGGCATTGAGTTGGAATTTGGACACTAGTTGATAAGTTCTTTATTAACCACGATTGGAATTACCTGTTCAAATATAATTTCTTTCCTTTTTGCTTCCATCTTTGCGTTAGAAACACAATTCTGTACCCATTGCACTTTTGCTCCAGTTCATATGGCAAGTAGGGGTGGGCACAAAACCCCAAAGAACCGAACTGCACCTTAAACCAAACCAAACTGAACCTAAGAAAACCAAATTATTTGAAATGGTTTACAAATTAAACCGATTTTTAATTGTAAAAGTGGTTCGGTTGTTTGTAAACAAATCCAGTTTGGTTAACTGCAATTAACCAAACCAAACCTGTATCTAAATCCAATAACACTAACATTCCATGAAGAATCAAAACTGCAAAAACCATTCAGCCAAACTCGATTGATGAACCCTAACCCCCAATTTCTGCCATCATTCACGAACCCTAAAATCCCAATTGCTCAATTGATTTTGCGATTAAACCCCATTGACGAGTGTTGAGTTGTGACAGTGTGCTTCTCGCTTGCGATTGTGGATTCTTGTTCGAGATTGTGGATGTTCGTTCACGAGTGACAACGATGAAGATGTTGATGACGATGACTTTGTGCCTTTGATCTCTGCTTCTTTGTTCTTCGACCTCTGCTTCATTGTTCTTCAATCTCTGCTTCATTCTTCAACCAGACGACCTGTGCTTCTTCGTTCTTCTGTGATTTCTCTCTAAGAGGTAACTTTGCTGATTCTGTGATTCGCAAAGGAGGTGTTAAGTTTTTCCCCATCTCTTTATTGTTTTGTTTAGTTTATGCGTAAATCTCACTGTTGATATAATTAGAAGGTTGAGTTTTTTGTTGACTACAGTTGAAATTTATTGACTAGCAACGAATAGTTATCTGGACCTTGGCCTTGGCCTTGGGTCTATGTGTATGAATTTGTTTTAAAACCATTATTGTGCTCAATGATTAGATGCCAGGGATGAATGTTTTATGTCTGTACATGCTCCTATTCATGGATGTTTCATGCATAGATATTGGTCAATTTTTCTGTTTAGTGAATATGATTGTGGGGCTTCTAGACAACAAGCATTGCGTTGGCATGTTTCTTTTGTCATGTAAAGACCATAACATTTTGACTGTTGCACTTGTGAGATTTTTGCAAAGAGGGACTATGATGTTTCTTCCTTGAAATGGTACTGATTTTGATCGTGTCTAGGTCACTTACTGAATTTTCACGAATTCCAATTGTAGTGACAAATTAAGTAAGATCTCAAATCGGTGATGAACCTCTCATGTATTTCTTTCAAGGTATGATGAACAAATTATGTTTTGGAAAGCTTTCATCTAGTATGTTAACCTATCATTGTACTTTCTAAGCAACACAGAGCCGCTCTATAATAAAGGACAATCCTGCTACATATATGATTCTCATCTTGTTGCTGCTTTGGGAATTAACTGGGCTGATGCTGTGACCATCTGTCTTGTACTTGAAGCCAAATCACGCTGATTAATTTGCACTGGTTTGTGCCCTCTTGATTTTAAAATGCATTTTTCTGCAACAATTGTTTGTGTAGATTCCAACTTGGCTTAACTCAAATTGTTGGAGTGGGTGGGAATTTTGGTAGAGGTCTTAAGTTCTAGTCCTGGTAATGACTTCCAAGATACCAAGTATCTATTACTTAATAACAAGTTCAATTGTGCTTGGAGTCTTCTGCCTCCCTATTTGTTTGAACCAAAAGAAGAGAGAAGTCAGAAATTAATGCCAATTGTTAATAATCTGTCATTCAGTTTGTAAAATAAGAATTTTATGTGGATGAGTTTTACTTATTGTCTCCATTCTTAGTTAAAATTCTGATAAGTTTTGGTTAAAAATTGTTAAGTGATTTGAGCTTGAAAAATATTAAGGTCTGCTGAAATTTTAGCGATTAGATGAAAAGGGGGGAAAAAAGAGATAGAAATGGAGCACAAGATATTATAGTTTAGTTAATGTTAAATTCTTGCTTGGGATATATATATTATTGTTCTAGTCTTTCGTACTTGAGCAGAAGCAAAATTCCATTCTTCCAATTGACCTTATGAGAATTCCTCTTCTCAACAAATGGAATTTAATTTTAAGTGAAGTACTTTAAAATATTGTTGTCAAGTCTGAATGTTTTCAGTTCTTCAATCTGTGTAATGCGATGTTATGTGTTCTTTTGTCTTATTTAGTGTGTGCAATGGCATGCCAACTGCAACTACATTGCTACTGGCTCCAGTTACAAAACAGTTTGACTATGGGATGTGCAGAGTGGGGAGTGTGTCCGGGTTTTCATTGGTCACAGGAGTATGATTTTGTCTTTGGCAATGTCTTCTGATGGTCACTATATGGCATCCGATATGTGGGACCTCTCTAGTGGCTGCTGTGTCACACCTTTGATTGGTCACACCTCATGTGTGTGGACACTCCTTTCAGGTGATCCCCACCACCCCAATCAAAATATTTCAACTTGATCATAGTTAGGAAGGAAATTAAAGGTATTTAGGGTTGCCATCAACTTCTTAACGCTGCTACTGCTGTTCATTATTGTTGGTCGTGTCAGCTGTGAAGGTTCTCTTCTGGCATCTGGATCCGCTGATTGCACTGTAAAATTTTGGGATGTAACTATGGGTACTGTTGAAAACTATGTAAATAGTGTCTAGATTCATTGTATAGGCTAACTAAATCATAACCAAATCATGTAATTACGGTAATTATGATTTTTTGTAACCAAATCATGTATTACAATAACTCTATATAATTCAGCCTCCGTTGTGTAATTAAACACAATTTTCTTCATATGTCTTTCTTTTCTCTCTTTCAACATGGTATTAGAGCAAACACGAGAGGTGGCAGAGAGTTGGTAGATGCCATTGGACTCACATCCGGTGCCAATCATCTGTCCCAAACTCTGGTCTTACAAAATGACAGAGTCTTTAGTGAATATAATTTTACAATCTAAAGAACGGGTCAAACGACTAATGGATAGTAAATTAAAAGGAGCTCCAGGAAAAGGCCTCATCTATGAAGATAAATGTCATACTCAGATTGTTGGATATTCAGATGCTGACTGGGTAGGTTCTCCTATTAATAGAAGATCCATTTCTGGGTGTTGTGTATTCATCGGGGGTAATCTAATATCCTAGAAGAGTAAGAAACAAAATGTGGTCGCAAGATCGAGTGTCGAAACAGAATATCGAGCAATGACTTTAGCCACTTGTGAACTCGTTTGGTTAAAACAACTTCGTAAGGAGCTTCAATTTGGGGATATTACACAAATGATACTCATTTGTGATAGCCAAGCTGCATTGCATATCTCCTCCAATTCAGTATTTCATGAGAGGACCAGACACAGAGCTAGATTGTCATTTTATTAGAGAGAAGATCCTATCTGAAGACATCACCACTAGCTTCGTCAATTCAAATGATCAATTGATGGATGTTTTCACTAAGTTTTTAAGAGGTCATCGGATAAGCTATATTTGTAACAAGCTTGGTGCATATGACCTATATGCTCCAGCTTGAGGGGTTGTGTTGAAAACTATGTAAATAGTATCTAGATTTATTATATAGGCTAACTAAATTATAATCAAATCATGTAATTACGGTAATTAGGATTTCTACAATAACTATATAATTCAACTTCCGTTGTGTAATTTAATCACATGATTTTCTTCATATGTCTCTCTTTTCTCTCTTTCAACAGGTACGAAGGTTCCAAGAAATGAAGAAAAGTTAGTCTGTGTGATATGAAAAGTAAGTAAAATTTTGGAATGTAACTCATCACTTATTGCAGAAATCTCTCTAATGAAATTTGTGATCTGGTTATGTGTATAGATCCACTATTTTAATCTCAAACTTCTTATTACCGAGCTTTTCCCTTTTTAGTATGCGGTGCATCAGTGTAGGTGCTTTTGTCTTCCAAAAGAAGAACAAATTAGTTTTCTTTATCTTACCCCAGTCAAGTCATTTTGCTGATAAAAATGCATAAATAGCAGAAGAGCTGCTTTTCTTCCTTCCTGATTGAGGGGGAAGGCACCCAGAAGTTCACATTCTTGGATTATTTGTCTTTGAGATAAATCCAGTGATCTTAATTTTTGCTTTCTTTAACTGTTTTAAGAAATAAGAACACTAAGTGCAGAAAAGTAATAAAGTATAGACTTGGTGGGCAGCTAATCAGCTTGGAGATGCAGATAGTTACTATTTTGGGATTAGACTTTACAGTATATCTTAACTAATATATTTCTCACACTGTGCATGTGGGCAACCCCAAAGAGTCTTATGAGGGTGATGGGGATTCGAGGACCTTACTTTCTACCACCTGAAGAGCCATTTACAGGCATTTCCCTTTTGTAATGATGGTATAATTCCTTGTTTTTTTTATTTACTGAATCCAGAAACTAAATAAGTTTACTCTTTGCTTTGATTTCCTATCTTTGATTCCCATCAACATTTATGATGCATCAAAGGCTGTGTGGGAAGCCTTGGGTGTGCCTTGAGATCAGTGGGGTGGATTAGATTAAGCGGTAACTTGTTTGGGAGTGGAACGGTGGTAAATCTTTTAGAGGATTCAGCTAAGGGTGAAGTCAGTGTGGAATGCTGAAATTCAGAATGGGAATAGTGGACAGGGTTTCTGCTATCGTTTCTGAAGTAGTTGTGCTTAAAAAGGGGTTACAGATGACCATGTTGCAAAATTGATTCAGTTGTTGTTTTTGAAGCCTGATTCACATGTTTTTCAAGCCTGTGTTGGGCAGGAATGTTGGACACCATGGGAGACTGCCCATGTTGTTGTGGCTGATATAAAGTTTCCTTGGTGCTATATGATTCTTGACCGACATGGATAAGTTATAGTATCAGCTAGTGGCTGCTATAGATTAAATTTGGCTTAAAGTGGGAGACTAATCATTTACTTGTTTTGGTAACAAGCTTGATAATGTGGCTGGTTTCTGCATTAAACTTAGCTACACTTTGCACTAGATAATTGTTATGTAATTGTAAGAAACAAGCTTGATAAGTGTAAGATTTATATTAACTCAGCCTTGTCTAGCATGTCAGCTGCATCCAATATTGCTTTACTCTTTCACTCGGTGAGAAGCTCATGGGTTTGTTACAGCTCATGAGTCATGACTAAATGTAACTCCATCCTGTGATTTTTAAATCTATAGCAATATGAGAATTTAAAAATTGTATGGTAGTGAATTTTTCTTAAATTGAACCCAAGGGTGCGTAATTGGAATCCTTCTCTGGACTTGAATATATATTCATAATTTGGAGTTGTATTTATGAATAGAGTAAGATACAGAGCTGATGAATGCATTTATACTAGTGTATTTATATTATATATCTATCTAGTATTGGACTTGTATGTTGGGTAATGCGTTTACTTTGATGAGGTAGCAGGCATTTTAATGATCTGTTAATGAGGTAGCAGACATACAACATAAAGTATTATAGTTAGAACATCTAATATTCTAGTGTCTAGATAATATGTAACATGAGTATTATAGTTGACTAATCTTGTTTACACTTTGCAGAGTATATGTTGGAACACTGGCATATTGAAGAAAGTGAAGTAAGAAAAATGTGCCTGGATTTGTATTAGTAGTATGTGACAACTATGGCAGGATTGAACATATAAAGATTTGGTATTTTCCTCAGTTTTCTCCTCATCATACTTTTCCTCTTAAGTACTGACTCACTATCAATGATATAATACCAATGAGTTTATAAGTTTTTTTTTTTTGATAAAACCAATGAGTTTATAAGTTTAGTCTTGATTTCCCCTCAGGCCCTTGGTTATGAGTTTGACAATGATGAGTTTCATGCTTACGCGCATGGAAGATTACCATATGAGAAACTGAAGCCTAATCCAGTGTTAAGGACCCTTCTGCTTTTCATGCCTCAGCGTAACATAGTATGTCAGAAAAAGTTCAACCTTTGATGTTAGTTTGTTCAGTGAATATCGTTCTATAAAATTCTAAGACTTCATATTTTCTTTGCAGATATTCACCAATGCAGATCATGCACATGCAATTGAAGTTCTCAACAGATTGGGCTTGGAAGATTGTTTTGAGGGCATCATATGCTTTGAAACGCTTAATCCTCCCAAACAAATTATTTGTTAGTGTTTTGAGAATGCCTGTGATTTAAAAGATAGTGGATGTTTCAGCCATTTGTTAGTTTGTTTTGGTTTCCTAGTAATCACAATACTGATTTAAAATCTTCTAATTGGTATTTGATAATTGATATATCTTTTTCTGTGTGAATAACTGATTCTAATTGGTTTCATAACCGGTTCTCTTCCCTGTGTGAATGAGTAACTGGTTTGGCATCTCAAACCTATTTTTGCATTGCTTTCAAAACCAGTTATTGAACTGCTTAAGTGGTTTTTAAACTGGTTTTCAATGGTTTTGGAACTGGTTACATACAAAATCGGTTCCAAACTGGTTCTGAACTGGTTTTATATATGATAAAACTGGTTCTGAACCAGTTATATGATACAGAAGTGGTTAACCGGTTAACTGGTGGTTTTGACCATTTTTTATTTTTTTGGCTAAGTTGTTTTTGGTTGGTGTGTTGGGTTGGATGTGTCTTTTGTTTTTGTCTTGATTTAGGGGAAAACACAAACAAGTAGAGACTTTGTTAAATGGTGCAATGCTATCATCGATAAAGTGATTTGCGGCCGGCCTCCATATAAGGATCCTGATGATGTTCTCACCCAGGCCTTCCAGATTGGTACATGATTTGGTTATTAATTTGGCTCGCCCTAATATTAATTTGGTTATTAGTTTTAGTTGTTATTAGGGTGGGATATCAGTTGATAGAACTGGACCAGAAATTAGGGAAAAGATAGAAATTTTACTGATGAACTCTCCTCTCTATAACAGAACCAGAGGGAGATAGAATCAGAAAGAATTACAAGAATTACAAGAACTGACCAGAAATGGCGATCACAAGCGAATCTGTGAATACCCACACTCCAAGGACATTCAAGAGGTCCTTACTCCTAAACCATCCTTACAACCCTGAAACCGGTTAGTTTCCCTCCATAGGACCCCTCTCTATTTATAACTACTCACAGTTTCTCCCTCCTAATAGAATAACCAAGTAACAGCCTATTGTAACAGAATAACTGCCACTGTAACATAATAACCACCCTGCTAGTTCTGATCCCCTACTACCTGTTTATTCTTCCTAATGTACACCCTCTTAATTAGAGGTTTGCTAACAATACTCCCCTCCAAGACTTTCACCTTGTCCTCAAGGGGAAAATGAGGAAATTGCTCCTGAATGGTTGACAGTAACTCCCATGAGTTCTCACAATCTGGAAGGCCCAACCATTTAATGAGGACTTCTTGATCACCCGCAGCATTCCTTCGGACTCGGAGAACCTGGTCTGGCTGCACCTGTTATTCTAAGTCATCAGACAACATAGGTGGTAATGGTTGTGATGTCTGCTGTACAGAAACAGCCTTCTTCAACAGAGAAACATGGAAGACTGGATGGATTCTGCTGTCAGCTGGTAGATCCAACCGATAGGCAACCTCTCCAACTCTGTCTGTAATCTGGTAGAGTCCATAAAACCTAGGACTCAACTTCTCATTAACTCTTTTAGCTAGGGATCTGAGTCTGTATGGCTGAAGCTTCCAGTAAACCCAATCTCCAACTTGAAACACCACCTCACTCCAGTGTTTGTTGGCCTGCACCTTCATTCTGTTTTGTGCTTTCAGCAGATTCTCTCGCAACTCCTCCAACATCAGAAATGAATACAATCAAGTTCTGTGAAGAAATGAGGATTTTGTTGTCATACCTGTGACAAGATCATGAGGGAATACAATCTTGGCACATGATTTAGTATAAAAATCAACCTAATTTTTAAAAATAAATATGAATTGGATGGTAAATTGGTATTTGAAAATTCTTGCTCATTTCGTTTATTATTATTTTTTTGGTAGGAATAGATTTTCATGAATTGCTTGAAATAATATTTGCAGTCACTAGCATCAGAGGTATTCTGGAACATATATAGACTTCAAGTGTCCTGATGATTTTTTGAGTTTGCTGAGTTCTTTGATGGACATGTTTTTGTTAATGAGAGAGGTAATTGACAACACGTTTTATTTCTCACTCATGTTGATAAATTCTGTTAAGAACTGTGATAGACTGTGTTGGCTGAAGAGCGTCTTAGCTGATGATTCCCTCTTCTTCTGCAAACTGCAATTTTACTTTGGCTCATCTTTCTGCTAACCCACATACTGTCCATGCGGAATTGCAATTTCTATGAGGCTGTTCTCATTAGAAATTGAACCATCTGAGCATGATAATACATAATATCAGAATGGCCAACCCACTTTAGAGTCCTCAGAAGTCGACAACTGGTCTCGGCAGGAATTTTTACCTTTTAATTTTCTCCTTTTTACTATTGTTTTGCATCGAGTGATGAGACAGAAGAATGTGAATTTCATTATCCTATTGGTATCATACGTCTTTACTTTGATCAATTTGCAACCATAATCTGTATTTTATCTAATCTACCAGAGCACCAGAGTTCTGTTCACGTTTAGGCTTAAGAGCTGATCAATAATGATTATTGCTACAATATTGTCCTTAAAGCATGCTTGGTACTATTTCTCTTTCCTTCTTTCTTTCTTTCTTATTTTTCTTCCTTTCTTTCTTTCTTTCTTTCTTTCTTTATATTTGCTTTCATTCTCTGCTTCGAGTTGACATTGTCCTCTTGCATCTGCAACCTAAGTTAAGTACTGTGATCATTACTGTGTGTTTCTTGGTCTTATACAAATTTAGTAAATCAGTCCCTATTGTGCACATTTTCTTTTTATGGATTAATCTTTTGATTATTATTATTATTATTTTGGTGATCAATAGGCTCCTGGAAATGTACTTATAGAATCTGTCCAACCAATCCAGGTATGTATACTGTAAGTTCTTTTTTACAATGTCTAATATAAAGTGACAATGTGAATAGAGGAGCTTCCATTACATGTACTATCTCATTTTTTTTTCCCAATTTTGTTTTGTTCTTCTTTTTGCTTTGAGTGTTAATATAGGAGGGTTTAAAGTATGAAGCTAAGCTAATTAAATTGTATAACATGGATTTTCTGTCATGCCTTCAGGTTCTTTCTGAGGAAAACCAGTGGGATATAGTAAGATTCTGCAAGCATGAAGGTTAGGTTCTGTTTGTTGACATGGCCCATATATTCATTTCCTAGCATGTCTTCTGTGAAGTGTCTAGTTGCATTTCTTTCAATGCTAGGAAGGGGGGATTTGGAAAGAAACATCAACATTCATGGGCTGGGATCCATTCTCCGCGCTATGTTGCATAACCTAAGCAATTGTCCATTATTTAGTTAAATTATTTCTTCTCATGCTAAGTCACTCGCTCTTTCATGTTATCAATAGCTAAAACGGGGTTATGTGGTGGGTTCCCATCATATCTTATCAGAGGAAGATTTTCCACTATGATTTTGTGAGTTTTCAAGATTATCAGATGCATATAACCAACCTAACCAACCTGCAACAGATATGCGGTGCTTCAGTTCTTTGAAGAATAAAACCTGGACTATAACCTGAAGAGGCAACCTCTGATTTTGTGCTGCATGAGTGCTGACTTCTAATGTGAGCTTCTGGCAATTCATGAGTCTACAGTTTTGTTCCTTCTCTGATCTGTCATCTAAGGATGAGCCTGAAGTTTAGAATATATTTGTATCATTTAAATAAAATAGGGCGCAATAAATTGCATTTTTATGATACATGAACTACTATTTATTTGTTGGACTTTTTTATTGGGTTCTATGCATTTATTTATTTATTTGAGTTTTGTCACTCAATATTCTAAGTTTAAATTGCCTAAAGTGATTACAATTTACTCATTTTGTAGAATATGTGAGGTTTAGTAACGGAGTCAATGGAATTTAGTTGGTGGGACTACATCAGATTAGCTATCAATTTGCAGTGCTTGAATTCGCTTTAAGTATTCTCCCGTCTTCAATTTTAAAATTGTGTATTATTTTCTTTTTAAATTGCAGTATTCCTTCAGTTTAAGGCACTCTGTTTTTTATACCACTGAGCATTGGCTGTTTTATTGGAGTGGATTATGGTTTCATTGGAACAGAGTTGGGGTGATGGATTGAAATTTGAAGTGGAGTTGAGCTAACTGAGCAATGCCCTGTGATCATTTGATGCCTCTTATCGGGTGAGGCATTTGTGCGATGATGAGACTGTCGATAGTGTATTAAAGAGTATTAAACTGGTATTAAACCGTGTTTAATACAGTTATTAAACCAGTATTAAACTGTATTTAATACTGAAAATTAATGCTGTAAATACTGTGAATATTTAGTTTCCTTTAGTTAGCAAAGTTACTTTTTTTGGATTAGCATGTTTTTAGTAGTTTCCTTTCTTTCCTCCTTAATTTAAGCTTTCGGTCTCCTATACTCCTATAAAAGGAGCCTTTTGTACCAATTGAAAAGCATCAATGAAATACTTTTTTCGAGTGAGACTTTGCGTACCCAATTCCAACTTGATGGTTATGACATTACTCGAAATCAAGTTTTATTTTTTTTATTTTTTTCCATCTTCATGTATATGTTTCTTATTTCTTTATCTTTATCAGCTTTACTGTGTTAGTTGAGCTTGACTAGTGTGATTGATATTTTTTATTCATAATCCGCTTATCTCCTCAACATTGGCGGTTCATTGGATACTAAATGTGAATTTTTGTTGTTACCTATTGTTAGGATATGTTTACTCCCATTTACAGAAATGGTGGATTTAAGCAGTGATGTTCCAGCTGATGACACTTTTCTGGGAAGGTCTGTGTTAGACCTCTTATTAGTAAACAATATAATAGGAGGCTTAGGCCAAATTAGTGCTGTCAGTTATTCTTATTTGTCAGTTATTATTATTATTATTTCTGTTTGTAACTGCAAATCTGTCTTTTGAATAAATAGAGAGAGAGAAGGGTGGGGCGGTTAGGCAGTTATTTGGTAGGAATTGGAAAGGAGAGACCAAGCTCTCAAATTCTTGGAGGAAACCACCCTGTAACCACCTTTTCTATCTTTCCAACCTTCTCTTTTCTTTGTTGTAATCTGATACTAAGTATTGTAATCTAATCCTCTGTTTTGAGAACAATTCTCCAGAGGATATATTAATATAGTTTGCATATTCAGATTATAAATTAGTTATAATTACCAGTTTTTATCAACTGGTATCAAAGCACTAAGATCTTGGGCGAATTAATGGTTTCCACAAGAGGAATGGAAGCATGCTTGGAGGTTTTGGAGCGCGGGTTTGAAGGCCTATTAGCCATGTGAGAAAATTTGGAGAAAAGTATTGAACAAGAAATATTAGAGCGCCTGGAAACGCGGAGGCAGTTGAATGAATTGATGAATTCGGTGCGAGAACTTTCAAATCGTTCAAAATAGAATGAAATCTCAAATGAAGAGAGTCATACAGAGAATGACGATGATGTTGAAAGCCCTGTTAATTCCAGGAGATGTGAAGAACGTTGGAGGAAATTGGAAATTCCAGTTTTTGAGGGAGAAGATGCCTATGGGTGGATAAATCGCGTGGAAAGATATTTCGACTTGAAGGGAATAGAGGATGCTGAGAAGTTTAAAAAGTTATGGTGGCGATGGAGGGGAAGGCGCTGACATGGTATCAATGGTGGGAATTTTGTGCAGAAAATCTGACTTGGACTAATTTCCGTTCCGTTGTGATTCAACGGTTCCAACCTTCTATGATACAAAACCCGTTTGAATTGTTGTTAAGTCTCAAGCAAACGGGAACAGTGGCAGAAGCAAGCAGTTCGAAGACCACTGTAGCCTTTAGGGGGAAAGGGTTTAGGAGATTGACTGATGCAGAGATGCAAGAGAGGTCTAGAAAAGGACTTTGTTTTAGATGTGATGAGAAATTTAGTCCAGGCCATGTATGTGCAAATAAACAATTACAAGTATTTCTGTTGGAGGAAGAGGGAGATAATGAAGAGAAAGAGGAGGAATCGAATGAGCAAGAAACGGAGGTGAAGTGAAAACACTACAATTGTCCATGTTCAGTATCTCGGTCTTACTTCCAAGAACTCTATCAAACTATGGGGAACGTTAAAAGATAAGCAGATGATAATCCTTGTAGATTATGGAGCCTCACATAATTTCATATCATCTAAGTTTGTTAAAGAGCACAAGTTGAAGATGAATGAGACTTTCTTGTATCTTTGTAGAGGTGGGGGATGGTAGGAAGATTCCTTGTGAAGGAGTATGCTCTCAACTCAAATTGTTGATTCGGGTTTCTGATTCAACAAGACTTTTTGTCTTTGATTTAGGCGTGTTGATGTGGTGTTGGGGATGGAATGGTTGGCTGGCCTTGGTGAAATCCGTGCCAATTTTAAGGAATTAACATTGAAGATTCCAAGTAATGGGGGCTATCAAGTGCTGAAAGGAGAACCTAGTTTGGCTCGGTCTGCTGCTTCTTTCAAATCCATTATCAAGGCAATCAATGATGAAGGACAAAGTTTTTTGTTAGAATATCAGAATCTGCAGGTCGAGTTTAAAGCCAATACAAATTTGCCTGATTGGTTAGAATCGGTTTTGGGGGAATATAAGGAAGTATTTCAAGAGCCAACTGGATTACCTCCATCCAGGAGACAAGATTCAAAAAAATGAGATTGAGAGGTTAGTTAATGATATGCTTAATTCTGGTATCATTAGACCGAGTGTGAGTCCTTATTCTAGCCCAATCATACTAGTCAAGAAAAAAGATGGAGGGTGACGTTTTTGTGTAGACTATAGGGCTTTGAATAAGATCACCATACCTGATAAATTTCCTGTCCCTATTATTGATGAGTTACTTGATGAATTGGGAGGAGCAAAATTTTTTTCCAAGTTAGATCTGAAATCTAGTTATCACCATATTAGAATGAAGGAATGGGACATTCCCAAGACTGCTTTCAGAACTCATGAAGGGCATTATGAATTTGTTGTCATGCCCTTTGGACTTATTAATACCCCTTATACTTTCCAATCTCTTATGAATGAGATGCTTAAACCATATTTGAGAAAATTTGTTTTAGTTTTCTTTGATGACATTTTGGTTTACAGCAAATCTGTAGAGGACCATAAACGACATTTACAATCAGTTTTGGCTTTATTGAAGGAGCATCAATTTTTTGCCAACAAAAAATGTACTTTCGGGCAAACATAGTTAGAGTATCTTGGTCACATCATTTCGGCTGACGGGGTGGTAGCAGATCCTCACAAAATTGAAGTAATGTTGGAGTGACCAACACCAAAAGATCTTAAGGCTTTAAGAGGATTTTTAGGCCTTACCGGTTATTATAGGCATTTTGTGAAGGATTATGGCAAAATGGCTTAGGCCTTTAACCCAACTATTAAAGAAAGATAGTTTTCAATGGACATCAGAAACACAAGTTGCTTTTGAACAACTTAAAAGGTAATGGTTGAATTACCCATTCGACATTTGCACTTGATTTCTCAAAAGTTTTTACTATTAAGACTGATGCTTCAAATAAAGGCTTGGGCACAATTTTGTTGCAAGAAGGGAGACCAGTAGCTTTTCTCAGTCAAACACTTTCAGCTAAGGCTCAATCCAAATCTGTTTATGAAAGAAAATTAATGGCCATAGTCATGGCGGTTCAAAAATGGCGACATTACTTACTTAGCCGACACTTTATCATCCTTACTAATCAAAAAAGCCTCAAATTTTTAACTGATCAAAGGGTTTTGGGGGAAGAGCAGTTCAAGTGGACTTCTAAATTGATGGGGTTGGATTTTGAAATACAATACAGGCCAGGAAGTGAGAATAGGGATGCTCGATGCTCTTTCTAGAAGAATGACTTTTACGGCACTATCCACAGTTAGATTTGATGATTTGGAAGCATGGGAATCTGAAATTCAAAATGATCCAAAGTTGCAAGGTATCATACAAGACCTTTTGCAAGATGCTGCCTCTCATTTGGGTTATAGCTTCCACAACAGAAAACTGTTTTACAAAGGGCGTTTGGTGTTGCCAAAAAGCTCTTCTCGGATCCCAATCCTACTTGTAGAATTCCACAATTCAGCCATGGGAGGCCATTCAGGGTTCTTCCGAACTTACAAGAGACTTTCTGCCATAGTTTATTGGGAAGGAATAAAGAAAGACATTCAACAATATGTGGCTACTTGTGAGACTTGTTAGTTGAATAAATATCAAACTTTGTCTCCTGCTGGATTGTTACAACCTCTTCCTATACCAACTCAGGTTTGGGCTGATGTGTCAATGGATTTCATAGAAGGTTTGCCTAAAGCTCAGGGCAAGAATGCTATTCTTGTAGTGGTGGACAGATTCACTAAATATGCTCATTTCAACACACTGAGTCACCCATTTACTGCTAAAGATATTGCTGAGTTGTTTATGCAAGAAGTGGTCAAGTTACATGGATTTCCTTCCACGATTATCTCTGACAGAGATATGATATTTCTTAGCCACTTATGGACTGAATTATTTAGGATGGCAGGCACCAAGTTGAAATTTAGCTCTGCATATCATCCACAAACAGATGGCCAGACAGAGATAGTTAATAGATGTTTGGAGACTTATTTGCGATGCCTCAATGGGACCAAGCCAAAACAGTGGCCTAAATGGCTCAGTTGGGCTGAGTTTTGTTTTAATACCAACTATAACAGCTCCACCAAGATGACTCCATTTAAGGCCCTTTATGGCCGAGATCCTCCCCACTTACTTAAAGGTACAACTATTCCATCCGTAGTTGAAGAGGTCAATTTGATGACTCAAGACAGAGACCAACTTTTACATGATTTAAAGAGCAATTTGTTGAAGTCTCAAAGCCAAATGAAGGCCTATGCGAGATCAATCAAGACGCCCTGTTAGTTTGGCTACGGTGATTGGGTCTATTTGAAGTTACAACCTTATAGGTTGAGATCTCTTGTTAAGAAGAGAAATGAAAAATTGAGCCCTCATTTCTATGGCCCTTATCAGATCATAAAGCAAATAGGTTCAGTGGCATTCGAGTTGGCCCTTCCATCTGACAGCAAAATACACTCAGTATTTCATGTTTCATTACTCAAAAAAGCTCTTTCTCCTTCAACTAAACCACAACCACTTCCACCAATGCTTTTCGATGACACTGGAGTTAAAAGTTTTCCTTGCTAATGTCAATACATTCGCAACACTCTT
This sequence comes from Ormosia emarginata, assembly GCA_029884605.1. NCBI lineage: Eukaryota > Viridiplantae > Streptophyta > Magnoliopsida > Fabales > Fabaceae > Ormosia > Ormosia emarginata. The sequence goes on from JAQQTP010000048.1 coordinate 12,858,871, forward strand.
GTAGATAACTTTGAAGTTTTAATTCAATGGCAAGATCTTCCCGATTTCGAAGCCACTTGGGAACCAGGTTGCAACTATCAGGGAGCAATTTCCTTCTTTTCACCTTGAGGACAAGGTGACTCTTTTGGGGGAGTATTGTTAAACCTCTTATTAGTAAACAATATAATAGGAGGCTTAGGCCAAATTAGTCTGTCAATTATTCTTATTTGTCAGTTATTATTATTATTTCTGTTTGTAAGCGCAAATCTGTCTTTTGAATAAATAGAGAGAGAGAGAAGGGTGGGGCGGTTAGCGCGATTATTTGGTAGGAATTGGAAGGGAGAGACCAAACTCTCAAATTCTTAGAGGAAACCACCCTGTAACCACCTTTTCTATCTTTCCAGCCTTCTCTTTTGTTTGTTGTAATTTGATATTAAGTATTGTAATCTAATCCTCTATTTTGAGAACAATTCTCCAGAGGATATATCAATATAGTTTGCATATTCAGATTATAAATTAGTTATAATTACCAGTTTCTATCAGTCTGTTCTCTTACTTCTTGTCTACAAGGTTATATTTTATGTTTTATTTCCTTTGTTGTATAATAGCTATGTTGTATAAGAACCTCTCACAAGAATTGGGTGAAGAGAATTCACCACAAAATGATATAAATTGGATTTAAAAATATAAAATCAGGTTTGGGTTGCATTCACATGCCTAGGCATGGCTAATCCATACCTAGACGTGGATCTCTATGGTATATTAGTTGAGACTGGCACGAGTGTGCCTGATCCATGCCTAGGCATGGTCTGGTCACAATTGCTGAAAAATCCAAGAGCTACACGTCTAGGCGTGGTACTTTCACGCTTAGGCGTGGATCTTGATATCTTTGCCTTACTTTCATGTTTCTTTTGACCTTTCAAACCTTAGAATTAGACTTTGGGCTCTTTATCAAAGTTGTAGGGCCATGTTTTAGATTTCTAATGCCACCAGAATCATCCTAAAACAAGGTTTCTAACTCTAGTTATGATCAAAATACTGTTTCAGAGTCAAAATACCAATTCATCAGTTCAGCCTTAACATCCATCAAACTTTAAATACTCAACCTGGTGAAAAGGAAAGTGGTCAACATGAAAGATAGATTTTTCTCTTTGCTTTCCAATCAGTGTTATCAAAAGGCAGTTATGGCAACGCCATGGCGGGGCAGAAATCGGGCAGAACGCCATAGGTGGTTATGTCGACCGTCATGGAGAATTTGACTTTGATTATAAGTAACATAATGTCATAAATGTAAATCTTATATAGTTCAAATTATATATAACAATTATACTTTTGTTGAATTTTATTTCTTAGAATATATTTCTAATTTTATTGTTATTGATATATGTTATTAGTTTTTTTTTTAGTATTTTGTGTGTGTGTGTGTGTGTGTATATATATATATATATATATATATATATATATATATATATATATATATATATATATATATATATATATATATATATTAATATAGCCATGGCTTCCGTCATTAACCGCAACGTCATCCGCCATATTTGTATGGCGGATTTTTGGCTTTTTGCCATCAACCGTTATCCGCCATTAATAATACTGTTTCCAATGATTCTAATTTTGTTCCATTTAGAGGTATACATCTTCAAATTCATTTCATTTAATCTAGCAAGGTCAATATGACACTAACCTTAACTTCCACATCTTCTTTGCTTGACTTGATTCTTTTTATTCTTGACATACTTTTGAGTAATGAACTTACGTTCCAAGATCAAAATACATCCTAATAAGTTACCAATCATGAATAATACATAATTAAATTAATTTAACTCCTAATCAAGCCTATTCAACATGAAAGCACTTGAAATTCAAGATATTCAAATAAACTCACAAATTTTGCTAATTTCTAAATAAATTAAGGGCTTAGCATACATTTAAATACAAAATTAGGACATAATAATTTTATTTCATAGAGTTATTAGCTATTGATAAGCTACAGTATTTGGCGGATTGGAAGAACACTCCGCAAGAGGAAGGAAGCCTCGTGGGAAGATGCCACTGTCACCCATAACCTATTTCCCGATTTACCAGTGCCTAGTTCTGATCCAACTCAGACTTGAGGACAAGTCTGATTTCAAAGGGCCAGCTATTGATACAATTAGCAATATAATTCGTGATGCATGACTTGAAGAGAAGTTAGTTGTGACAGTTAGAAATGGTTAAACAACTGTAAATAGCAATAACAAAAATAAGTTAGGGTGTCCATTGAGTTGTATAAATAAGTCAAGTGCAGAAACTCAAAGCTATATAAGAAGAATTGTGTAGAGTGTTCTAGAGGAGGTTTCTCCTTGCAATAGTATGCCCTTGATCGTTTCTCTGGAAGTGTCAGAGATCGATTTCTGTACTTTGTGTCTTCTGAGAAAATTCTTGAATTCATCAGCCTTTCCCTTGATTTTCTCTTCCCTGTTCTAGCAATTCTCCCCATCTCTAACAGGATAATTGAGAAATAGAAATAAAATAAAAGGAAATATGAATGGTAAATGCTAACAAAATTAATTATCATTCATAAGGGTTACAATTTAAAATAAAACATCAAATAAAATTAATTTTTATTTTAATAGATTCTAAATACAAAAATTAATTTATGAATCAATTTAAATTTTATTTTTTAAAATTCTTTTAAACATAAAATTTAATTTTTAAATAAATTAAATTAAATTATTTTTTATTTTTATTCATTTTAAATACAACTTAAGTTTCGTGGTATTGTTGCTGATATCCATGCTCTAATACATAAACCATGACCATGATTTTTTTAGAGAAGCTAATTTCTGTGTTGATACCTTGGCTAAGTTGGGCAGGGATGGTTCTCATTCGTTCAGGACCTGGGCCTCTTGCTCGCTGATGCTATAGGAGTTATGTATCCTAGAGTGTAGTTTTTGCTTTTTTTCACTTTGTTTTCTCTTTAATTTTATGGCAGTAAAATCTCCCTTTAATTGTAACAAAAAAAAAGAAAAATACTTGGTAGATACCCGAATGGTTCATGGTGAAATACATTGATTTAATGGGTTAAAAGTTATTCCCTCTTCCATAAGCATACCAAATAAGGATAAAAAGAAACTTTACTCCATTATCATTTTTTTTTCCGTGAAAAGTTTTTCCTTTAACTTTTATCCCTTATGTTTTAAGTACATACCAAACGCACTCTTAGAGTGTATTTAGAATGAATAAAAATAAGAAATAATTTTAAAGATTTGATTTGATTTAGAAATCAAATTTTATACTTTAAAAAAAAGGATTTGAATTGATTTATAAATCAAATTTTGTGTTTGGAAATTAAAATAAGAATTAATTTGATTTGATTTTATTATTTTACATTTTAACCTTATGAGAGGTAGTTATAAGGCTAACAAATATCAAAATTGATGGAATTTCTAAAATAAAAAAAGAAATCCATTGATTTTAGAAATCAAATCATTTCTTATTTTTTAATTTCAAACATAAAATTTAATTAAATTTAATTTACAAATCAAATTATTTCTTATTTTATTACATTTCAAACACACTCTTAATATTAAAATTTTGAGCTATGCTATTAAGTATGAAAAGTTTTAAAGAAATTGTATACGAAATTACCACGGAGGCATGGACCAATAAAATAAAAAATATAAAATAAAAGCTTTGAAAAAACTCACAATGGGTAAAAAACAAAAGTGGAAGAGAGAATGTTGTTGCAGCACTAATGGTACAAAAAGTACGAAAACAATTTTGTACTAAATAACATTTTCCTAAAGTTTTCACTGCTTAACGAGCCATCTCACGTCTAATCCATCTCTGATACTAGTTATGACCCACTATGAGGTGAGAAGAAACGGATCAAGGTTTTGTACTTGTTAAATCAACAAACATGGAGAATAAATTATGGCGGGAGCTATGTATAGCAAAAAAAAAAAAAACAGAGGACAAATTACACATCATCCTTTGATGTTTTATCTATTTTTAGATTTTATACATGAATTCTATTATGTAATATATAATTCGTTAAATTATAGTAAAAAATATAATCATGTATTTTTTAATCAATTTTAATAGTGAAAATCTATATGTGAAAAGCACATGTTTTTTTTTAATATAATAATTCAATACTTAACCCTCAAATACGTGTAGACTACTATAATTAAATTTAATATAAAATATAAATTTACATATTTTATTATAATTTAAAGGATTATATATTACAAAATAAAGTCTATATATAAAAAGTAAAAATACATTAAATTTTAAGAGAATAATGTGCAATTTAAAAAAAGAAAAAATTGTCCCAAGAGCTACTATTTACCGAAGTACTTATTATCAATCTTCTCCGATAACAAATCCTTATAAAATGTATTGGGAAGCATGGGGATTTCTTCCTCTTGGTCTTGGATTAAGTGCCCTTGATTAATTTTTCTCAACTGCAATGAAAATAACTCTGGCCAAGACATAGTGAGATCACCATCTTCCTGTTCCTTATTATCAGACTTAGTTCTGGTGGTTGTTTCAACTACTTTGGTCCTCTTATTTCTACTTTCTGGTTGGTTTCTTGTTTCTTCATGAATATCTTTTCCTAACCCAACATTTTTATCATCCTACAAAACAAGAATGCAAGAGAACAATATTAGGGAGTTATGTAATCATCATATATATTGTATTTTGAGTCAATAAAATATGAAATTGATTTGATTTGATTTAGAATTAATTTATATGTTTAAAATTTATTATAACAAATAATTTAAATTGATTTGCAATTTAAATTTCATGTTTGGAATACTTTAAAAATTTAATCCATTCATTTTATTTAACTAATTTAATTTTTTTTTACTAGAACTAATTTCTTTTGTTACCCTTCCTTTTTTTTTTTGACTGTTTGTTATCCTTACTTAAAACATGTAAAATTGGTAAATATCATTTCAAATTAAATAATTAAAACTAAAATCAAATCAAATCCACTTAAATCCAATCAAATTTAAGTAAATTTTTAATTACATACAACTTGAATAAAAAAAATCTGAAAAACCAAATCAATTCTTATTTGTATAATTTTTCAAACAAAAGTTCATTAATAAATTAAATCAAATTCTAAATTATTTTATTCCAACAAAACGCATATGCACTATTTAAAGAAAGTTAAATTGTAAAAAAAGAAGAAGAAAGTAAAACTGAATAATGGTGAGGATAGTGATGCCCACCTAATGGCAGACTACAGGCAAATGTCCAAAATATGAGATATATACAAAGGAAATTAGAAGGCATAAAACCGCAGCACATTACAGCACAACTCATTAACAAATATATGATCCAAGCAAAGCTTAACCTCATGTTTGTAAAATAGGTAATGAGAAGAAAAGAAAGGAAATGATGTGAATGAAAATAAATTTTTTTGTTTAGGAGTTCTAAAATACGTAAGAAGTAGAAAGAACATATAGAGAACTATTTTTTCTCTCTTCTCTTTAAATATCTAACTTTTGTTTCTTCAAAAATTGAGGTAGAATCATTTCTGTTTCATTCTCTTATTAATCTTCTAAACAAAGAAAAAAAGTAATTATGTTTCATTTATTTCTTTCTCTCTCTAGTTCATCCCACTTATTCTGTTTTGTTCCATTAGTTAAAAAAATTCAAATACAGTGTAAAATTAAAATAAAATTATTTCGCATGGTCAAAAGCTTGAAAGACAGCAACAACAAATAGAATAAAATTACATAACCAAAATAAAATACTTACATAATTACTTAGTCGTAATTAAGCAACATAATCTAGTCTTAAAGTAATTAATAAATTAAGCATAGTACTTACAGATTTAGTGGTAGCCACAAGTCCAAGAACAACGGTCCTCTTTTCTCTAGTGACTACGGTCTCTTCTTGCCTTGTTCTTTTTGTACTTGTTTTTACTGGATTATGTTTCTCATTCTTTCTAAATCTGCATAGAACATAATTATTCGTCTGCAAGCAAGATAGATACAATAACTAATTTTAAATTTGTAATACTGAGGAAAATCAAAATTCAAAGTAGAAAACTGTGACATGACACACAATGAAACAAATAATGCTAATTTCCACTATGTCTATACAGAGCACAGTGCTTACAGATGGATTGCTTAACAAAGATGAGTCAAGGCTGTATTCATGCATGATCCATGCACCATCGTGGTTGGTGCCACTCTTCTCAAAGCGAAAACGTTTCTTCAAACCGACACATTGGTTTGTGTCCTTGGCTACTACATCTTTTCCAGTGTCTTCAGCTTCCCATGAACCCAACCCAATGGTGCGAACAAAGCGTGAGCCAGTGAGAAACTTCTTCTTTAAGTTGGTGAAGAAGTAGAGATCCCTTCCACCATATGAGTTGGAACCTCCAAAAGTTTCCCAAATCTCCCAAGGGTTCTTTTCACCGTACAAATCATATTCAAGAATGGTGGCATAGTTAGGTAAAGGTTTTCCATTGACCTTATTGTAAAGGAAAACTTGAATGAGTTCATCATCTGTGGGCTTGAACTCATTGCTTGAAGGCGAATTGTGACCCATTGAATCTTTTGCTTATCTTTGATTTGAAGAACCTAGAAACAAAATTTATAGTCACGGATAATTGATACTCTCACTGATTGTTATGCACTAACCCCAAATTGAAAGATATATAATCTTGCAATTCACATTGCCAAAGGAAAATCAATAAAATCTAACATAAGAATAAGAAACCAAACTCTTAATATTATGTTGGATTTTTTATGATATATATTCTTGATTTGATAATAATTGTTAGTCTCCTATTTTATTGTAGTTTCCTATTTCTGAGTTGTGATGAATATGACTGCTAGATTCGTAACCTTTATAACTTTTTGTTCATATTTAGAATTCTTAGTTTGTTATATGATTACTTTTTTTTTTATTGAAAAATAATAAAAACAACTAACTACGAAAAAATAAAATACAAATAACATGTAACTTATAATTATGAAAAAAACGGAAAAAATAATTTAAGTACTTATCTTACAATGGCAAAACAATTCATGCTAAAAATGACAATTATGATAATGAAGAATAACATATGAATTATATCAATGTAACAAGATGAAACACATCTATCTCAACTTTTGGAAACCTCTTTATATATATAGCACGTTGACTGCGGTATTTATAAGATTTCAACCTTTATCACAATTTAATATTTTGAAATACCCTTGCTTGTAAGTCTTGACATTGTCACATATAACCTATATAAATGGAGTTATATATTGTATACGCATGGCTCGATGGAGAAAATTATCTAGGACGAGTCTCTAACAAAATATATATGTTATGAAGTCTCCTATTTTGTTCAATTTATATCTCAAGTGTGTAAGTATCCTAATCACAATTATGAGAATACAATCTTTATGAGAATTTAATATTTTCAAACCACTTTGCTAGTAACTTGCACTAATACCATATACAACTTATAAGTAGAGTTATATATTGCTTACCTTGATTCGATTGGAAAATATCTCTAAGACTCAACTGAGATATTTTTCTAGCAATATTCTCTAATAAAAGATGTGTGATCTCTAAGTTTATTCAATTTATAATAAAGTGCACAGGTATTTTAATCCCAATTGAATTTTAAACTCATACGAATTATATTAATAGTATTATTTTATTTTTTATTTCTTTTTATTTTTATTAAATTTTAAGGTTAATATTAATATTCAATATATATATATAGATTCCTTGTTTATTTTAAATTTATTCTTTAATAAAATTCTATATACTGATATAGGTATAGATTTCATTCCTCCGATAATTAATAATCAATCTTAGATTTCTAGTGAACTTACTCCTCCAAAAGAGATCCCGATTAATTAATAAAGGATATAGTCGATTATCCTAACAAACAATTAAATAACAGCTTTTTTTCTTCAACTGATATATAATCTTATCTAGTTGTGTGTGTGTGTATATATATATATATATATATATATATATATATATATATATATATATATATATATATATATAAACAAATTGAAATTAAATTATTATTAGTCTATTAACCGACATTTGACTTTTCTATCAATTTTGTCAATTCATATTTTATATTATTCTAAGATAAAAATAAATAATAATAACTATTTGAATATTTTTTGTATTTATTTTTAAATATTTGAGTAAGTAATAAGACATATTTATATTTTTTATTTTTTATTTATCATAAAAAAGGATAAGATGATAAATATAAATGAATAAGATGATATATTGATCTTCATATCCTCTTTTCAGCTCAAAACAAAAATATTCCATTTTTTTATTTATCTTTAAATCTTTTTTATAGATCTTTTATATATTGTTTAATAAGTAATAAAATGTAATTATAATTTGATATTTTTTTGATATTTTTTTATTTTTCATTAAAATTTTTGATGGGTGATTAATAATAGTAATTTTAGAAAAGTTAAAAGTAAACACTAAAGTACAGAATCGCTTTTATAATATTTCAGATTACAGAAGAATGTAATTATTATTATTATTTTTAATTATTAATTAGTTATTAGATATTAGCAATTGATAGACATGTACATTTGATTTTCACATATTTTTGTAAAGATAAAATATAAATAAAAACAAAGAGTATTTGAAGTGATATATTATGAATATCTTATTTTGATCGGGGTTTTTTATATTTTATTTTGTTTTAAAAATTAAAAAAATAAAAAATAAAAATTTTGAAAAAGGAAAAAAAAAAAATAAATTTGAATAATAAAATGGCTGAATTCATAAATCAAGTGTCTAAGCTTAATTTAATGTTCTTAGCCCAAAATATAATGTCCAAATTAAAATGTCTGGGTCTAAAAGTAGCAAAAAAAATGAAAAGTTCAAAAGTATCTTTTTTTTTTCTTTGGAAGGAAATAATTAAGAAATTTGATTGATAAAATTGAGATTAATTGATTGAAGAAATTAAAAGTTGATTGAGGGAATTGGAAAATTGATTGAGCTTTGATTGATCCCTTCACATAAATGAGAACTAGAATTTTTGGCTCTATAAAAAGTAAAATTAAGGGAGGCAAGACAGGTTCTTGGTAACGGTGGCCATTAGTGTTATTGGGTTTGGAGCTAACATGGTATTGAGTTGCATTGTAAGAGAAAATGTTGTGTAATGAATAATTTGTGCTATTACAATCTTTTTTTTTTTGTAATGTTTTTGCTTCTGCGTGAAAGTTTGAATTTGTTCTCTATTTAATAATTTGGGAATTGTTTTATGTATAATATAATACGCATATACATTATATATTTATATTATATGTTAATATAAGAGAGATATTAAATTATGTTATATGTGTCTGTAGTATTCTTGCGACATACAAAATAATTTTGTGAATAAGTTAGATAAAATTGAACGTATTTTAGTTGAACGAATAATGGATTGTGTTTCTTCGTTGCTTTTGGTCTTTAGGGAACGAAAATGAGATAAAATCTGTATTGCACTTGCTGATGGCACTTGTGAGGAGCCAAAGATAGGAATGAACAAGGTTGTGAGAAACAACCTTAGGGTTAGGCTTGGAGATGTTGTTTCCGTTCATCAATGTGCTGATGTCAAATATGGAAAGCGAGTCCACATTCTTCCTGTCAATGACACTACTGAAGGGGTAACGGGGAATCTGTTTGATGCATACTTAAAACGTGAGTTACTATTTCATCATGTTTGTTGGACAACATTATGCTTTTCTTTTCCTCTTATTGATTTTATCTCTACTTGACCTTTGTCATTTGTAGTTGGCCTCTTTGATTAGATGATGCTTGAAAAAAGAACTGGTAACTGGTAGTTCATCATATCATATCATTTCCTTTTCTTTTTGTTTTTTGTTGATAAGTCGTTTTGATAATGGCTCAATTATTTTTCAGAATAATACTTTGTTGTTAGCACTGAAAGTTGATGATCCTAATAAATAGATAATGGCTTCCCTGTGCTATGGGAGGTTCAATATGATGAGTTAGTCATGAATTCATTTATTTAAGTGATAAGTGATGGTATATAGAAATATTTAGTCTGAGCTTATAAGCATTGATTTCTTTGAGATTTATTCCATAAGTTATTGAAGTTAAATGGCAGCAGGACATATTACAACTTCTGTTGTGTTATTTTCATTGTCATCCACTTGGCTTCCTCGCATATATGCATTTATGAATACTAAGTCCTGTTCTACTTTTGCAGCTTATTTCCTGGAGGCATATCGTCCAGTGAGGAAGGGAGACCTTTTCCTCGTAAGAGGGGGGGATGAGAAGTGTAGAATTCAAGGTTATTGAAACTGACCCTGCTGAGTACTGTGTTGTTGCTCCAGATACTGAGATCTTCTGTGAAGGAGAGTCTGTTAAAAGGGATGATGAGAATCGATTAAATGAGATTGGTTATGATGATGTTGGTGGTGTGAGAAAGCAGATGGCACTGATTTGGGAACTGGTTGAACTGCCATTAAGGCATCCACTATTGTTCAAGTCTATTGGTGTTAGCCACCAAAGCGAATTCTGCTCTATGGACCCCCTGGATCTGGTAAGACTTTAATTGCCTGAGCAGTTGCAAATGAAATTGGTGCCTTCTTTTTCTGCATCAATGGACCTGAGATCATGTCAAAACTGTCTGGTGAGAGTGAAAACAATCTAAGGAAGGCATTTGAGGAAGCTGAGAAGAATGCACCCTCCATCATCTTCATTGATGAGATGGACTTAATAGCTCCAAAGTGGGAGAAGACTCATGGTGAAGTTGAGAGGAGAATTGTCTCCTAGCTCTTGACCCTCATGGATGGAAGCCAACATTCCAAGGGCTGAATACTATCCAAAAAATAAAATGGATAAAACCATGCCTATCCTGCTCTTAGAGGTTTGGAAGGTTCGATCGGGAGATACATATTGGTGTTCCAGATGAAGTTGGGCGTCTTGAGGTTCTTCATATCCATACAAAGAATATAAAGCTTGCTGAAGACATAAGATTGAATTCCTTTCCCACTTAGTTGTGGTTTGATTTGAACGTTCTGAAATCTGAGAAGTTTTGTCCATTGTGTCATTTGCAGGTTGATTTAGAAAGGATTGCTAAGGACACCCACAGCTATGCTGGTACTGATTTAGCTGCTTTATGTACTGAAGCTGCACTTCAGTGCATCAGAGAGAAAATGGATGGGATTCATTTGGAAAATGAGTCCATTGATGCTGAGATACTAAACTCAATGGCAGTGACATGAGAATTTTCAGACTGTTCTTTGATCAAGCAATCCTCCTGCTCTCTGTGAAATAGTAACTATTTTAGCAGTTTCTTATATCATTGTTAGGTTTCCTCTCTTCTTGTTCTCCCTTCCTTGGCCAACACCTTTCCTGATTACACCTTTCAAACTTTGATGTATCTGTAACCTTGACTTTGCTAATGAAACCAGGTTGTTGAAGTGCCCAATGTCAGCTGGGAAGATATTGGTGGTCTTGAAAATGTTAAGAGAGAACTTCCAGAGGTAACTTGAGCTCTTGCACTGAATCACATTACTCCACTTGTTTAATCTCATCTGCCTCTGGGTTTTAATAATGTTTTCTTTTGCAGAATGTTCAACATCCAGTGGAACACCCTGAGAAATTTGAGAAGTTTGGAATGTCACCTTCAAAGGGGGTTCTTTTCTATGGTCATCCTGGTTGTGGTAAAACCCTTATGGCAAAAGCTATTGCCAATGAATGTAAGGCGAACTTCATCAGTGTCAAAGGTCCTAAGCTACTTACAATGTGGTTTGGAGAAAGTGAGGCTAATGTGAGGGATATTTTTGAGAAGGCTCGTGGTTCTGCTCCATGTGTCCTATTCTTTGATGAACTTGACTTTACTGCAACCCAGGTTTGTACCATACTAAGCTATGATTTGGACATCAGGCAAAATTTATTGGTTTCTAAAGCATTTTGGTATTCATTTTAAATATATTAAAATATTGTTAATTAGTGTGCTCTGAAGATATGGTTTAATCTATATAGCTAACTCTACTTAATAGGAAAAAAATTTGTTGTCGTTGTTGTATTGTTAATTAGTGTGCCTTTACTGTAATTATCTTTACTGTTATTAGCAGCAGTCAAGAGGGTTTGGAACTGAGTTCAGTTTTGCTGATACCAGCTCTGGTGCTGCTGCTGCTGCATCTTACCCTTCTGCAAGTGCTGTTGGAGCTGATTATGATGATCTTTACAGTTAGGTCAAGTTGTGCTTTTGTTTTTATTTATGAACGGCAATGCTACCTTATTTATGTACTTCTCATTTTCTGTATGAAGTCTGTAAGGCTTCCTTTGGATTTTTGCTCTCATTGCTCCGTAAATGGCATTGGTTCATGTGGCCAGAGCATTAGGTGCGAGCCTCTTTGAAAGTTGGAAAGAATTACTTGAACGGTTGAACCTAAATATTTAAATGTATAACAAGACAGCTTCTGAAACCATTGTCTCAGCTCTTGGGTGCCACTACCGTATGATTTGTGAGCAAAAAACTTACTTAACTGGAAATCACAATAATAAAATTGAGATAAAATTCTTTTGGTTTTCATGGTTTCATTCTCTAATAAAAATTTTACATGTATATCTCGGACCCGATAAGTACTTTATATATATTATAATATTATAATATTTATATAATATAATTAATTTTATAAATAATATAATATTTTTTCAAAATCTAAGTTTATTCATTTATATAAAGACTTAAACTTGTTAACATATTTGATTGATTTATTTAAAGGTAAAATTGATTTATTTAAATATCTTATTATAAAATAAATTATTAAATAAAAATTTAAATCAAATCAGATTAAATTTTTAAAAAGATCATATTATAATTTAAAAAATAATTTATATCAAATAAATAGATTAGACTTAAGTCTTTCATTTAAAAAACATATTAGACTTGTTTTAAAAAAGTCTAATATGATATGACACATGATCCGACCCGTTTTCATCCTTACCCGTGGAACCATATGATACTCGCCGTTCATTTTCAAACAAAAAGTAAAAAAATGAAAAATAGGCATGCTTGTGTGCTACTAACACAGTAATGCTATATATCAAACTTTCAAGCTGAATGTCCCAAAGAAGAAGAGGGCTAATTCAAAAAGTACGTGAATGCATTATAAACTTAATTGAATAATAATAATAAAAGTCAAATACATGTCTGAAAAATTGTACGAAATTATACCTCAATAAGTTGATAGTTTTGTATCGGCATTCAATTTTTTTTTTTTTGAGTATTTCTACTTCTTTTAAATTGAGATTATTTTTAAGTAAGGAGTGACATGTTTTGTCTCTCTCCGCAAGTAATTAATGTCTCTAGCAAAACAAAAGATAAACAGAAAAATCGTTTACACAGTACACCAAAAATTAAAAAAAAAATCATTTACAACTTACCATTAGTTTAAAAATAATGTTATTCACATAATTTTAAATATAAAGAAGAGTTACTGATTATTAATTTGGTAAATAATAAGTAATTTATCCAACATTAATATATGTAGTATTATAGAATAATATATAAATTTTAATATGAAAACGTTAATCTAACGATATAATATACAGATGCAAAATTAAACTTAATAACATTATATATATATATATATATTCTTAATTTTATATTTATAACATTAATATTTCTCTAAAATTAATTAAATGAAAGAATCAAATATTATTATTTTTTCTACAACCAACGCATATAAAAATGGAAGATGATAGCGATTAAGTATGAATTTGGCTCATAGGGTTTCACTTTATTGTTGACAAAAAAAATTAATGAAATGGATTTTAACAATTTTATAGTTTGTTATACATGTTTGTGCATTTTATATAATTAATAAAGTATTAAAAATTATGGATTAATGTTATACAACTATTTATTACCTTAATTATTTGTGTCAAATTTTATAAAAATTAAAAATTAATAAGAATATATAATCAAATGGTTTTATTTTTATATATTTTAATAATATATATTATGTTAATATTGATATATATCAATAAAGTATTAAATAATTATGGATTAATATAAAATTTCATAAATATGATTTACATAATATGAACCTTTAATTCAACAGTAGATTTAGTGAAAAAATATTCAATAAAAAATTATTCAATAATGTAAGAGTGACTTAACTTACATTGATATAACTTGATGATACATTCTTATATATAATCTTATTTTTTTTCTATTTAAATGTTAGGCACTAGAACATTCACACTAGGTATAAAATAATTTTTGCCAAATTGTCATTTATGGTAAAATTATTTATCAAAATGTCACTTTTTTAAAATTATATACCAAACTAGTACCCTTTTGTCTAACGTGATATTTTTTTATTAATTTTTAATCCATGTAAGATATGCCAAATAGAATGGTGCATTTACGTAGATTAAATCAACAAAGTTAGTGTAATCAAGTAGGATAAGTCATCCAGTGACACGCTCTTAATTTTGAAGATATTTTGAATAGAAGGCTGACTGAACTTAATAAAAGTCAAGTCAAAATATTTATTATATAAGTAAATAGACTATATAAAATGAAATAAAAATAAAAAAGAGATAAAAATAACTAAAAATAACAAGAAATAATTTCAAATTAAATTTAAATAAATCCTAGATAAGATATATGCTCTATGATTTGGTGAAACTTGTTCTAGTTCCATCTTCGCACCTTATATCATTTTGTCACTGATAAAATTTGAAGCGAATTGATATAACCGTGGTTGGTTAGATCAGTTTGCATCTGGTTCAATGGTTTAAAGCTAGTTTTCCAACATTTCAATTTAAGTAGCATGAAAAATCGGCTGATGGTTAGTTCACAATTGAATTGGTTTGACTAACAAGTCCAGTTTGGTTTTTAAAAAAGAAAATTTTAAAGGCTTGACCAATAAAAAACATTTCACTCATATTAATTACATGATTTTTATTCAAATTTAAAACTTTTTTTTTCTTAATAAGCGATTTATAATACTACTAAATCTTTGTTAAAGTTGATGACTTATATTAACCTTAGAATAAAAATAGCCTTACTCTCACCCTAAACTGTTTAGGAAAAAAAATGATATTGACACACTTGGATCATAGACCAACCATGATGTTTCTTCTAATTATCGATTATTAAATCATTCCAAATAACAGTAGTTGGAATGAAGTGACATAATAAGCCAAGGGTGTTGAATAGTCAAGCAACCCAATAAGCATGCATGACCACCAGAAGCTAATGTCATGGTCACATGCATGGATCGATGATGGATCACAGACAGGTGGGTCAGGTATTTAAGTTTAAGGAAAGTTAAAAATTTACACCAAGCTATTGGCTGAACAGTGAAATGTGGATTAATAAGTCAATGTTATAGTAAATTTTGAATTATTAGATGTAATATGCAAAATTTCTCATACTCACCTTTTTTCCACTGAGGAATAATTGAATAGATACATACTATGGTGGATCTCTCGGCATAATTGTTATATAAATACACTGTCTCTTTTCTTTTGATTAGCAGACAAAATCAAGCATGGCGAAAGAAATTAGTTAGTTTATATTTCTATATATCTGAGTCAGCTTTGTTATTAGATTCTTATAATTTTTTTGTACAAACATTCTGGTTATACTTTAATTGCACATAGTACAGACCATAGTAAACGTCCTGAATCCAGTTGTTAATTCTGTTAGACTTGAGTTTGGTGAGTGTTTTAAATTTAGAGTATTTTTATGTGTGTTTTGTATAAAATTAAGTCTTATATTAAATAAAATAAATTTTTGAAGAGTGTTTATATAAAGACTATGTCCTTAGGTAGATACATTATAATATTGAAGAAGAAGTATTGACTTAAGCTTATCTTAATACACACACGCACATGTCCCACCCAGTCTCATCTGAGCGCGTGTGAGCTTGGTTTGATTTTATTTTAGACTTATCTTTTGTCAAGTCACTTGGAGACTAAAATATCTCTTTGAACCATTGAGATAGATCCGTTGAGATGCTTATTTAGTAAGCTACCTTGGTCTATTTATCTTTGCTTACCAAACAAAACATAATACACTTGTTTATCAAATTACATTGCTGGCTTCTCACACCCTTTTTTGCTTCCATTATTGTTCATCTTCATCTTCTCTTTTGTTATTGTGCGCACACCAAAGAGCTCCCTTGCACTCTCTGTTGCATCTTCTGGTGTTAGAACGAGATGTGTTTCTACTTAGAGTATTGGGATTTTCGTGTGGACGAGTTCTTGAGGAGAACCACGTCTAATCCTGGAGGGTTACTCGTCAAGGTCATTCCACCGAGCATTGCTCCAGGTAGGTTGGAGATAAACCCTTAAGGACAGTGTCTAGCACGATTCATGGTATACCTGTTCTAATTTTTCCTTCGTTCTTGTTGATTTCTCTTGTTGATTCTTTGTTCTGCTAGAGTTTCCAGATCAATTAACCCCAAATTATGGTATGCCCAAATAGTATAAATTGAGTTATAGTTACCTTGAAAAGATGCCAATAAGGTTGTCATGTGTTTGAATCCTTGAAAACAATCTCGATGAAAGAGAGATACTATTCCTATCCCACAGTAATCCCTTATGTGTCAGTATCAATGGGATAACTATACGTATTAGAGTGAATATGAATAAGAGTCTTTTTCTATATATATAGAATAACTAAAATAGGCTAAATTTACCCACTATGGCAAACTCATATACATAATCCATAAACAAAACTAACATATGAGTAGTGCTTAACAACAACATGCCCAATAACAATACTGATCACAATTTGAGATAAACAAAATGCTCTAATAATTTTTACATATAATTAATCTGAGTTTTATAAAATTATAATATGATTTATGTTAGTCCATATGAAAATATTCTAACATTCTCTCACTTGGACACATAAGTCATATTACTTTATTTAAAAAAATAATTCTCCAAATTAATCAAATATTATGTGGTCACAACATGCTATCAAAATCGAGTCAGCACTCTCAACCACTAGTCCAAAATGAGACTACAAACTTCTTAACAATGCAGAAAATCATACTCGAAGAGATACTGATATTATAAATGCAATATACTCATATCCCGATGACCCAACAAAATATGTTATATGGTTAATGGTAAAGTATAACAAATTTGCAAGTCAATATATGATCAAAGTACATTTCCCAACAAAATGGCCCAAGCATTCGCCTAAGATGCTTTGTGAGATTTAACAAAACACTTCAGCATAACAACAAAATAATTGGATTCAAAATATCTCCACAATATATTATTATAATACAAAAAATAATAATAATAATAATAATAATAATAATAATAATAATAATAATAATAATAATATTATTATTATTATTATTATTATTATTATTATTATTATTATATGACAATGATAATAATAACATAATTGTTTATAGTCTCGAGACATAATAATTAAATAAAGTCACAATAAAATCACAAAACAAACTCTCACTAACTCAAAATATCAAAAGACCTCAATATACCTATAGGAGTTACATGATCAACAAAACTTTAACTAGTAAACCTTTGGTTAGGGGATCTGCAACCATAAGTTCTGTAGAGATATGTTCGACACGAGTCAAAAACTCTTGAATCTTCTCTCTAACAAACATATATTTTGTGTCAAAATGCTTTGAGCTCTTAAAACTCTTATTGATTTGAGAGAAACACACTATAGCAGAGTTATTACAATAGATAGTAAGAGGCTTGAAAATACTTTTTATAACATGAAACTCAGTAATCAAATTTTTCAATCATAACGCTTGATGTGTACCCTCATAACAAGCTATATACTATGCCTCCATAGTGGAAGTAGCTGTAAGTGTTTGTTTAATACTTTTTCCAAAAAATAGCTCCTCCTGCCAATATAAAGATATACCCTGATGTGGACTTATGGTCATATGGAAACCACCATAATCATAATCAAAATATCCTGTCACCTCAAGGTGATTCGATCTCCTATAGGTGAGCATATAATTTTTGGTACCCTGTAGATATCTCATAACTCATTCACATCAAGTTTGCTTAAGTATCTCCCAAGTACACTAACAACAAAAGTAATATCAAGACGTGTACAAACTTGAGCATACATAAGGTTGCTAAAAGTGAAAGCACATGAGACCTTCTAAATATCATCAATACATTAGTCATTCCGAGGACACTAGGTATTAAAGAGTCTCTTACCTTTTTGAATGAATGCAGAACAAGAATTACAATATTTCATATCAAATCTATTCAAAATGCTCTCTACAATGCCTTTTCTGAGACAAGCCAACAATACAAGATCTATTACGATGAATCTTAATGCCTAAAACAAAAGAGGCATCACCAATATCTTTCATATTAAAGTACATTGTCAATATTTGCCTAGTCTCATACAAAAAAAAACTAACATCATTACTAGCCAACAATATATCATCAACATATAAAACAAGAATGATGAATTTGCTCTCACTAAACTTCAGATAAATGCATTGATCAATAATATTTTCTTTAAAGCCAAGAAAACTAACAATATAATCAAATTTCAAATACTATTGTTTGGAAGCCTATTTCAATCCATAAATGGATCTTCTCAATTTAGACACCATATGATCTTTATCATCTTCAATAAAATCATCAGGTTGATCCATATAGACATCCTCATATAAATCACTATTTAGGAAGGCAATCTTAACATTCATTTGATGGAATTCTAAATCAAAATTAGCAACCAAGGCCATCACAACATAGAAAGAGTCTTTAGTAGAGACCAATGAAAAAGTATTTTTATAATCAATGTCTTACTTATGGTTATATCTCTTAACAACAAGTCTGACCTTATGCATCTCAATTTCACCTTTGACATCACATTTGGTCTTAAAGACCTATTTACAACCAACAATATTACAAACAGTAGGGAAATCAACCAATTCCCAAGCACCATTCTTTTAATAGAAGTCAATTCATCATCATAGCAAGCAACCATTGTGTTGAAAGGAAATTCCTCAACTGAGTTAAACTCATTGTCCTGTAAGTAAACAACATAATCCCTAAATTTTGTAGACTCAGTGGATATAGGAACCCGCTCAGATCTTCTAGGTGGAGCCACAACAACATCTAGATTCTGTACATTATCTTCGACTTGTTGAAGGATATCAACATTATCAACATGATCAACAACATCATCCTGGATCAAAGGAGATGACATTATCCCTAGAAAGGAAACAACAGGAATAGAAACGACAACATCATATTCTCTAAAATCAACAATACACGGCTCCTGAGTTCCACCATACTCTAAGTCCCCTTCAAAAAAGACAGTCCGTTCGGATTCAGTAACTTTAGTAGTATAAAAGGGATAATAGAACATAGAACCCCTTGAGCCAATACAATAACCAATAAGAGGGACAATAAAACTTAGAACCTCTTGAGCCAATACAATAATCAATAAAGTAACCACGAATGGTTTTATGATTACCCTTATTCAATTGTGGCCTTGAATGCTTTAAAAGCATCTAAAGATTTAGATCTGTCATGTAATAAGTGGATTTATTCATACCTAAAGAAATCGTCAATCAGGGTGGTGAAGAATTATAAAATGCCCATGGCAATAGGAGAAATGAGCCCATAAAAGTTTGTACAAATCAGTTGTAGCATTCTTTCACACTTATTAACCCACTCTTCCTGGCTCTAACAATTAGCTTCCCTTTTATATAATCAACGCAAGTATATACATAAAGAATATTATCCTTAATCAACTTCTTCATTCATTCCTTAGAAATATGGCCTGAATGCCTGTGCCACAATATAGACGAGACTTTACATGCTTATTCCTAATAATATCATCGACATCTAATTGTCGTTGATAAATAGAAAGGGGTTAATATTTAACATATAAAGGTCATTAGATGAAACTCCAAAATTAACAAGAATGGAATCATAAGGTAAAAAAACTCTCTTATCACTAAATTGAAGGGATAGTACAACTATCCAAAACAGAGACCGAAAACAAGTTCTTTCTTATAGAAGGTATAAAGATAGTGCCTTTAAACCTAAAGAATATCCAGTACACAATTTCAAGAAAATAACACCTATATACTCTATTTTGACGCTAATTTTATTTCTTATTGTGATAATCAAATTTCCTTTATTGGCTTTCGCCTATTTCTGAACTTCAATAATAAGTTCGTTACACGAGTAGTCACATCAATATCTAATCAACATTTAACAATGTTGGATTCAAAGCACACTAGGGCCAATGGTTCATCTTCATTATCCTCAATCCAATTATTAAACTCTATACACGTTTGAGCCAATTCAGAAGTTTCGTGGTGCATTCATTAGGGGAACACAAACCATCATGCATAGTCTTGGTCAACATAGAGAGGTCATAGGCTTTTTTGGATTCGCCAATAGCTTTATAAAATATGCTAGCATTATTTGCTTCACGGACACTCTCCTTAATGACTTTGTTCATGCTATACTTTATGGTCATGAGACAAACTTTATTGGAATGAACCCAATCTTCATATTTCACCATAACCGCAACGGAAGACATGTTTATGGGTTTAGGGACTCATCTACAGTGAGAACAACATCAACAACAGAGACGACCAGAAATAAATTCATTGACTTAACCCAATCTTGATAATTGGTTTCCCACAACTTTATCAAACCATTTATTTTCATAAGCAAAGCTGAATCAATATTTTAAAAGGAGATTTTCTTGTTAAGCATTTCAATAAACAAGATCAGCAATAACCACAATGAAGCTCTCCTATACAATTGTAATCCTGCCTAAAGGTCCCGAATTACAACACAAGAGTAGACTACTACAGACATTAAAATCATGTCTCTAAAGCTAGTACCGAGAGGATATTGAAAACTCTAAGGACATAACCTCAATGCCCTTAAAAAATTATTAGAAATTACATTAATAAAGACAAACTGAAAAGATAAACGTATTATCAACATAATCCCCAACGCCACAAAATAATAATGTTTTATCAACAAAATAACACCTCGCCACAATTAGTCTTGCAAAGGCGAGCTCGCAATTATGAAAGGTGTCCAAAAGCTCCACAACATTTTAAATAATAACTCTCAGAATAAAATTGCATAAGGAATAACAAGAAATACCATTATACAATATTTTACATAGTATTTTATGCACAAAATAGTACTAAAAAAAGTTTAGTGACCAAACAAAATCAAATATAAGAGTACACATTGTACAACACTCCTAGTAGTGTCACAAACATGCTTGAAAATAAAAATTCAGGTCAAAACTTGGAGAGTGTACTAATTTTTAACATTATGCAATATTATATATATACAACATAGTATTAAAATTATTTAAATAATTAAATGACACCAAGTCCGAGAGTGCACAATATATATCATGCTCAAAAACATCACAATAATATACAAAAATTTACAAAGACAAAAGAGGAGAGTACAATATATTTTTAACAATTTTGAACTCTAGAAATTTTAAATAGGCATGAAAAAATAAATAAAAAATATCCAAAAATAATATCAGGCATATGGAGTGTATAGAAAAAAATAGAATTAAAAAACCAATTTTATACACCTCCCATGCACCCCCATGCGCTTGGGGCGCGAGTAGGTGTGGCTAGAAGACATTGTCTTCCTTACCCCGTTACTGCAAACTAGGTCGCACAACCTGTATCACGGCAGAACAGGTTGCATGAGTTTTCTCGCTTTATTTTCCGTTGTTTCGTGAGATATATACTTCATTCAAGTCACAAAATTGAAATCTATAATATTCCTAAGTCAATTTTGAGAAAAATTCACAAAAGAAATTGGTTTTTTGGAGCAAAATCGAGGCCATAAGCGAGACAAAAAATGAAGTTACTCACTGGTTTTTTAACCATTTAACATGATTTTTATGTTTATCAAAATGCAATTTAGAGATCTACAATAACCCTATAATAATTTCTAGAATTGATCAAGTAAAAATTCAAATAATAAAACTTGAACATTTTAGGGTTTCATGGATTTGAATAAAATTCTCTGTCAATTCATATTTTAATGCAATATACATGTTTTTAGACTTAAGATAACCCAATTTACAAAAGCCCTAACTTGATTTTCAAAATTATTAATCATAAAAAAAAATTCGAATTGCACATCATATTTGTTAAGATTCCGAATTTCTTCAATTTTAAACCTCATACAAATTTTCAGGTAAAATAAAAAAATTAATAATTAGGATTAAAACCGCTATAATACCAATTGATGGGTCATAAAGGGAACACGAATCATCAGCTCTAATATCAATTGCTAGAGTTCCCGGATCAATTAACCCTCAATTATGGCATACATAAATAATATAGATTGAGTTACAAGGTTGCCTTGAAAAGATGCCAATAAAATTGCCATATTTGAATCCTTAAAAGCGATCTTGATGAGGGAGAGATATTATTCTTATCTCATAGTAGTCGCTACGCGTTAGTATCAATGAAATAATTGTATGCATTAGAGTGATTATAAATATGGATCTCTCTCTATATATATAAAATAACTAAAATAAGCTAAACACACTCGTTATGAGAAACTCATATACATGATCCATAAACAAAGCTCACATATAAGCAATGCTTAATAATAATAAACTTCATAATAATATTAATTATAATTTGGATTAAATAAAATGTTCTAATAATTTTGATATTTAATTAATTTAAATTTTATAAAATTATAATATAATTTATGCTAATTCATATAAAATATTCTTACATGTTTGTTCCTACTTTTGATATTTTAAATAGTTAAAATACTAATCCTCATTTCTATATTTTCAACAAATTCATCTGTTTGATGTTCAATATGTCCTTAGTCAACACTCAGCGTGGCAGTTGCAGTTTTCTCAAGCCATGAGCAAATCGTAACTTTATTGGTTTGTTTACCATGGAGAAAGTATTTGGTGGGAGGGTCTCCTCCTTGCGATCGTAACTAAGGGGTCAGTATCATAACAATTTCTATAATTTTGTACTTCCTGGTAGTACATTTTCTATTGTAAACACTTGCTTATTTAATAAACTTCAGGGTCATAACTCACGTTGAGTTTGACAACACATTCACTCAAAACCTCTTTAACCTGGTCCAAGTCCAAAATTTATTGGTTTGTTATCTAATCGTTTTTCAACTGTTTACATCATGAACAAGTACTACACAGAAAATGTTACTCATTCTATTCTTATTCTGGAAAATACTAGACAGTAAAAATTTTTACTAGAATTTTTTATAGAATGAGTTGTCATTGGTTTTAACTCTTGGATAAATGAGTTATCTTCACCATTCTAACTTATCTGACAACCATCCTTAAATTTGAATTTCTTCTATACTTTCAAAGTATTACACTATTTTATTAAAATTATAACACATGACACCATATAATTAAACAGATGATTTGATTTAGGGATGTTAAAATAGGCTAAAGCTGATGGACTAGTCTGAATAGCTCGATAAAATAGACGAACTAGGTTAATAAAATGTCAGTCTAAAATTTACATGACTCGAATGGGTCTGATCAACTCACTTTTTTAAAATACTAATCCGAAACTTATATAACTCGAAAAGCTCGACTCGAAAATGGTTCGATCTTGAATGAAATATTTTTAAATTAAATCTAGATGGTTATAAAATTGCCCAAAATATTACTTAACAAGTATTTTAGAATTTCTCCTTAAATCTGGGTAAATTATAACTAAATTCTGTCAGATTTTTTTTGGCTGTGTTGCATTACTATATTATTATTTGGTTCTCATACAGTCAATTTTTTTTTCCTTTGCTGATGCTTACAGTCATCCTATATCAGTATACCATATATATTAATAATATCAATTGGATAATTTGAGAGAGTGAAGGCCTATGTGAAAAATGCTGAGTCCTAATTGCATCTTATATAGAACTGGCCTAATAAGAACTTAAACCCAGGTGGGAAAACTCTTGTCTCACAATGTTCTAGGACAGCGTTGACCAAAAACAAAAAATGTTCTAGAACAGTATGGTACATAAGCAACCCAACTCCTCCCGGGCAAATTATATAATATTATTATGTTGTACTATTTAAATCTCCAAGAGCTGGGTTTAAATTTTCATCAG
Organism: Ormosia emarginata; assembly: GCA_029884605.1. Classification (NCBI taxonomy): domain Eukaryota; kingdom Viridiplantae; phylum Streptophyta; class Magnoliopsida; order Fabales; family Fabaceae; genus Ormosia; species Ormosia emarginata. Next base: position 12,882,991 of record JAQQTP010000048.1, read on the forward strand.
TCTAAGATTAAGGACCAATGCAATTCTGAATGGAGTGTTGGGCTTGGGCGAGACCACTGCCTTGGTTAATTAATGTATTGCAATATTGCTATGAGTCCTTGTATCTATATAAACGTTTTTTTTCTTCTTATAAGTCTCATATATTCTTACCAAAAAACAAATATTTATATCTAAAATTGTATAAGCCCATATTAAAATATTTCTTTACATATATCCATATATAACCTGAGTTCGTGCACAAATGCAAAGCTTTAGAGGTTTCCTGTTGTAATATTGCTTGCCTGTTTGCATTTCTGCTTTTCAACCTTTTTCACATTCCCTTTTCTGGAAATTTTCACCATTCACTTCATAGTTCACGATTTAGTGCAGTCTGTTGAGGACAAAGTGCGTGCTTGCGTATAAAGGAATATATCATAAGCTTGCCAAATGATAAGTTCTAATATATTCTATTAATTTCCCATCTTTTCAGCATATCTCAGTTGGATTTTGAGTTAGGTCATCTATTAAGCATTATTTAGATGAGGTTCAGGCACATATAGCCACTAAATTATTACACAGCAAAGTCTTGGCCTCACAGGACCGGTGTAGCTCTATAATTTTCTAAGGTTATAACTTATAAACAGACCAAATGAGTATGTATTGTGCTTGTCTTATCCATTCCCTTCCACTAATCCACTACTTTAACTTTCTTTATCAGAGTAGACTTTACTTTGCATCAAGCTGATGTGTAGTTTCTGAATTTCTGGTTGCTTTGGCTGATGAATCATTTTCTGTCCAATGAGAATCTTGCTCGGAGGATGTTTCAGTCTTCCTTGCATCTTCCTCAAATTTCAGCCTGGCTTCTTCTTTTGCCAATTCAAGTGCTTGAATCAAACTTTTCAAATAAAGTTCTGCATCCCCAGAAGCAGTCTTGGGCATCAAATGCTCAGCAACATCAGCTGGGGTGGTTTTGGTTTCCTTCAGCAATTCACTTATCATGCTAAATAAATGGTGTGATTCAATATTAAGATAATTCTTAGCCAACAACTTGAATGCCTCAAAGCTACAGTATGACAACTCTATGTGCATATCCATTCTTCCTTTTCTAACCAATGCCGGATCCAATTTCTCTACATAATTTGTTGTGAAAACTATCAGCCTTTCTCCACCACAAGCAGACCATAACCCATCAATGAAATTCAGAAGACCAGAAAGAGTAACCTGGCTATTTTTGGTATATCTTTCTTCCATTCCTGGTTGCTTTTGCCTTGGATCATTCTCTTCTCCCTCTTCCTTTTTCTCCTTTTTCCTCCTCCTCTGACCAGTTAGATCAAGTGAACAATCTATATCTTCAATCACAATTATAGATTTGCTAGATGTCTCGATCAACAGCTTCCTCAATTCAGTGTTATCCTTCACATTAGTCAATTCCAGATCATACAGATCATACTCTAACAGGTTTGCCATGGCACCAATCATTGTGGACTTGCCAGTCCCTGGAGGTCCATAAAGTAGGTACCCTCTCTTCCAGGCCCTCCCAATTCTTGCATAGAACTCTCCGGCCTTGCTGAATGTGATGAGATCATCAATGATTATTTTCTTCTTCTCTGGCTCCATAGCTAGTGTTTGAAATGTTGCTGGGTGCTCAAACACTACATGGCTCCAATAAGACCCACTATTGATATAAAGCTTCCTTTGTCTATTTTTAAACTTAATGGCCTTACCCTCTTTCATGACATAATTCAAGTATGTACCTAAAATCATTTCTCTATGATGTTTATGGAAAGTGAGCTTGTAGTACCTTTTTTCATCTGTCATAGGGTGGACAGAAAGTGACTGTGATTTGGAGACATGCTTGCCAAAAGCCCACCAAAGTTTGACTCCATTGAACTCATCAGCTACTTCTTCATGATCATCCATGCTAAGCACAAGAGACTGGTTATTCTTGCCTATGTCAGCCTTGAGCCTTTTTGCTTGTGTGGATGCCTTGGAGCTGAGGTAGTTCTCTATGGCTGAGTAAGCTTCACTGCGCATGAGTCTCTCCCCGGTGAACTCATGGAATGTGATTTGGATGTAAGGGTAGACAAAAGTTACCAATCTTTGAGAGTATTTCTCAATTTGGTTGCGAAGTTGATAAGGAATAAATTGCTGAAACATAGCCCAAACAAACATCAAGGAAGCAATTATGGATCCTATGTGAGCAAACATGTCTCCTGGTTTCATCTTTTAGCTTTCCCTTCTACCCCTTTTTCAGCTCCTCTGTTTCTTTCTTGTGTGGATTCAGGGATGGTTTTCAGGCTTTGTCTTATATAAAAGGTGAAGGGTATGTGACCACGCGTGTATCTTAGACACCCATTAATTATCCTTTATGAATCTTCCGAGTGTATTGAAAGAAAGTTATGTGGCATGTTTGTCTACATCCTCAAAGGTGGGTAGAAAAAGTAGAAGCCAGCTTCTGTGTGGGGTTGATGTGTACTAAATTGTCATAACAAAACCGACTACAGTTTCCTTAATCAATAGCAACAAAAGAAAAGTATTTGGTTAGGTATCCTAAACCATGACTTTCCCATGCCACCATCTTGGGCTGGTCCTTATAAAGGTTGGAAGGGCAGTAGATAAGATGAAATCAGACCTGGCCTTTATTGGAAAAATGATGCTTCTTTTGGTGTCATTCATTCATTTTTAGCTCACGTTAAGGCCAATACAAAAATTCTGGGTTAAGAAACAGGAAGGAAACTGATACTTAAACATATTATGTAGGGTAGGGCACAATTAGTATTATTTTATAATCAAAGAAAACTTTATTGAATTCATAATTAGTTGTAAACAAAATGATTCTTCTTAAGGCCAATATGAAAAATGAAAGTCCAATATGAAATTTCTGAGTGATAGTGCACAATCCGTAATATTCAGAAATAAAAGTTATAAACTTATAAAGTATAATCTATTAATGACTGTAAATATAAATATGTCTAAGTATATTCCTCAAAGAAGAATATACAATTTTGTAATACCGAGGAATAAACATATAAAAGCTAACATAACACAAATGAAATGAAATATAACTGGCCTAAATCAAAGTAGAAAATAGTGCTCAGATACCAGAAAGCACAACAATCAGATACAGTTATCACTTTTGTTCTCTTTCAACTCTGATCTGATGCAATCAAGTGTCCTTCTTCAGTTGCTTTAGACTGGGCTTCTTTCTTGACTTTTTCTAGAGCTTGAACGAGGCTCTCCAAGCAAGCATCAGGATCATGCTCTGGGGTCGTTGGTGTCAAATTCTCAGCAACATCTGCAGGAGTCATATCCACATCTTCCAACAAGTTCTGAATCTTTTCAAAGAGAGGATGAGAGTCGATGTCCAAATAGTTTTTAGTCAACACCATGAAAGACAGTATGATAATTCAATGTGTTAATCCATCCTTCCTCTACGAATAAGAGCAGGGTCAAGGTTGTCCACATGGTTAGTTGTAAACACAATGATTCTTTCTCCTCCACAAGCTGACCATAGTCCATCTATGAAGTTCAAGAGCCCTGAAAGTGTAAGCTTGCTTTCACTCTCATCTTCTCCTTCCTCTTGGTTCACCATTTCCTCCTTCTCCTTCTTCTTAATTTTCCGTTGGCCAGTGAGATCAAGGGAACAATCTATATCCTCAATTATAATCAGAGACTTACATGGTATGTCACTCAATAGCCTTCTCAATTCAGTGTTGTTCTTCACTGCTGTGAGTTCAAGGTCATAGACATCATAGCTTAGAAGATTAGCCATGGCAGCAATCATGGTGAATTTCCCAGTTCCTGGAGGACCATGGAGGAGATATCCACGCTTCCAACCTTTACCAATCTTAGCATAATATTCTTTTGCTTTGCTGAATGTAATAAGATCATTCATGATCTCTTGTTTCTTCTTTGGATCCATAACTAGGCTCTGGAATGTGCTTGGATGATCAAAAGGCACACAGTTCCACAAGTTCATGCTAAAGTACCACCAATTGCTACTTGGATTGTTAGTGTACAGCTTCTTTTGTCTGTTGCTGGCTGTAATGGCCTTGAACTCTTGCCATATATAGTTCAAGTACAGCTCTTTGACAATTTTGCCATGTTTTTTATGAAACTTGACCACAAAATACCTCCCATCAGGGACAGGGTTCCCAGATATTGATTTTGTCTTTCTTGCTAAGTACCATTGAACCTTGACACCTTTGAACTCATCATAGACTACCTCCCTGTCATTGTTTGCAATCGTAATAGAGTTGTTCTTCTTGACATACTCTGCTGTAAGATGTTTTGCTAAGCTGTTTGATTTAGCAGTAAGGTAAATCTCAATTGCATCATAGGCTTCATTGCGTTTTCCATGACCATTGGGGTATTCATGGATGGTGATCTTTGTGTAAGGTGTGCAATAGTAGCCTAATCTCTCCCATATGCTTTCTCTGAAAGGATGTGGGAGAAATTGATTCAATGTGGTCAAAACAAAAACATGCAGCTAGCTACATTAGAGAACAAATTTGGTAGTACTTCTCCTATACTTCCCATCTTGTAGACTCTGCTTGCTTTGTTCTATGGCGGTATGTGCAATAGAAAGATCTGTTTCAAGAAATGAAATCAAGTAGCAGTTAACTTGCAATTGATGTTGATGTAGGAAAAGTATCTGACTTTTGATGCTACCATCAGAAAGAAACACTAATCACAAACTACAGTAAGTGACATTTAAGAACTATTCCTTCTTTATTTCTGCTAATAGTAACTGTTGAAATAGAGAAAGGAAGAGAGACATATGATGAAACCGTGTGTTTCAACTACACAACGGAGGCTGAATATATATACAATAAGTAATGACTAATTACACAATTTACATGATGTGGGAACATTGTCACACTAATTACACCTAATTACATATGTTGCCAACAGTTTCAACACTCCCCTCAAGCTGGAGCATATAAGTCATATGTACAAACTTGTTACAAATATAGTTTATTTCTCTCAAAGACTTAGTGAAAACATCTTGAGTTGATCATTTGAATGACGAAACTAGTGGTGATGTCTCCAAGACAAGATCTTTCTCCGATAAAGTGACATCTATTTCAATGTGTTTGGTCATCTCATGAAAAACTGGATTGGAAGCGATATGCAAAGCGAGCTTGATTATCACAAATAAGAGTCATTTGCATAACGTTTCCAATGAATCGAAGCTTTAAGAAAACTCTGTTTTAACCAAATGAGCTCTGCATACCGAGGCCATGGCTCGATATTCTAACCGGCACTTGATTGCAACCACATTTTGTTTCTTACTTTTCCAGGAAATCAAATTACCCCCAATGGATACACAATAACCAGAAGTAGATCTCCTATCAATAGGAGAACCTGCCCAATCAGCATCTGAGTATCCTACAATCTGAGTGTGTCCTTTGTCTTCATAGACAAGGCCTTTTCCTGGAGCTCCCTTAATATATCTGAGAATACGAATCACGCATCCCAATGTCCTTCACAAGGTGAGTTTAGAAATTGGCTCACTACACTCACTGCAAAGGAGATATCTGGACGGGTAACAGTAAGATAGTTAAGTTTTCCAACCAAACGTCTATATCTTCCTTGATCTGAAAGTGGCTCCCCCTGATCCGGTAAAAGTCTAACATTAGGATCCATAGGGGTGTCAACCGTCTTTGCATTCAAAAGTCCGTTTCCTCAAGAATGTCCATAGATACTTCCTTTGTGAGATTACTATGTCATCCTTGGATTGTGCCACTTCAATTCCCAAGAAATAACGAAGTTTGCCAAGATCTTTGGTGCGAAAGTGATTGAGATCTTTGTTTTATCCGAGTTATGCCTTGGTGATCACCGGTGATAACAATGTCGTCTACATATACAATCAAATATATACAACCTTGACTGTATGGCAATAGAAGACAGTGGTCGGCCTCACTACGAGTCATACCAAGCTAACGCACTGAGTCTTGAATCGACCAAACCAAGCCCGGGAGATTGTTTGAGACCATACAATGACTTGTGTAGACGACACACAAGGCCGAAGACTCCCCCGAGCAACAAACCCTAGTGGTTGCTCCATGTAGACTTCTTCTTCCGGATCACCATGAAGAAAAGCATTCTTGATATCCGGTGATGAAGGGACCAATGGCGAATAATTAGACGAGAAAAAGGCGAATAGAAGCCATCTTCGCCACTTTGGGAGAAAGTATCGCCATAATCCAAACCAAATATCGGGTATACCCCTTTGCCACCAAACGAGCCTTTAGGCGATCAAGAGTGCCATCAGGGCCAACCTTGATCGTATAAACCACCAACAACCAACAACGAGACTTCCCGGGAGGAAGAGTAACAAGTTCCCAAGTACCACTTTGCTCGAAGTGCACACATTTCATCAACCATTGCTTGTCGCCACCCGGGATGAGATAAAGCTTCACCTAGAGATTTAGGAATAGACACGAAGACAAGGTGGAAAGACAAGCATAATGCAATAAAGAAAGGCGATGGTAAGCGAGATTAACATAGTGAGGAGAAGGGTTACGGGTAGATCTAATACCTTTTCGAAGAAGAGCAATGGGAAGGTCGAAGCGGGAGGCGGTCTGGAGGCGGTAAAGGAGGTGGTCTTTGGATGAGAGTCCAAAGAAGCTTCGGGAAGTTCTACAACCTCGATGATGGTGGTGGTAGTGGTGGTGGTTGTGGCGACGACGACGATAAACCTGGAGAGGGCCAGTAGGAGGGACCGGGGCACCAATAGGAGAAGGTGGTGAGGGATCAGGGGTAACAGGGACAAGAGGAGGAATGGTAGGGAGGTCCTCAGTGATGGGTGGAAGAGGCAGGTCAGGAGACTCAAAGAAAGGAACAGACTCGAAGAATGTGACATCAGCAGAGACTAGATAACGCTTAAGAGTGGGTGAAAAACACCGATAACCCTTTTGAGACCGATGGTAACCAAGAAAAACACATTTGATAGAGCGAGCAGACAGTTTGTCAAGACCGGGAGTGATATCATGGACAAAACATGTCGACCCAAAGACACGAGGTGGAAGAGAGTGAAGGAGTTGGTGAGGGAATAAAACAGAATGGGGAACCCGGTTATCAAGAACAGAAGAGGGCATACGATTAATCAAATAACAAGCAGTGAGAACCGCATCGCCCCAAAAACGAAAGGGAACATGACCATGATATAAAAGGGTCCGAGTTGTTTCAATAAGATGTCTATTTTTGCGCTCAACAACCCCATTTTGTTGAGGGGTATAGGGACAAGATGTTTGGTGAAGAATGCCATTAGATGCCATAAAAGTTTGAAAATTGTGAGACAAAAATTCACGGGCATTGTCACTACGCAATATACGAATCGGAACACCAAACTGAGTTTTGATTTCATTATAAAAGGTTTGAAAAATTGAAAACAACTCTGATCTGTGTTTCATTAAAAATAACCAAGTACACCGAGAGTAATCATCAATGAAAGTAACAAAGTATTTTGACCCAAAAGTAGACTCAATACGACTAGGACTCCAAATATCAGAATGTACTAAAGCAAAAGGAGACACAGCTCGACGACACACTCTATCGGGAAACGAACTACGGGTGTGTTTCCCAAGTTGACACGACTCACAAGGTAAAGTAGATAACTTAGAAAAGGTAGTCACCATTTGCTGTAGCTTGGCAAGACTAGGGTGACCCAACTGAGCATGGATGGTGAGAGGGGAATCGGTAACAGAGCACACACGAGAGGTGGCAGAGAGCTGGTAAAGGCCATTAGACTCACATCCGGCGCCAATCATCCGTCCCGAACTCCGGTCCTGCAAAATGACAGAGTCTTTAGTGAAACTAATGCGACAATCTAAAGAACGGGTCAAACGACTAATAGAAAGTAAATTAAAAGGACAACTAGGAACATAAAGAACGAGAATCAACAGAGAGAGAAGGGAGGGGATGGACAGTACCAATCCCTTCGGGTTGTGTTTGGGAACCATTTGCTAAAGTAATTAGAGGTAAATAGCCGAGTTAGAAAATTTAGAGAAAAGACGTTTATTACCGAGAGATATGGTCAAATGCACCGAGTCAAGAACCCAAGGACCTAAAGGTGGAGATTGAGAGAGACAAGCAAATGCATTACCAGTGTGCTCAACAGATCGCAGTAGAGGTAGAAGCTGTTGTTGCTCAAACCATTTGAGAAAATCTGCATAGGTGCCGGAGATGGGGTCGGTGGAGCAGAGGACTCAGGTAAATCAGGTACAGTGGCCTGGGCAATATTGGCAGCCCGTGGAGGACGGCCATTTTTGGTCCAACAACGATCTTCAGTATGACCCAACCTGTTACAGAATGTACACTTCGGATGAGGCCTACCCGAGGTGCCAGGGCGAGAACGACCTCGATTGGCACTTTGGGAGACGAGGGCAGAAGTATCAACTGGAGCAGGAGCTAGGATAGAACCAGAGGGTTGCTTCGCGGGGACCCGAAGCAAAGAAGACCAGGTTGAGGAGAGAGTGGGAACTGTAGGCGAACCCAAAATCTGATCACGATTAGCAGAATATTCGGAGGTAACCCATACAAGGCCATGAGCATGAAAAAGGTGCTTTGTTGCTCGAGTTCTTGGGCGGGGGTAGCGGCGGGGGTAGCAACTCATTGAAATCATGCGAGCACCATGAACCTTACCCAAGTAAGCGAGACATAGGTCCATCAAGCGACGAGGAGCAATAATACTCATGAGGTTGTGACGGACCCATATAATCGTTGAGTGTCATTAGTGTAAAGAACCTTGGCTTGTTCCCAAATAGAAGCACAAGTGGGTCTGCGCACGGAAGATCTACTTGAGAGAAGAGTGAATGGTGGACTTGATTACAACACACACATTTGTTTATCAATTTTCTTCCACCTAGGGGTTGTTCCTCCATGAGCATAGAGTTAAGAGCGGTGGTGAGGTGGTCTTCATAGCCTTGACTTTCAAGCCACAACTTGATGTATGAAGCCCAAGTATCATAATTGCTGCCATCTAATTTATCGAGAGAGCGGGGTATGGAGGTAACTTGTGAAAATAGGGGGCTCAACCTTGGGATGATCTTTAGAGCCATCTGGAGAGGTAGAACTTGCCATAGGTCAGAATATTAGGGGCAAAAATGGAAAACATAAGATACCTGAAAAATCCCACGCAAGAAAACAAGGATCTGAGGGCAGATCGGCGTAGAGGAGGCCGAGACGAGTCAGACGAAGTGAACGGCGGCCGGAGAGGTGGCCGGACGCGCCGAAAAACAGGCCGGACGGTGGCTGGGCGGCTGTGGAGACGGACGGCGCGTGGGGCGCGTGGCGGCGCGCGGGGCCGAGCCGGGGTCCGGCCGGTCGGAGGGAGGCGGTTCCAGCGGTGAGGTCGGCGGCCGGAAAAGGAGGCGGCGGACGGCGGCGGCGGTGGTGGCAGCGGCAAACAGGGAGAAAACGGTGCCGGAAGGACGTCACGGCAAGGGAAAAGGTCGGCAAACCGGAAGGGAAACACGGTTGGTAGGAAAATTTTCACCGGAGGGTAGTGGACCCAACGGGTATCTGTGTTCTAGGGTTGCCTCTCTTTAGGCTCTAGATACCATGTTAAAATAGAGAAAGGAAGAGAGACATATGATGAAACCGTGTGTTTCAATACACAACGGATTTGAATATATATACTGATAAGTAATGACTAATTACACAATTTACATGATGTGGACTAACAGTTGTACTACTAATTACACCTAATTACATATGTTGCCAACAGTTTCCAACAGTAACATCTCTAATTGCTTTATTTGCAGAGACACAGTTGCACTACTATTCAGAGAATCAAGATAATTGAATTTAACATCAGACTTTTCTTTGGATTGCTGAAGCCTTTTCAATCTTCAACACTCAAGAAGAAAAAAGAAGTTCTAATTGATTGGTGTTGTAGGTGTAAAATAAAAAGTAAACAATTAAAAAAAGAACTAACTTGATTTAATAACTAAAGATTTAATATAAAAAAGAATGTTTTAATTTTGCTTGCAAAAATATTTGGTGATATATAATAAGCATGAAATTCTTTTTTTGGCACAAGTAAGCATTTTTTTGGGTTTTTTTTTCATGAAATATACTATTATCTTTGGATGAGAGGAAAGAAAATGCGAGATGAGAGAAAAATTTAAAATTTGAAATAAAGAGAAGACTTAAAGAGAAAAAATTGAAATTTTTGTTTATAGTTTTCTTCCTTTTCTACATTTCTCTTCATTTTCTCTTCAACTAAACAAAAAAACTAATAAAAAAGAAAGTTACTCAAAAATCTAATCAAATCATCCCAACAACACAGTTTTTTTTTAATTTATTTTACTTTTGTTCATTTTATATTTTTTTTGTGTTTTTTTTTCTCTAGCTTATACTGTTAATGAACAACCATTGATAAAAGCAACCTAAAACATAAAATTCTAGTTTCTTATTCCTTATAAATTCGTGGGAAATGCAAGGAGGATATATAAACTTAATCTTCTCAAAGCATTGCCTATATGACAATCAATTGTATAATAGAGAGAATGAATAGATTGAGCAAAAAAGATTTAAAAACATTCCATATAAAGTGTAAGGAAAACTATTCTTACCACTGTAGTGCTAGCCAGATAGAAGCATACTTTGAGCGACAAATATTTTGTAATTTTATCTGAAAATGCAGATAAACACTACAATAAGAAAGACACAGCAAACCTCCAACATCTCAAAGTTTTATTTATTTATTTTTATTTTTTTAATTTTGTTCATATAACATTTTTTAGTGTTTTTATTCCTATCTTATTTACTAAAAAAAAATCATTTTTTTCACTAAAAGAAATTGCCCACCAAATTTTATTAATTAACCCACTAAAAAACTTAAGACCCAAAACTAAATAGGAGTAAGGAAAGAAAAACCTTTCATTCACGTAAAAGTTTTGGCTTTGGGGTTGCAAGGCAAACCAGTTTGTGTTGTGGGGGGGTGAAAATTTGGGTGTTTGTGGAGTGTAGGTGATGGACTAGTTTGTATGTGTTAGAAGGTGGCTTTGAGGTTTAGATTGTGATGGTGAGGCTTTGGGATTTGATTTTACTCTGTGTTTGTGACTTTGTGGTTCGTTGGTTTGATTGGTTTGTGGGGTTGGTGATGAGGAGTTTTGTGTTTATGATGGAAGTTGATGAACTACAGAAATTTCAAAAGGAAAGAGCAGAAAATTTCAAACAAATAACACACTTTTACCTTCAACTTGGAAATCAAGACTCTTTCTCCTTTTTTTTTTTTTCTCAATCTCAAGAGTTCACTCCCCCTCTTTGCCTTCACTCTTTCTGCTTCTCTTATATTAGGCGTGGCAATGGGAAGGTCAGCAAGGTGATCAATGTCGGTAGCAATAGGAGCAGACTTGGGGCTCAAGTTTTTCCTTTTAATGGCTTGTTTTATTTTCACTTCCTTCTGATGCCTCACTGTTCCATTTGCCATTTTCGCATTTGGTAGCAGCTCCTTGAAAGCAGGACAGGCTTCTCTAAATTGAGCATCCAATAATATATAGCCTTACAAACAAACTTAAGATAGTTATATTTTTCTTTATTTAGAACATTAATAAGAGAAAGAAATTAAAATGGTTTTACTTTAATTTTAAGAGAATAAAAGTTAAGTTTAAAAAAAAAGAAAAAATAATAATTTTTTATATAGTTCTTTTATTTTTAATGTATTTTAAAATTTTTAAACACATAAAATTATTTTTTTTTTTTTTTTTTTTTTCATTACATATTATCTAAACATACTATTACATTAAAAATAATTCTGATTTTTTTATTTTTTTTCTCACATTACTTTTTACATTTTTTTATATCATTAATTATGCATATTTTTTATATTAATTTTTTCTCACTTAATTACAATTCATAAAAAAGGTATGAACAATAATACTTTTTAAAAATGTGTAAGATGATAATTTTTCCATTAAAAACCTTCTTTTTCCACAGATAAAAGGGTAAACATAATTGACCAAATAAAAGGGGAAAAAAAACATTGACTGTAAATATTTTTTAAAAAAACATCAAATGTCCTTTTTTGTTTTAAATTCAAATTAGAACCTAAAATATTAATTTTTTTCAATTTTTTTGTTAATTTAGTTTTTCTAATTATTTAATTTTAAACTTTTAATAATTAATATGGACAAAATTGGTGTTGGGATATATCGATTAGAATACCATAGTAATTTATTTTACAAACAAACTTACATTAAAAACCTTCTTTTTCCGCAGATAAAATTAAGGGTAAACAAGATAGATCAAATAAAAGGGAAAAAGAATTTGATTGTACATAATTTAAAAAAAAAAATTCAAATGTCCGTTTTTTTTTTGTTTTAATAATTAATATTGACAAAATTGGGTGTTGGAATATATCCATTAGAATATCAATGATACCACAGAAATTCTGCAGTCAGTAACATTTCTGAAATGTTGTTTCTACTAACAGTATCATTTGTAACTGCTTTATTAGCATACAGACAGAGATACCCTACTAATACTATTAGGAGAATCAAGTTAGTTGAATTTCACATCACGCGCTTTTTCAGATTGCAGAAGCGTTTTCAATCTTCAAGACTCAGAAGGAAAAACAGAAGTTCAAATTGATTGCTGCTTTAGGTGTAATAAAAAATAAACAATTGAAAAAAAGAACTAACTTGAGGTTTGATTTAATGGCTAAATATATATAAGAATATTTTTATTTTGCTTGAAAAAATATTTAGTGATATATATATGATGGTAATCAAATAAGCATATTATTTTTTTTTGGAGCAGGAAGCATTTTTTCTGGTTTTTTTGTTTACACTTTATATGTTTGAAAAATAAAAGATTAAAAAAGAGTGTGTTAAAATATATTTTTTTGTTTTATTATCTAAAATAGAAATAGTGTAAGAATAATGTAAGAAAAATAATGTGTAAATATTATTAATTTTGGGCAGTGTAATATATATATTAGATTTGCATCGGCTCAATCTCTCTAGAGTCTAGATGCTTATTCGTATGACTTAATAAAATAAAAAACAAAAAAAAAAAGCCGACTCATATTTCTATCTTATTTCATTATTTCACTTGTGTTGTAGGTGAATGTGGGCTTTTTTATGTTAAAAATGCTATTTTTTTATTATTTATCATATTATTATTCTGCTGAAATTATTTATCAGAAACACACTCTTTTTTTTCTCTTTTTTTATATTTTTTTAATGAACAATTAAGAACTTATTTCGTTGGAAACCGTCTTCTTAAACCATTCTTTTTTGTTTTTCTTGTTAATTGTTTAAAAGTTAACTTATCAGAAACCAACTTCTGAATATTATTTTTGTTTTTTAACCCTTATTTGCGCATTTTTCATATAATAAGTTAAGATTCTTATTATAAATTAGTGATTTATTTAAGAATAACTAGGTTTAATGAAAAAAATAATTAATTTAGATGGATTTTAGTAATTTTATATGATGGTTTGCATACATAATTGAGAAGCATCTCATTAATATTATCTGGAATTTCAATGTTTAAGTCATGTCATTATATCATGGTTTGCATGCATAATTGAGAAATATCATATTAATATTGAATAAACACTTACACAATTGGTTTGAATTAGAGGACAACAATGATATTTGGAAACAAAGAAATTACAAATTTGCAATGAAGTAGAATTAGATGTTACTGTTGATGTGAACTTTTCTCATAAGTGCCATCACGATAAGGACAATTTGAGTGACTATGACCTTTATTTTTATACAATCTATACCTGTTAACATCTAATTTTGATCGGATTAAAAAAATAAATATTTAAATAAGTTTTTAGTTTTAAAATTTAAAAAATTAATTATGATTAAAATAGAAAAAATATTCTTCATTTTTATTTTGAAGCCCAACCAATTTTGTTGGCGTATTAAGCTTATTATTTCTAAATCCCTTTTTAGTATAAGTTTATTTTCTTATATAAATTCTTCACTACCTTTAAAAAAAAAGAAAAAAGACAATTAAAAAATAAAAAAAAGTCATCTGGTCTCTCTTAATTTTGTCTTCATGCTTCTTCTACGTGTTCTGTTCCACACCCTACCCTGTGTAGTGTATACTACAATCCAGCATCCCTACTTAACATGTTACTTCTTGACTCTTCTGACATTGCAAAATGACCGTTTAAAAATTGCTATTGCAAAATCACCTTTAAAATTAGGAAATTGTGTACAATATTAATCATTTTTACTCTTTTACTATCATATTTAACTTAAACCCTAACCGTAACCTTAATCTTAATCTGCTTGCGTCAACTTGGTTTTAAATTTTAAATCTCGACTTGAATTTTTATTATTATTTTTTCTACATTGTCTTGATTTTATTTTATTTTAGATTTTTTTATAATTTTCATACTAAGTCGAAGTTCTCAATGTCTCTTGATTTTTTATTTTGACTTTTTTTTATAATTTTTCATATTTTATTTTTTAAATTAATTTTGGATTTTTTTTATTTCAATATTTTATGCCCAAAATGTTGACTTGAACTTTTTATTAATTTTCTTCTTTTTATTTTTCATTATTTCTTTCCCATTTCGACATTTGCAGTGTCTGACTTGAACCACAACAACAAAAAATTCCACAACATCTATGCAAGCCACAAACACACTTTTGAACCATTACTTGCCACAACACCAAGACCACAACTCTACAATCAGAACTCGACATCATTGCCATCGTTAGTCGTCTGCTCTCCACCACCATGAAATGAAATAGCCTCGCAACACCACCAAGCCTCACCTAAATCACACTCCTCTACCTAGAACGATGGCTTCAGAACCTCAAACACCCAGCCACCGAACCTCCATGGCCAATAACCAACAAGTGTTAATTGCATCATAGGCTTTATTGCAGTTTCTACGACCGTTGTGCTAGAAATTTTTCTACGATTTTATACTTCCATTGATTTATCTATTTGTTAAAACTGGTTGAATAGTAATATGATGTTTCTTGGAATGTATTTGATTATATTGTGATCAAAGAGTTTATTCAAAATCACATGTTGAACTTTGAATTCAAATATTATGTGTGCTTAGAAAAGTGTTTAGGTCTGGTTGTTTGATTTCATGATGGGTGGAACAAGACAACTCTTTAACGAAGAAACAGGTCTCATCTCCACTCCCTCTCTATATATATGTGTATTTTCAAGACAGAAGCATGACTTTTTGACTAACAAACCATTATTGTCCTATCGAAATTAAGAGAGAGAAGAAGGAGAAGAAGATCATGTTTCATATAGTCCACAAGCGTGTACAATCTTTGGTGTTTGTTGATCGTAAACTTGACCAAGAAATATTTAAAAAAATATATATAAGAAGCCTTCAGGTAAGAATGAGTATGATAATAGGCTGGTTTGTCTCACAAACCCTTGGTCTAAAATCTAATATTCATAAGAATATGTTAAAGTATTTTTTTTGTAAGTCTATAGGTCATAAGAAATCAAACTGTCAAGCCTTCAAATATTTTATTAAAGAGAAAATTCAAGGTGAGTCACTAGCTTTCGTTTGCTATGAATCTAGTTTGGTAGATGTTCCTTTAAATTAACGGTGGATTGATTCTGGAGCATTTATTCATGTTATTAATTACTTGCAGGGGTTCAAGAGCAAACGAAAGCCAAGTAATGATGAAGTCAATTTGTTTGTAGGGAATGAAAATAAAGTCAATGTTTAGTACATAGGGCTAGTTGAATTAAAGTTAGAATCAGGATTTGTTTTATATTTGAAAGACACCTTATATGTACCGCCCATGAGACGAAATTTAATTTCTTTGTCCAAACTTGATAGTTGTGATTTTTCCTTTAATTTTAATAATGGATCTTGTCTTCTATCTTATGGTTCTCAAGTTGTTGGCAAAGTTATTAAATCTAATGATTTATATTATTCAAATCTTGATTCCAATGTTTTCAATTCCCTACATGTTCAAACTATTGAAAACAAAAGCGCACTAATCAAAGACACCTCATTGTCTTTATGGCATAGGCGTCAAGGTCATACCACTAAGGATAGGATTAATAGGTTGATAAAGGATAATATCCTACCTTCACTTGATTTTATAGTTTTTTGGGATTGTATAGACTATATAAGAGGAAAGATGACCAAGACAAGTAGAAAATGTTTGACATGTAGTAAAGAACTTTTAGAAATAATTCATATAGATATTTGTGGTCCTTTGAAACTAATATTGTGTGGGAATAAATATTTTATTACTTTCATTGATGACTTTTCTCGTTTTAGTTATGTTTACCTGATAAATGATAAGTCATTGAATTTAGAAAAGCTTAAAATTTTTAAAAACGAGATTGAGAATCAATATGATAAAAGAATAAAAATAGTAAGGTCATACCGAAGTGGTGAATATTATGATAGACATGGTGAGACTGGACAATTTATGAGACTTTTTGCTAAATACCTTGAATATTATGGAATAGTTTTCCCAATTTACTATATCAGGGACTCCTGAACAAAATATGGTAGCTGAGAAGCGAAATTGCACTTTAATGGATATAGTAAGGTCTATGCTGAGTCAATCTAAATTACTTGATTTCCTTTGTGGAAAAGCCCTTAAAACAACTATGTATATACTAAATAGAGTGTCTTCTAAGTCTATTCCAAAAATCCATTTGAACTGTTTAAGGGGCAAAAACCTAGCCTTAACCATCTTTGTGTATAGAGTTGTTCCCTTGAGGTGAAAATCTATGACGCTATTGCATCAAAATTAAGTCTTAAGACCACCAAGTGTTACTTTATTGGTTATCCTATCAATGCTATAGGTTACAGATTCTACTGCCCTACCTGTGGAACAAAAATAGTTGAAGTAATCATTTCTAAATTCCTTGAGAATGAGATGTGGGGAGTTCTGATGCTACTGTGGATGAGGGCACAAGTTCTAGTGGAGAAAAGATTATAGTATAGGTTCCTATTATACAAGAAAGAAGTGTAAGTGAGCCATTCAAAAAGGTTGATGAGGAACCACAACAAGAAGTTATAGAAGAACCACCACCGCAGCTCTTGAACATCATGTTCAGGTTGCTCCTCTTAGACAATCTCATAATAATAAGTGGATTGAAGCAATGGATGATGAAATACTCTCTAAGAATCATAATGATGTGTGGGAGCTTATGGAACCTCCTGAAGGTGTTAAGTCGATTGGGTTCAAATGGGTGTTTAAGACAAAGAAAGATTCTAAAGGAAATGTAGAGCACTTTAAAGCAAGATTGGTGGCAATATGATTCACTCAAAAGGAAGGAATTGACTACAAAGAGACTTCCTCTCCTGTTTCTTCAAAGGATTTTTTCAAAATTATTATAGCTCTAGTTGCTCATTATGATTTGGAATTGCACCTGATGGATGTGAAAACAATCTTCTTAAATGGAGATCTTTATGAAGAGTTCTATATGCAGCAACTAGATGGTTTTATAGAAAATGGAAAGGAGCATATGGTATGCAAATTGAAGAAGTCTATTTACGGTTTGAAGCAAGCTTCTAGACAATGGTATATTAAATTTGATGAAGTTATTTCTTCTGTGAGCTTTGTGAAGAATAAGGTAGATCAATGCATATATCTTAAGGTGTGTGGGAGTAAATTCATTTTCATTGTTCTGTATATAGATGATATTTTACTTACCAGTAACAGTTATGATCTACTTGATGAGACTAAGGATATGTTGTCAGCTACTTTTGATATGAAAGATCTTGGAGAAACTTCTTTCTTCTTTTGTTTTGGGCTTTGAAATTCATAGAGAAATGAGTCGTAGGCTTTTGGGTTTATCTCAATGAGCCTATATTGATTGTGTTCTTTCTTCTTTTATGGAAAATTATAGGCTCAGTGATGTTCCAGTTGTCAAAGAAGACAAGTTGAGCAAGGAGTAATGCCCTAAGAATGATATTAAGAGGAGTTCCATGACAAATGTACATTATGCTAGTGCGGTTGGTAATCTTATGTATGCTCATGTGTGCACTAGACTTGATCTATTATTCATTGTTAATGTATTGAGCAGATATCTATCTAATTCAGGATATGCTTATTGGGTAGCTGTTAAGAAGGTTATGAGGTACTTACAGAAGACAAATGATTACATGCTTGTTTATAGGAATGTGGATGATTTAAATGTCATTGGTTACTCTGATTCAGACTTTGCTGGATGTATATATGATGCAAATCCATTTCTAGATACATTTTCATGTTAGCCGTAGGAGTTATATCCTGGAAAAGTGTAAAGCAAACTCTGACAACTTCTTCCACAATGCAAGCTGAGTTTGTTGCATTATATGGTGATGTTTTACATGCTATGTGGTTAAGGAACTTCATTTCCACTCTTGGTGTCGTTGACTCTACTTCTAAATCATTGAAAATTTATTGTGATAATTGATCTACTGTTTTGTTCACCAAGAATAATAGAATCACTTCGGCCTCTAAACATATAAGGATCAAATTTTTAGTGGTGAGAGAAATGTTTAATAATGGAGAGATTCTTGTTGAGCATATTCTTATTGAGATGTTTGTTGACCCCTTAACTAAGGGACTTAGACCTATAGTGTTTATGAGACATGTTGAGAACATAGGTGTATTATAAGATCCTTTGATGTAATTGATTAGTGAAAGTTGTTATTTATTGTATATATACTTGTTACATTCAAAATATTCAAAATACTCTATTATAATGTCTCAAGGCACAAACGGTGAGTCTGTAATTCAGCTTAGATAAATATAAGCATATAAATATAACTATAATAATACAAATAAATATTCATACTTAAATTTTAGTAGGACTCTAGGAGTAAATATATATGAAAACAACTAATTGATTTTCTCTTGGACTCAGCATTGTGAATCTTTTCCATAAGCTCTTTCTGTTTAACATCTGCTGCCTCCTCCTCCTCTAACTGATGAATCCTCTCCATTTGACTCTTCCGTTGCTGTAGTCCCTTTTCTTTCTCAGCCTTCATCCGTGCCTCTTCCTTGGAGCTTCTGAGGGCTTCGATCAATCTCTCCAAGGAAGTCTCAACATCTTCATTAGCTACCTTAGGCATCAAGTTTTCTGCAACATCTGCTGGGGTTATGTTAGTCTCTTCCAACAAGCGGTGAATGGTATCAAATGAGTGGTGGGACTCCAGACTCAGATAATTCTTAGCCAACAATTTGAATTCCTCAAAGCCACAATAGGACAGTTCAATATGCATGTCCATTCTTCCTCTGCGAATGAGAGCCTGATCAAGTTTCTCCACATAATTAGTGGTAAATATGACCAGTCTCTCTCCACTACTAGCTGACCAAATCCCATCAATGAAATTCAACAGCCCAGAAAGGGTGATCTTGCTGCTTTTACCTTTACTTGCTTCACCTTCTGCTTGTTTCTGTAGAGAAAGTAACTAGATTCTTCTCTTCATCTTTGCCAAACTCATTTTTAGTCTTCCTCTGGCCAGTGAGATCAAGTGAGCAATCTATATCCTCAATCACAACAACTGACTTGCTTGTAATACCTATTAGAAGTTTCCTTAGCTCTGCATTGGTTTGCACAGCAGTTAGCTCAATGTCATATATGTCATACCTCAGAAAATTAGCAATGGCAGCAATCAGTGTGGATTTTCCTGTCCCTGGAGGGCCATAAAGAAGATAGCCTTTCTTCCAAGGCTTTCCAATTCTAGCATAATACTCTTTGCCCTTGCTGAATGTAGTAAGGTCATCAATAATCTCTTTCTTCTTGTTCGGATCCATTGCAAGTGTTTCAAAGGAAGCCGGATGCTCAAAAATCACATGGCTCCACTTGCCCCTCTTGTCATAATCACCATCACCTGTGCAATTGGTGTAAAGCTTTCTCTGCCGCTTCCTGAGACCAATGGCCTTACTTTCATCCAAAACATGTTTCAGGTAAAACCTGGTAAACGAAACTGTGGTATCTGTCATGAAAAGTTAGAAGGTAATATCTTTTCTCATCAGCAGGATATAATGATACAGATTTAGTACTAGGGACTATCTTCCTGAGACTCCACATAAGCTTTATGCCTTCAAATTCATCAGAAACCTCCTCTTGTTCATCCATTTGGAGGACCACAGATTGCCTGACAAAATCACCTTTGAGCCTCCTTGCCTGTTTTGGGGATTTGGGAGTCAAGTAGTGTTCAATGGCAGAGAAGGCTTCACTGCGTTTCATAGAGTCACCTTAGTACTCAAAGAATCTAACCTCAATGTATGGATAAAACAAGTTGGCTAATTTCTTTGAGAATCTCTCTATGAGGGTATGAAGGTGATGAGGAAAATACCTTTGAATCATAGCCCACACAAACAATATGCTTGCAAGCTTTGAGCCAACTTGAGCCCAAATTTCGTCCATAGTTTGATTTATCAGCTTAGTTTCTTCTTTTGTTTTTTTTTTTTATTAGTAGCATTCCTTTCTTGAACTTGAACTGCTTCATTTCTTATATTCTCACTCGCAGGTCATTTGTGTCCCGTGCTGTTATTAATTGGTAATAATAAAATTCACATGATACAAATTCATAAGATGCTCAGTGTTGAAACTGCATGTTTTTTTATACCACATGTACAAAGCGCTACACACACACTACTCTCGTGTCAAGTTCCCATAGGTTACTGCCCCATTGGATTTTTTTTTTAAATTTTTTTAACAATGGCAACACAGAAGTTTATCTTATTAACTTTTACAAACTAATCAAACTCCTCACCTCCCGGTCAAAAAAAAAAAAATCCTCACCTCTGACACACTAAAATTTTAATTAGGCAGGCACGTCTAAAATAGCAAATAATAATCTATCAAATAGAGTGAATTTTGATTTCACATCGACACCAACAAGCCAATTAATTGGTCACGCCTCCTGAAATGAAAAGATTTGTGTATTATTATCGGGAACTTAACTTAAAATGTACAATCACTTATAGGCCCAGATATTCTTTTTTTACAATCAAATTTGTACTTGCATTGTGCGCGACTCCCGCTTTTTACCCTATTTATTTCTAATTTCCCATTTCTATTTTGGACATTCACACCCTTTAATTTTTAATTTATTATTATTAATATTATTATTATTTAATAGTAGTAGTAGTTTTTTTTATGAGAATAATAATAATAATTAGGAGTATAAATTAGTTCGGATAATTGATCAATCCAAATCGAACTAATTTTATTCAGATATATTGATTGATTCGGATAAAATTTAAACTAAATAAAGTTTAATTGGTTTGGTTCTCAGGTTTGAAATTTCAAATCCAAGAACCAAACCAAATCAAACTATATATATATATATATATATATATATATATATATATATATATTATTGATTTTTCTTGATCTTCTCAATATCGCACCTATTGATTTCAGTAACTTGATGTCATTAAATGTGAGACGTGAACTTGATTCACATGTACTAGATGAAGTATTGAACTTCTTACTTCAAGATTTTCCATCTGCATAAGTCACAATTACTGAAGGTAATGTATTAATATTTAATCACTGGTAGTGAGTCATATAATTAATTTGGTTATAACTTTTTTATATGTTCTCTCTCTACAATTCTCTGTCTAATATTATTCATTTCCTAATCGGCCGACCCTAATCCACAATTGCCGATGCAATTCACCAATTTCCTTTCCTTTGTTATGGTGAATGTGTTCTTTCGGAGCTTATTGAGTGATTCTTTGGTTTACATTATAGCTTACAGTGAGGTTTCTTTTGTTGTTGATAAAGTCGAGAAGCTTGGGGTCTTGGTATTGTGGCTTCTTAGGCTTACGGTAGATGCATAATAGGATATGGTGAGTTATATTGTTCATTGACATTTGGTAGGATAAAACAATAGGAGGTAGCAGGATATGTGAGTGATAATTTATAGGTTAGATAAGCCAATGTGGTATTGAGAGTGGTCTTGGATATGTGAGTGATAATTTATAAGGTGGATAAGTCAATGTGGTATTGAGAGTGGTCTTGGAGGACCATAACGTTTCCATTGTTAAATCTTTGGACATTGATTATTGAAATGAATATGAAGGACCATAACGTTTTCATTTGTGCTTATTGCAAGATGTAGATGAAATTTAAAAATAAATTGAATTTGATGAATTATATTTTTTTATGTTTTAATTGAGTTTAAATTGAGTTTGGATTAAGTTTGGATTGACTTTAAGTGCTGCTTATTGTTATGTTGTGTACTTGTGTTTCTTTTTAATTATGTTTGGACTAAGTTTGACTGTTATTGTATACTTGTCTTTGTACTAGTATCCAATATTACGTATATTTTTAATTGTATTTGTTTGTTTAGACTTTGTCTATTTGTTGTACTTTATAGTGTGTTTATTGAGATAAATAAGTTTGATTCTATTTCTAAAAAAAAATTATAAGTTTATTATGTATTTTTTTTACTATGAAAAACTAATTATTTAACTAATTTTGTGTAAAAAAAGATGGCCAACTCGATCGCCCGAACCAAACCAATCTATAGATGTTCGGTTTGGTTTGGTTCGGATTTGACTATTAAAATATACAAAAATTGAACCAAACCAAACTAATTAATTTTGATTGGTTCAGATTTATTTTTTCTCAAAATTTGAATCAAACCACCCACTTCATAAAAAATCAATAACGAAAATTTTAAAATAAAATTATATGAAAAGTTGTATAAAAAACCTTATTCCTAAATCTTTCATTCTTTAACTAATTATTTTTTTTAAAAAAAAAGAAAACTAAACTTTTATTTGCATAAGGCATTATCAATTAATAATACATAAAATATGAAGGATTCTCAAGGCAAATACTTGCCTCAGAGTTCTTAGCATAGTTGGGAAGAGTATATGTGACTGCTAACTCTTGATAAATTTATGAATTTGCCTTTTTAATTCAAATATATATGTTATTTAGTGAAATAAAATTAATATATAAATAGTTGATGTTTCTTATTGGTATAATT
This sequence comes from Ormosia emarginata, assembly GCA_029884605.1. Classification (NCBI taxonomy): domain Eukaryota; kingdom Viridiplantae; phylum Streptophyta; class Magnoliopsida; order Fabales; family Fabaceae; genus Ormosia; species Ormosia emarginata. The sequence continues at coordinate 12,905,897 of JAQQTP010000048.1, forward strand.
GTGCTTTTGAAGAAAAATTAAACAAAAAAGAATAAAAAAGTGAAGCTAAAAGTCTAGAAAATGGCTCTATTTGTTTTGGACTCCCCTCAATACAGATTAGCATTGAAAGGAAAAAAGAAGAAAAAAAAACAGTTTTGTTTTATTGAGTCTCTTTCTAACATGTGTTTATTTTAAAAATCTAAAATAAGTAGATTGAAAATAAGGGTTTTATTTAAGTCGATCCCACATTTACAAGGAGGGCCTCACAATACAGATCAACATTGAAAGAAAAGAAAAGAAATTAAGAAACAATTCTCTTATTGAGTCTCGTTCTAATAGGCGTATGTAAGAGTTAGGGGTGTCAAAAAAAAATGGGCCGATGACGGGATGGCTGATTGGTCAATTGACAAAATGGATGGGTTGGCAAAGAAAATCTTGCCGAACCTTACATGGCCCGAATAAATTTGGCCCGAATGTAACCATGGCCTTTCTTTTTACACTACATAAAGCTAAAATTGGTGGTGAAAAAAATCTGGTACCGAAATTTATTGCCGAATAAATGGCCAGCCGCTTGAGCCGAATTTGGCGAATGCCAGCCGATTTTTGACACCCCTAGTAAGAGTCTAAGATAAATTAATTAGAAATAAGATGAGTTTCATTTAAGTAGACCCCACATTTACAAGGAGGACCCCACATTTACAGTGAGACTCGTCTTTCTTTATTCTCGAACTTTCTCAAGATGTATAAGTAACCATTTTTTAGGATAAAATCTATATATTTTTTAATTTGTGATATAGAACAAATAAATCTTTATTACTAATATTAATAAACATGGGTGACCCATAAGGAGTAAGAGTGTTTGCAGATTAAATTGTAATAATTTTGGAGGAGAAAGCCAACCAATTTAATCTAATCAATTTTCTCATGAAGTTTTAGAACTAAAGTATATATCACTCTAACATTATGTTTGGATGACAGGTAATGGGAGGAAAGGAAAGGAAATGGGAAGAACAGGAATGATTTTTTGTATTTAGAAATTTTAAAATGTATAGAAACGGAACGGAACACATAGGGAATTATTATCTTATTTTTTTCCTCAAATGCGCAATTTTTGTTCCCCCCAAAATTGAGATGAAATAGGAGGAACACATGTTCCGTTCCGTCCTGTTAATGAATCTTCTAAACAAAGAGGGGGAGAATTATGTTCCATTCCTTCCATTTTTTTTCTGATCCATCCACACGTATTCCGTTTCATTTCATTAATGAAAAAACATCTATCCTCACCTATCCGTTCCGTTCCATTAATAAAAAAATATACAAACACAAGGTAAGTTAGGTAAGGTAAATAATACTTTTTTCAAAATTAAATATAAATATGTTTAAGTATCATTATTTTTAAATCCAAACATAACAAACACGACATAAGACCTATATATATATATATATTACCAAGAAATCGGAATGCTTACAATCAAGGAGTCTAGTTACATTGAAATCTTACCGAGAAACAAAAAGCGGTACTTTGAATTGACATCTGTTGTCTTGGGAGGCAATTAAACTGTGGCAAATTAAAATGGTGGCGTGGGCCGTGTGTGATAGAAAAATTGTAAAAATCTTTTAGCATGAATGCGATCCTAAATTTGTGCAAATCATAGGGCCAATGATCCAACGAATTTTTTGTTGTTGTCCAGCAAGGGAATATTATATTTGAGAGTTGGTAGAATGAATGATTTATTTTCGAAGACCAACATCTGGTTATTGAAATGAAAAGTATGATCGTTATGTGATAATTTGATTAGGATCTTTAGATTCAAAGTTAATACTTTTTTCATATAGTAATAACATATTTGAACTGCATTCTTTTAGATGGTTAGCTTTTTTCTAGTCCTTGAGCATAGTTCTGCCATGAACCAAGTATTATGCTATTTTTCAAAATGCCAAAAATTGCGATGAAATGATAACCACGGTTGAATGAGAATAATTGATCCAATTTGTTACTTGAAGAAACATCGGAAAGACAACGAAAACAAGAAATTGAACAACATAACATGATTGTTATTTAGCCGAGAAGATACAATGGGCAAATTGGTAGATTTTCCAAATCCTACTGCTTGTAGTATAGTGGTAGTAACTACTAACAAGCAACTAGTAAATCTAACTAGTTCAATCACAGATTGATATTTCCAATACATTTCCATTGCCACTCAATGAAAACCATTTTCCTTAACATCTTCCCTAGTTTTTTCATTGTTTTTCTTCTCCATCTGAGCAGATTCATCCTTCTCTTTCTCCTCCTTCAACCGTGCTTCTTCCTCTACCTTTTTCCTTGCTTCCTCCTTGGCCATCTCAAGAGCCTTAATCAAATTCTGCAAGCAAGTCTCTACATCTTCATTCAAAGACTTTGGCATCAGATTCTCAGCAACATCAGCAGGTGTCATATTGGTCTCTTCCAACAAATTCCCAATTCTAGCAAACAAATGGTGCGAGTCAATATCCAAGTAGTTCTTGGCAAGCACCTTGAATGCTTCATATCCACAATAGGACAATTCTATGTGCTTATCCATCCTTCCTCTCCTTATGAGAGCAGGATCAAGTTTGTCCACAAAGTTTGTTGTGAAAATGATAATCCTCTCTCCTCCACATGCTGACCAAATTCCATCAATAAAATTCAATAGCCCAGAAAGAGTAACCTTACTGTCCTTTTTCTCTTCCTCTTGTGCTTTCTTAATAGGATCTTTGGGTTCCTCATCACTATCAGTTTTTTCCTTTGGCTTCTTCCTTTGGCCAGTAAGATCAAGAGAGCAATCAATGTCTTCAATCACTATAATAGATTTACTCGGAGTTTCGATCAATAGCTTTCTTAGCTCAGTATTGTCCTTGACTGCAGTCAATTCAAGATCATACACATCATAGTTCATGAAATTAGCCATGGCAGCTATCATGGTAGATTTACCAGTTCCTGGAGGACCATACAGCAGATAACCACGCTTCCAAGCCTTGCCTATCTTGGCATAGTATTCCTTTCCTCTCTTGAATTTTTCAAGGTCATTTACGATCTCTTCCTTCTTGTTCTGCTCCATTGCCAGTGTTACAAATGTTGCAGGGTGCTCAAAAACTATGTGGCTCCACTTGGACTGTTTGTAACCATACCAACCACTGCTAGGATTGTTGGTGTACAGCTTCAGTTGCCTGTTTCTCATTGCAATTTCTCTTCCCTTTTCCAAGACATGTTTGATGTAAGACATGGTGATGAGGTCACGGTGACACTTGTGGAAGGTGAGCTTGTAGTACCTCTTGCTATCAGGTGGAGGTAAATATGAGAAGGAAAATGGTTGTGGATTGGTGGTTGTTTTTCTTGCAGTCCACCAGACTTTGACACCTTGGAACTCATCTGTGATCTCTTCATTGTCGTCCATGCTGAGAACAAGTGGGGTCTGGCTATCCTTGACCACTTCAGCTTTAAGCCTTTTGGCTCTTTGAGATGAGTTTGCACTGAGGTAGGTTTGGATGTCAGTGTAAGCTTCACTGCGCTTGAGGCGTTCACCTGTGGACTCAGGGAAGCTAATTTGGACATAAGGGTTGACATGGCTCGTCAATTTTTGAGTGTAGGCTTGAAGACGGTGACGGAGTTGAGGGGGGAAAAAGCGCTCAAAAATGGTGTACACAAACATAATAGTGGCCATTAATGACCCCATTTGTGCCCATAGCTCCCCCATCGATTCCTACTACTCTTTGATCACTGATCAATCTTGTGTGTTTTGTGTGTTGCTCTTGCTTAGATTTGGTTTATATAAGGGTCGCCAAGGGTGTTACTCACATAAGAATTTGAGTTGAGTTGCGTGAATTTGATGCTTATTTTCTAGGCAGGTTCCTTGAAGAATCCATTTTGAAAATAATTTTGTTATTTGGACACTAAATATTATATTTTTGTATGTTTTTCATGTTGAAAAAAAAAAGTGTATTAGAATATATGTATTTTTTTTATTTTTTAATCTGAAAAAGTAGTATAAAAATAATGTAATAAAAATAAATTAATTAATGTCAATCATTGTTGTTTTGACAACGATACAAGTTTAGGCGGTACACAATGTTAAAATCGCTTTCATCTGAAGCTTTGGTTCCTTCCCACGGTTTTTGTCACATGCGATAACAGGCTGGCCTTTAACGGATGGTACATGATACAAGAACAAGTGGACCACGGGAACGAGTATTGGTTTAAAGAGTAGGGGTTTCAGAATTTTTAAATATATGATCGTAAGTTTTGAATCTAAAATTTATGTATATAGAAAAGATATTTTTATTTAGATACTTAACTTTTTTTCGATAAATTATTCATTTATCGGGTAAAGAAATAATCTAAAAAGAAAAGAACACTACGCGTCTTCTTAATTAACCACAACCAAAATTGTGACTCACCTCTTGTTCGTTGACCGAGTCACCATTCCTTAATGACATGAACCAAATTAATCATTTATCAGGTGAGGAAACTGGAAAAAAAAAAAAAACACTACGCTTCCTCTTAATAAGCAAAACCAAAATTGTCACTCACCTCTTGTTCGTTGACCGACTCATCATTCCTTAATGACATGAACCATTTTTTTTTATTTTCATTTTCTTGATTTCCCTTCTCTTTTTGTAGAGGGTATGGGAAGTTGAACAACTGGTTCTTTTTTCTCTATATATATATATATCGAGGGATTAGTTTATATCATTATAAATTTTTTTATATTTATTTTTAATTATTAAATTTATTTTTATTTAATTATTAAGATTATTTTATTAAAAATAACTATTAAATAAAAATAGATCTAATAGTTAAAAATAAAAAAAAAAAAAAATTTATATTAATATAAATTGATCCTCTTTGTATATATATATATATATATATAAACTACATAGATGCGTAATATGAGTTTTATTATTTATAAGGAACAATGACTAATAATGGTAGATGAATATTTATAATTGATAAAAATTATTAAATTTGTTTGTGTTTTGGTCTAAAAGCAACAGGGACAGGGCATAAATGATGCTAATCGAACTAGATTGCTGTACGTGAATGCTCTTGGCGGCGAGTGTGCCTGCAAATCAAATTAAAGATGACCCCAGTATGCAAGTATGTAATGGTAGACGAAAGGATTTGCCAATTAGGTGTTTGAGTCTTTAAAGGAGGTGTGAACATAAGTGATGAGTCTTAACTCTTAAGTATGAGACACACCTCTAAATTTGGGAGCTATCTCTTTAATTTTTAGGGTGTGATGCTTAGTCTTATCTCCATGATGAATTGAGAAGAGTTTTTCAAGTTTACCTTACTGAAAGTCGTCGGGGATTCTTCCAATTATTTTCCTAGTTTTATTTTATACCAGACACGTGTCTCTTATCCAATAATGGCTGCCACAAGACTCTACTCCAAGAGTCCGTGTCTTAACTCCTAAGATCTTGAATGCAATGTACATGTCAAAAAATCATAATAACCTATAAAAGAAGTATTTAATCTTGACTCTTAAGGTCTTCGAGTATTTACTGAAAGTCGTGGGGGGATTCTTCCAATTATTTTCCAAGTTTTATTTTATACCAGACACGTGTCTCTCATCCAATAATGGCTGCCACAAGACTACTCCAAGACTCCGTGTCTTAAGTCCTATGGTCTTGAATGCAATGTACATGTTAAAAAATGATAATAACTTATAAAAGAAGTATTTAATCTTAACATAGGGATTTGTAACATTTTTTAAGATATTATTCTCATCAAATAATAATTAAGAACGCCATCTTATAACAACATTTTCTTAGTATCTAAGAATAATTTTAAGCCCGACCAAATGGTGGATTCAAAAATTTTAATCACTAGGAGTAAAAGTAATGTTATCAATATAGAAGTATAAATTTTTTTTAATAATTATATTTATATATTAAAAAATATATTAATATAAAATTATAAAATATCAATTTATAATTATTTCATTTGCGTTTTTATATTTTGAAAACGCTGAATAATATTTTTATTATCAATATTATCAAATATTTCCTTCTTTATATATGTAACCAAGCAATCATTGAATCATTTATCTTCTATATGATTGTGTAGCCGATTTTTTATGATATTCATAGAATGAAGAACAAATAGTTAAATAAAAAAAATAAAAAAAAGTTTGAGAAATCTAAAAAGTACCACTAAAGCGTAGCAGTGAAGAGAAAAAAGTAGCAAAAGACTTTGGTGCTCTAAGTATTTTAGCAGACTTTGATACTTTATTAGCTCCAAATCACATGAGGACGGTGGGATGTTTTGGAAAGTAATATTAAAAAAAATAAATTTTACTTTCTATGATTATAAATTTACTAATTTATTTGTACGGAGGCAAAAGTTACACATATAAAAAGATAAAGAAGACAGATACATATATAAGACTAAAGAAAAGTTTCCAAGTTAGGTGGGGACTGGGGGCATGAGTCCCCACCCTTTTCTATCTGAGTACGTCCCTGAGCCCGACCAATATGTAAAAAGTGCACCTAGTTATGAAAAATTTCCACGTGATGAAAGAAGAGTGCAAAAGTTATGAAAGGATGAAAAAAGAAAGAGTAGACAACAGGGAAAACTTGAGGAAAGAAAACCATGTCTTATTTAATTTATTTATATTTATTTTTTGGGAGGGTGGGTGTGAGGTGTCGTTTTCCTCTTCCATTATCTACAAATTATGCATGAGTTCATGAGCCACAAATACATCATCTGATATGAGTATATCCGAACTAAAAGCATTATTGTTGGGCTTATAATTTTGGATAAGAATCCTCTTCTGTTGGTCAAAATAGGAGAGGATACTATTTTCCAAAATAGGAAAAACTCCCCTCAAACTTCTTTCTTCTCCCACCCTCTAACCCATCCTTTAATGGTTAGTTTTTCTTGTTTTGGAAAAACATGATCCTCTCCTGTTTTGGCCAACAGGAGAGGATCCTCATCCTATAATTTTGGACATTAGTTGGCTGCATTGCAAATGATGAACCAAGACGTGAGATTATGTGTTCTCAATGTCATCCATGACGCATTAGGCACATACATTAGCTTAATAAATTCAAATGAAGTCAAGTTCATAGCTTAATTAATCGAGATTTTGTTCTTCATCTGATTCAAACATATGGTCTGTGCAATAGTATTGCACATAGGTCGAGTTGTGTCGGGTTTAAGGAAAATTAAAGTCTAAACTAATTAGCTGAGGTCAGATTGAGTTGAATCGATTTTTTTAAAAAAACTTTGAGTAACTCGAATCAAACCAACTCGATATGTAGACGGGTTGATTTGGGTCGAATAGCCGAATTATGTCTTCTTTTTTAATCAATTCACACAACATACCTAAATTTTTTTTTAAAATTTTAAAATATGAAAATAGTAAGAACAAGAATTCATTAGAAAGAACATAAAAAAAATTGTAAAAGAACCCTTGAAACCGTCGTTCACCATCACCTAACTATTAGATATTGATTCTTTATTTTTTTAATCTTTAAAATAAATTCTAGATGCATACACCTTAGAACAAAACACCATAAGGCTTAGGATCTACATCATATTAGATTATCAATGATTCTTGGATTTTCATAAATACCTGGATCCATAGGTATTGATCACCAATTGTTGCAGAATCTTTGCGGCAATCAATCATGAATAAGGGGGTGGTTTGTGATCTTCCTCAACCAAATCACCTTAACTCCTCTATGGGACCGTCGTCTCTCTTCTAGATGGGGAGAAGGGAAACTGTGTTATGATTTTAGTATATTAGGAAACATAACTGTTTCTAACGTATATTAACTAATTAGGGTTCTCATAATCCCCTAATGGGCCAATATGATATCTACTCATTAAGCATACATCAAGTTGTGAAGTCTACGACTCACTAAATTAGATCACTTTATAACAAGCTCAATAAATTAAATAGCTAATATAATTGTCAATTAAATATGATGCCTAACATTAATTAGGAAACGTAATTTCCTAACACTACCCACTCTTGCCACCACCTAGCCACATACACCCTGAAATCGTCGTTCACCACCATTCAGCACACACCTTGGAATTGTTGTTCACCACACATGCCTTGAAATTGTCGATTTGTTGTTCAACATAAAAGCAGAGCCATCAACTAAATTCAGAAGCATCTGCGACAAATCTGGGCTTGCAAAAGCACCTATCGACCAGATCTGTGCCTCACCGTCTCACCATTGAAGTGTCTCACGCGTCGTAGTGATTGGGTAATGACGCACCTCGCAGAAGCAACCATCGACCAAATCCACACCTTAAGACGCTGAGCAACAATACACCTTACTGACTTTCACGGTGGCTGATCAGAAGTCAGCCGTTGACATCGGGGTGGAGGGATGAACGAACGAAGACTAGAAGAGGAAATGGGAAATGAAAGAAAAGTTCTGAAGTTTCTATATAAATGGGAAATGGAACAAAACAACAGTGTTTTACTTTGGTTCATCGAGTAGTCGGATCAGGTTCATGGGTTGCATTTCTATACCCACCATTCGAACCAACCTTTGAACGGGTTAATTTGATTTTATCCAAACTAACCGGATGACCCAAATCAACCCAAAAATATAAAGTTGGGTTAGGTCAAGTAATCGAGTCTACTTGGACCTGTGTGCAGCCATACTGTGCAACACGGATTTATTCCAATACATGTAAGCTATTTCTTGTTTTTTTTCCATCAGGTCCATCGTGCTGTATATAATGAAGAATGCACCTGATTTGAATCATTTATTATTTATCATAAATGATATAACAATTAACCACGTATTATGACTCTATTTCTTATCTATTCTGACATAAATACTGTCAGACTGCCATGAACTACATAAATGTCATTTTGCACCCCTAAAATGTTCCAACTTTCGAAAAAGAAATGATAAATGGTGGCAAAAAAAAAACTAACTATGTGTTTACAGTAAATTTTGTCAAAGACAAATTTCAATTTCAGTTATCACTCTGGGAAGAGAATTTCTTCCTCTTAAGGACTCTTAAGTGCTTGGTGATTTGTGAATTAGAAGAATTCCAAGAATTTGGCTCAAATTTTATAGAAAGTATAGTGAAGTACAAGATACAAATAAGCAAAATAACAATCGAAAGATAAATTTGTGTTTGAATTAAAATATAAAATAACAAATACAATTAACAAGTAATTACTATATTAATGGTAGTCTAAAGTGTAAAAGATGTAAATAAGTTGTTAGTGTTAGAAGAATATTACCCCAAATTCATTGTACCACATGTTTCTGACTATTGGATCCACCTCTTTCTAACACCTCCAAGCCCTGCAAACTTTGTTTTAATAATTTTACTAATAGCGACCAGTGGTCCCACAGCAGGCTCAAACCTATAAGTAAAGCAAAGTCAAACAATAATATATAATTAGAAACAATGAAAACTATATAGAATAAATATATTTTTTTGGATACTTACGTTTTGTCTAGTCCCGGCCTAATCCATATGCAGTCGTCAGCATCTCTGGCCCCAGGCCTGGGGTTTGAAGATGAGCTACTAAGTGAAGTAGGCTTGTAGGTCTGTGAGGATAGGCTAGGTGAAGAATACATGTGGGGACATGGAGATTGGTAGCAGAGGTAGAGGGAATATGATGTGGTGAAGGGGTAGGAGAGGGAGAAGGCTGGTGCGATGCAACTGGTGGAATAAGGGCAGGAACGGGAGAAGGCTAGACATATGCAGCTAGTGGAACAGGGGTGAGAGAAGCAGAAGGTTGGATATGTGAAGCTGGTGGGATGGCTACGGAAGAAGTATGAGGACGTGTAGATTCTTAAGAAATACCACGACCTCTACCTCTGCCTCTACCTTTACCTCCACCTACCATCTATATTTATACATGTTGAAATGTGCATGACTAAATAAAATAACATTTAAAAAAATAACTAGATACAATATTAAAGCAATTGCTAACACACAAACACATTTATAAAGTAGTTATGCATTATGCATGATTCTATTAATACATAGCTCACAAGGTCTATAGTTTGATTGAATATTACATATAAAAAATAGTTATTAAGAATATGTTTCATCAAAAGTAGTTTGCTTATTATTATTCTTCTTCTTCCTCTCCATCTTCACCAAGTAATTCTTCTTCTTCCAAGTCAAGTTGATTAAAGGAGGATCTGTCTACTTCCTCTACTGGACTAGTCGTATCAACAAGACTTTGCTTAAGATCATCATTTGCAATTGGCATACGGATGTGAGGAATTTCATCGTCTTGATATGGTTGATCTATTTCAGACATCTTAGTTTCTAAAGTTTGAATTATATTGTGCGCCTTTGTTTAGATGACACCCAACCACCCTTGTTGCCCTTCAAGATACTTTGTACAATACACTTGTTCTTCTTGTTGTGCCAGTATGAAAGGATCATAGTTCTTATACCTTCTAGATTCTCTTACTTCAACAATCCTATAATTTGTATAAACTTTTGTCCCTTGATTTGGAGTAGAATCAAACCACTCATATTTAAAAAGAACCAACTTCTTTATAGGCCATCCAGTGTACACTAATTCAATAATATCAATTAAGATACCATAGCAATCATCTTCCATTTGCGAAGACCCTCCCCCTTGGACACATACACCATAATTTGTTGTACCTATCCCTTGACTTTGATCTCTTGTGCATAATTTATAGCCATTTATAGAATATGTTGGCCATTTGTTTACATTTCTAATTAGTCCCTATGCCAAACTCTTCAACATCGAATCTTCAATCATGTTAATAGGATCGAGAACCTATATGACAAACTAATTAGTTGAATGCCACGACTAACCAAGTTTACAAAGTTTCAAGTTTCAAACATACATGTTCTTTGAACCAAGAGGGGAATGATGTGGAAATTTGTTTGTTTATTTCCATGTCAATTATGTCAAGGACAAGTTCTTGTAACCTATTGATAGCTGCTGAGATCAAACCCAAGTCAAAGGAACATCTAAAAGTACATATTCTCTCTTTCACATTGAACAAGGGCCTCAAGAAAATAAAACACTTTGAAGAACAAGACTTATCTTTTGAAGTATCAAGATGTGCTCTATAGAACATTTCAAAAGATTTATTTGAAAATTTTCTTAAACATTCTCTCAAGATTTAATAAAATTTTTCAAAGCAAATGAAGAGAGTACTACATTTATAGCACATATCCAATGATTTCCAAATTTTCAAGACAATTAGGAGGTGAAAAAACATTCAAGGTCTTAAGACAAGTTCAAATGATTATCAATGATATGGAACTTGAAAAGTTTCTTTCAAATATAATAAGGGAATTTGCTTTGAAAAACTTTTTAATCAAACCAGAAATTATTTTCAAAACAAGGCATGATTTTTATAAGTGTTATACCACTAAGAAATCATAGATCAAGAGAATCATATATATCAATCATTCACCTTGATGAAATATGTTATACGAATCAAAGCATGTATAGAACTAACATCATCTACCTTATATGCAATGACAAAATTAGCAAGTTAATATCCAATTAGGCACTTTGTCAATGTTAAGTATACTTCTCATGTAAAGAAAGTATCTAATCATTTAAGATCAATTTATTAACAAGTATCATACCATACATAGCATATAGAATTGTTGGGAAAAATTGACATGCCCTAGATCCAATCTATTGTGTAATTTTTTAAAACACATTGTAATTATTTTATTTTTAATAAATAACATAACATTCAATTTATTTTGTCATATTTATTATTTAATTAATATGACAAAGTTCTTGATTAAATTTAGACACTTGTCATCATGATAGAGATCATGATAATGAGAGGCGAGTTTTTATAATTCAATCTAAAGTGTTCTTGATCGTACGATTATTGAGAATAGGACATTAATAATCAAGATATATCAATATATGTGTGATTGTCTCTGCTAAATAGAAATTGATAGATCTCATTTATTAATTCACATATATAGATGATGCATATGGAGATATGATCATTGAACTGACTCAACTGAGAATTCTTAATAGTTTATATTACCGTTAAAATGTCAATAGGATATTCTCATGAAGAATATGGTGTAAATTTTTCCTTTGATATGAGATTATCATAATAATTAACAAGTTATTTGTTATACTTTGATTCTGAATTCTTAATGCCTTAGGGTGCTAGTTGAATAGATATTGAGTATGACTAAATACTTGTAGAATTAATAATATATCATGAACGAATCTATCAACTCTTAGTAATGAATTTGAGCTCTATGATTATAACAATAAAATCAAGACCTTAGTCAGGACAATTGAATGAATGAAAAAATAAGTTTCTTAAATCATTCACTAGTTAATTTTAAAACATAAAGGTTTACCACAACAACAAAAATGGGCTTTAGCGACAATTCTTTAACAGTTATACACTAATTGCCGATAATACACTAAACTAATGAGTTTCTGACAAATGAACATTGGCGACTAAAAATTCTAATTTTGGTGACAAATATAGCAAATGACCTCTGAATTTCGCTCACGAGAACATTTTTTTTATTCTCTCCAATATTTTTCCTTCTCTTCTGATTCCCCAATCGCTGAACCCAATCGATTGGGTGGGAACCCCCAATTCCCGATACCGTTTTCGTTCTTTGTTGGGAGCACCTTCGAAGTTGCCCCGAGAGAGCAACAGGCTTTGCTTGAAGAGGAAGAAGAGACTTTGCTGACATTTTGAAGAGGGAGAAGGAAACGTTGCGGAATACACTGCTGCCTCTGTTGTCAAAGACGCGTAGTGAATACAAAGGTAATGTTGCATAGCTTAATCCTCTGCTGCCTCTGCCTCATTATTTGATTTTTGTGATGCATTTTATATATTAGACTGAGACTGGAATATGCTATGCATCACTCACACTCTCCTCTTTGTCTTTCTCTCTCTTTACCGACTCAGAAATGTCGTGCTCTCTCTCTCTCTCGGCTATGGCATCCATCATCGAATCTGTTTGGCAGGTTCTATCTTTTCCACCATTTGCTTCATTATTTGCATTTTCTAGAATTAATAGTACCCTTAAGCTACTTTTTGATGCTGTGAATAATTTGACAAATTTATTAGCTTTTTCAAATAGATGTCAGTGTTTAGTATGATGTGTATATACGATTTAAGCAATGGGTTTCAAGGACAGCAAGCAGTGATTGTTATTTACTTTATTTTATTTTATTTTTTCCTATACTTGATGTGACCATACACATTGGATTTAGGAAAGAGAAAATGGTGCTTGATTAGGGCTATGATGATGGGAGCTGTGCGTTCTCATTGTCATATGTCTTTTGATGACACTATGAAATGCAAAATACTGGGTATTTAAAAGTTGAATTGTTCTTATTTTTGCTATCAACTTGATTCTTATAATCATAAAATATAGATTAGTGTCACTGATGAATTTTGAAATTAAACACGGGGTTCTCTTTTTTTTACTTTTTAATTTTTATTTCCCCCTCCTTCTTGAAATGGTGAAACAGCTTTAAAACTCTGTTGTAGACTTGAACACATTTTTTATTTTAAGATGCATGTATGTTAAATATTGAAATATTTGTTAACAAAAAGCAGTGAGAAGTGTCAAAGCAAGGCTCAAATCTATCTGTGTTGGACCATAAAATTTAGCATATTCACAGATTTAATTTCACTTGCTTTGTTGTTTTTCTTGGTTTTGGGTTCTTGCATGTGCTGTATAGTAACACAGCCGTAGAATCCTGTAGATTATAGATTATAATGAATGACTATACCAAATCTGTGTTGTGTACATGACTGTTAAGAGTGTAGAATGTGTGGGGAGCAATGCTAGTGGGGAGCAATTGGCATTGCTCCTGCTGTGGCAGTGTATGCAATAGGAGTCAATGTGCAGTGTCGTGTAGCAATGTGGTGCGTGCTGCAGTGAGATGAATTGGAGGCAATGTAGCTTTTTGGAGAGAAAAGACAAAGTGTGAGAATGAGGTGGAAAAGTGAGTGAGATGAAAAGTAGGTGTGTTAGTGAAATTGGGCTAACAATAGATATGGGCTCCTGAGGGTTCTAAGAGATATTTTTATATTTTTTTTATAATTAATAAAAAGATTTTTTTAAATTTTAATTAATTAATTTATTATTACTTTTTTATAAAATCAGGCCAGATATTTCTTATTTCACCAGAGGACAAAATTTGAGTTTTCATAAATCTTATTTGACCAATGAAGACCCAGAACAAGAATTTTTCATCCTTAAAATCTAATTTGAAATTACAACCATGGGTTCTCTTTTTTGCTCCACTATCTATTTGGGTAGCCTCCTATAAATTTGCAACAGTAGGCTGAGTCTACTCATGTGACAAGGGATCACATTGTTTCTCATTAACATATTAGACAATCAAACAGGTAAGCAACCAGAGGCAAAACTCCATTCAACAAGCTAAATAACAGACACAACCATAAGAATGACATGTGAATGGATTTAATTTTGATGAAAGCACTACCCTAGAACATAAAGGAATGAGGCCCTTCTTTTATGGGGAAAAAAATGTAGGAGATTGGAAAGAATCAGCAAAATTAATAGGTTTAATAGTGTTGCTAGACTTGTAGTCTACTCTACTAGATTGATTCTCATAAGGCATGTGAATCCTAATCGCCTTCAAATACTTGGGCTATAGTGGTAGAATCAGCCAATGTGAATTCTGCCTTCAATTGAACTGACTGAAACTCAATCATCTTGGTGTCCAAAGGAGTACAAGTTTATCTTGTTAAATTAGAAATGGAAATGGTAATTAAGCCATCAGGGATCCGTTAGTTAGAGTGGTTGTAGTGATAGTGGGGCCCAGATATTTATAATTCAACCTAGAATAATATTCAATTTATGTAGAAGCATAAGTATATAATATGGGCCATATGATATGCAACTAAAATGTTAATTGTAGTATCAATTTACAAGAACAAGTCATAACAAAGAGATCAAAATAATTCACCTCTATTGTTGCATTTGGAGGGATTTCTTGGACTCTTTTCCTTCCATAGGCAAGTTCAGGAGGAACAATTAACAATCGCTGCAGAAAACTAACTAAATTACTGCTTGATGAAGCCTATGATCCAACCAAAATCTAAACAATTTCCACCACTTTTATACAAAAATAATGCAGATACTGATAATGAGCTAAAATAATTTGCTGAAGATGTCAAAACCCCACCCAACTTCCTTGTAAATTTATAATCTTAGAAGGACTGGCTGTCTACGCTGAACAATAAATATACATTGTCTGCATATAAAAAATGCTTCAATAATTATATGACAATAAATGTACACAGATTTCAAAACACAGGGCACTTAATAAGGACTAGTAGGAAACAACCAAACAAGATTGAATTAACTTGCAATACATGTAGTTCTCTCTCTGATTTGCAATTTCTGAATGACCTTTACTACCTGATAGTGACTGCCTATATAGTAAATATATATACAGAGCTTAAAAGGCAACATGCCTCATGCTCTGCATCAAGGTATTCGCTTCTTAATTTCATTATTAAATTTTATTGTTTCACTATTTAATCTGTGTTTTTTATCGTCTGTTTTTAATTAAATAAAGATTATTTTATATTTTTAAAAGAAATGTAAGTATTATTTATATTTTTTTAAAAAATATCATTGAATAAAAAAATAAAAAAATATATATATTAAATAATATTAAATAAAATATAAAAAATATATTATTTAATATAAAAATATAAAAATTATTTTTAATTACTGTTTTGGAAAGAATGAAAGAGATGTATTTCTTAAAAGTAATGTTATATTTTTTTATTCAATTATTTTAATAATTATTTTAATATTAAATAAAAAATAAATATATTTAATATTTTAAAAATATAAAAAATATTTAATATTTTTTATTTAATAATTAAAAAAATTAATAAAAAATTAAGTAAAAAAATAAATCATTTCTCATTTCCTAATAATTTTTCTGCGCTTACTTCAATTAATACAAGAAGTGGTTTCTACGAAAATACACATAATGTATAACCTCAATGAGATGTGTTTCTGCGCTTACTTCAATTAAATGTGTTTTGCTGTACCTTTCATCTATAACCTCCATTGGATTCTGCAGCCATATAACTTTCACATCGTTTAAAACATTTTCCCACAAATAGGCTACTTACCTATTAACCCTATGTATCAGGGACTTTCACGAGGAGCAATGACTAGAAAGCAAGATTATTGACCAAGGTTGTACACTGACAGTAAAATTGCATTCAAGTTTTTCAAATTGTCAGACTTTCTATTTTTTGACATCATCTGTAGTGATATATATATACAAAATTTGATTTTGTGTAATTCCTTATTTTGCAATTTGAGAATGTTTTGATTGATTTTATTTTAATTAACAAAAATTTTTGGTCCTCATCTACTATCTCACTTTTCACAAGGCTTAATGGTTATTGGCTAGTGTTAACTTTCTTGATCGTAAGAATTCTATAAATATCTAAGCAAAGGTCTTTGACTTATGTAATTCAAATATACTGTAACCATAACATAAAATTACTGTAAGTTGGAAGAAACTCTGAACTAAAAATTGTCCCTCATGGTATTGCATGTGCTCTAAAATATGTTAATATAGTATTTATTTTTTAAATTGTGCTTGATTTTATTTTAGATTGTTCTAATTTTTTGATATTTTTATTATTTGTTAAATATTTAATACTAGACTCATCTTCTTATGTGCTATAGGCATATAGCTTTAAATTTGTACTTTTAGTTAACTTTTTTAAGTTGCATTTTATAAGAAATTTTTTATAGACTTGTAATTAAATTGAATTTTTACTAATTGATTTTGGATATATTATTGTATATTTTAATTTTTATTGGTATTTTCTAACTAAGGTTGATGAACTATATGACTATTTGATAATACTAATTATTAGACTCAAAATGACACTAGTTATTAGATTGTGTATTTTTAATGTTTTGTTGTTAACATTGTAAAAGAGATAGATGTTCTTTTTTATTGTGAATTTAATGAAATATATTTTGCTTTTTAGAATGAATTATAGTATGTTATATTTAGAAACATTTATATATTATGATTTAAGTTTTTTATGGGCAAATATTATTATCACTAAAATTTTTGTTAATGACATTGAAATCTCACCTTGAATGGCAAATAGGCATAACATTTTTGTACAAAAAAAGAACAGGTATAACATAGGGTTGACAATTCTTGAAATAGTTTTAGTAGCCATAACAATTGCCGGTAAAAGGTATATTTTTTACTGACAATAAAATGAGTCTTTACCGACAATAATAAAGGTCGTTAAAGACATATAAAAAGGCAAATCTGAGGCTATTTTAGTCATCATTACAATTGTTGACAAATAATTGCCGCTAAAAGGCATTACTTTTACCTGCCATAAAAGAGAACTTTACCGGCACTCTATATAATGGCCGAGAAAATTTTTACTGACATTGGATACCGCAGCAAATAATTAATTGTCGATAAAGATTTTTGCGACAATTCTTATTGCCGCTAAAAGGCATATTTATTGCAGCTAAGAGACTTTTTGGTTGTAGTGTACCTATTAGAGTTTGTCAATTATACCAGACTTTTTGGTTGTAGTGTACCTATTAGAGTTTGTCAATTATACCATGCTCTAAGGTTAACTCAGAGTTGAAACGATGGAAAGAAATATTTCATTATTCTTCTAAAAGTTCTTGAAAAGAAATAGATGTTACTTTATGCTATCCGGTCGTTAAGGAGTGTTGCTAGACACCAACCTTAATTAGTAATTTAGTTCGACTAATTTACTACTGGCTTAGTATTGAATTTATGGGGTCACACACTAACAAGTGTCCCAATCTTTGCTAAAGGATTATTTAATTTATTATTTGATAATTAAATTAAAGAATTTAATTTAAACAAATAAATAAATTTTTGATCCAAATGGAATATTATTATATTCTTTGCCAGCACTTAGAATACAATTAATATATGATACAATTATCTGAAGAAATTCTATTTGGAATAGAAAAATCAAAAGTTTCTAAACGTTGTAGTCACTAATGTTTTAAATTCTATTGGATAAGATTTATTGCTGCACATTATCTTGATAGATAAGATTTATTGTTGCACGTTATTGAGAAATCCTATTAGATATGCACCAAAAGTCAAGAACGTGGTACAAGCAGCAACCAATGGTTGATTAAATCCTATTAGATACGAATTTGATATGTTGGGCGTTAGAAATGATATATTGCAAATTAAGTAAGATTTGACAAAATACCTATTAGATAGGATTTGGTAATACTGCACGTCATTTATTTTTGGAATAAATAAAATAAAATAGCTTATATGACTATTTAAGTAGTGCAACAAGAAAACTTCAAGATATGCTGATATATCAAAATAGAAAACGTATGATTTTTTGCCCTGATTTTTATTCTCAAATTTTTGCATAAGTTCCATGTTTCAAAGAAGTTAAAAGCAAGATTTGATATTGATGTAGATACACATAGAGTCTTCGTGCAATCTAAGAAAATTTTTAAAGTGTCAAGTACCTTCTACTAGGTATTTTAAATTTATCTTCATAACGCTAGAAAAAAGTTTGAACACAAAAACGATTATTTTTGGATTGCTATTATGTTGTTCCGCTACGTGATTTGATCACTCTGCAATCCTTCAGTGGTATCAGAGCCTGGGTCTTTGTGTTTAAATTGTATTACTAAAATTATAATTCATGAATTTGTGAAGTAGATGCATGATTTAAATAAAGAATTTTTTTTTTGTAATGCAATTTGTGCATAATTGTTATGTGCATTGCTCACTCGTGTGCTTAAGTATAAGTTGAAAATATACACTACTTTCATGAATTTATTTTACAAGTGATATAATGATTTATTTATGGCTAGTATAAGTATACTTGAAGCATACTTTGTGCGTGACATCGATTTGTTAATTCTAATTGTGAGTTAGTATACTTGTGATATGCTTCTCGGTGGTTTTTGGAAATTTAATATGACATATTTTTTTTATATTCCTTGTTCACAAGGAGCGGCCTGACAACCAAGAGGCTTGTGGTTTAAAGGATAAAAAAAAAAAAAAAAAAAAAAATATTTATTGCATGTGATGCATATACATAGAAGAAATTAATTTATACAAAACGCCTAGACTACCCAGGGAGTATAAAGTTTAATTCATTAATGCCAATAGGAATGACCTGACAACCAGGAAACTATATGTTGGGGAATTATTTTTTAAAGTTGTATGTGATACAAAATTGTATAAAGTTTAATTCATTAATACCAATACGAATGACCTAACTACTAGGGAACTATATGGTGTTGAATTATTTTTTAAAGTTGTATGTGATACAAAATTATCTACTTTAAAATATACATGCATGAGAAACGATTTGACTTCCAAGGGGCTTATTCATATATATATTTTTTAAGGGATTTCTTAACTCCACTAAGAAAAATAGAGAGTTTTGAAATTACCTTAATAGTAATGTAGTTAGTGGAAATATCATCTAGATAAAAACCTATATCTTTATGATAAATGAAAATGTGTTGTTATGTTTTCTTTTCTTGTTTTAGATTTCTCAACATGTCTTTCTTATCACTGCACTGCATTCTTGATACCAGTAAACTAGTTAAAGCCAATTATGATCATTGGTACTGCAATTTAAGAATTGTTCTTATGCATGAAAAACTTATCGATGTGATCGATAACCCTGCCAAAACTACCCCTACTAACAAAGAAGATGTTGAAGCAACCAAAGCTTATGAGAAGTACTTGGAAGAATGTCTTAATGTCAAATGTATCATTCTAGCATCAATAAGTTCCGAGCTTCAAAGGCAACATGAGGATATGGACCCATATGCGATTATTGAACATCTTAAGAAGATGTATGGTGGGCAAAGCACTGGATCAGACGACGCCATTGTGTCCTATCATGAACCAAGTCTTCAGAAAAGCCAAAGGACCACTAGGTATCAGTTGTCCAAAAATTTTTTTAGATCCGTATTGACTATAGGCTCTCCAATTGCACACCATGTTCTAAAGATGATTGATCTTATTGAACAACTTGAGAAGTTAGGGTGCAAACTTGGAAATGAGTTTTCTCAAGATTTGATATTGCAGTCACTTCCTGAATCATTTTCACAATTCATTGTTAACTTCAACATGAATGAAATGAATTGTCAACTTCATGAGATGCACACTTTTTTAATTGATTTTGAGCATCAAGTTACATCGGAGAAGAAGAAACGAACTGCCATATTGGTTAGTAAATCCTCTAAAAAGAAGGGTATGAGTAAGTATAAACCGAAAAGGAAACCCCTTGCACCTAAAAGTGGTATGACCAATGTTAGCCATGGCAACCATCACCCAAGAGGGAGGGTGAATTTGGTAATTACAAATTTATAAAACATCTTTAAGAAATTAAACATTTTTATATACTCAATCAACACATACAGCTGAATAAGTCTAATAAAGATACAACTATCAGAGATTACTAAAAAATAACTTGGTTTATGGGATAAATCAAGCAAATAAGTTAGATATCAAATTCAACTTAAGCATATATAATTGAAGCACAAATGTAAATGAAATATAGTTGAGAGAGGTAAACGTAGTATTTATCCTGGTTCAGCAACCAACCACTTGTGGCCTACGACCAATCCTTAAGTAAACCACCTGAGATTTTCCACTAAACCTTCAAACTTGAATAGGTGCTTGAAAACCTTTACAAATCAGAGTACTCTTCACACCTTGGGATGTCTCACCCTTTGTGCTTGAGCCTCGACAACTAGGGATACCTCACCCTTACAATTCTTTGAGAGATGTCGCACCCTCTTCTTTATCAAGGGATACCTCACCCTTACAATTCTTTGAGGGATGTCTCACCCTCTTTACAATTTCTTGAGGGATGCCTCACCTTATTTACAAAAGATCAAAGTGTAAAACAAGATGAAACTCTCATAAGAGTATGTAGTACAAGTTGAACCCCTATGAAGTTATTCAAGAATATCTCAAAAACTCACAAAAAATAATAGCACAAATGTTGAAAGGGTTGATTCACGGATTAAAGCATAAGAGATGTGTTTTTAGTTGTTGGTTGTGTGTAAAAGATGACCCCAAAACGTGTATTTAAAGTGTTCTGAGAAAAAGAGCCATTGGGGGGTAATTAATATCGCATTAAATGCATAAAAAATAGCTGTTATGGACTTTTAGAGTCGTTGTAATCAATTACATGGCTTTTAGAACATGTTCTGGGCTTTATGGGTAGGATGCAATCGATTACAAGCCTCATGTAATTGATGACATGACTTTTGCCAAAGTTGTAATCGATTACAAGGCTCATGTGTGAATACTTATGTCTTGAAGCATATTAAATAAGTTTTTGATGATAACAAAGTCAAGATGAAGACCAAGATCAAAAGAAAAGATCAAGACCAAGAGAAGAAGACTAAGATAAAAAAAGGTATATTAGTTATAGGTCTTAGAATATAAATATGAAATGCTCTCAAGGTATCTCAATTATATTCAAATAGTTTTTCAAAAGATCTTATAAATCAACTTGTTTTTCAAAGTTCATATTTTAAAGAAATGTTGATTTCAATCTTGGATTATGTTAAACATTTGTAAATCTTGTTTAGTCCAAGTTCCCCAATGATAAAAATGGCCTAGAGACTTAATTGGGCATGAAAAATGAGTTTAAAGTATAGTGTAATCGATTACCAATGTTTAGTAATCGATTACAAGCTAAACAGAAGCCTTGTAATCGATTACACTATCCATGTAATCGATTACCATGTTCCCAGAAAGCCAAGAACACGTTCAAAGGGCCATGTAATCGATTACATCAATATTGTAATCGATTACCATAAAGTCAGAGGGCGTGTAATCGATTACACAAGTCTTGTAATCGATTACCACAAACCCAGAAAGCCAAGAACACGTTCTAACTGTCATGTAATCGATTACCAAAAACTTGTAATCGATTACCAATGTTCTGACATGCCCAACGGCTATATTGAATGCATTAAATGCTTGGCTTCAATCACCCTCCAACGGCTCTTTTAATGAATGGGCTTTAAATACAGTTCTTTGGGCAACATTTGTGGCTAACCAACACTTGAGAAACATCTATCAATCACTTTAATTCGAGAATCATCATTAAATCTCTTTTGCTCTGTTTTTATATATATTTTTGAGATATTCTTGAAGAGCATCATAGGGCTTCAATTTGTATAATCTACTCTTGTGAGAGTTTCATCTTATAAACACTTTGATTCCTTGTAAAGGGGGTGAGGTATCCCTCTAGAGAAAAGAGAGTGAAGCATCTCTCAAAGATTGTAAAGGGTGAGATATCCCTTATTGAAGGTGAGGTATCCTTCAAAGGTTGTAAAGGGGGTGAGGTATCCCTCTAGTGAAAAGGGTGAGGTATCCCTATTTTGAGGCTCAAGCACAAAGGGTGAGGTATCCAAGGTGTGGTGAGTGTTCTATTGTGTAAAGGTTTTCAAGCACCCGTTCAAGCTTGAAGTTTAGTGGAAAAAAATCTCGAGTGGTTTGCTTGAGGACTAGGCGTAGGTTACAAGGGTGGTACGAACCAGGATAAATCCTTGTGTTTGTTCTTCTCAACTCTATCTCTTTACTTTGTGCTTTAATTATATTTACTTGAGTTGGGTTTGATATCTTGCTTTGCTTAAATTCTTTCTATCTTGACTTGTTTATTTGTGAGTGAAGTATTCAATCTCGTTTACCTATTCACTTCAATCATCCAATAGCTTCAACGAAAATTGTTAATCAAATGTTTTGCAAAAGATTTACGAAAATATTTTACATACTCAATTCACCCCCTTCTTGAGTATTGAGGCCACTTGGTAACATCATGTAATTGATTACTGCATTCTAGTTGACTTTAAATGGTCATAACTTCTTCATTTCTTTTCTGTTTTAAGCAAATGACTACTCATTGAAAAGATATTTGAGTTTATTTTCAAATGAAATAAGGTTCACAACAAAACTCAAAGTATTTTAAAGTTATGATAAAAAAAGTAACCAAATATCAGCTTTTCGAAACTCAAACTTGATTATTTTTCATAGTTTTTAACTACCATCATGACTAGCTTTTCAAAACTTATTTATTGGGCATTTTAACATATAAAAACCATTTATAAAGATTTAAAAATATATTTGAGTTCTTTCAAAAACATTATAAAACATTTTGAGATATATTGAGAGCTTCTCACATTAAAGACTCTAAGTCCTATAAACTATACTAATTGTACTTCCTTTGGACTCGGTTTTTGACTTGACTTTGTTGTTATTAAAACCTTCATGAAATAGGCATTCACATTCTCCTTTTGTTGAACATAATTGAAATCTTTTACTTTCTTGTTGCAATGCTCACTCTTGGTACTTGGACTATCCTTCAAAAAATTGCTCACTTAAAACATAGTTAGTCCAAACTCATAATTAACTTAATATCTTTACATGCATGATTCATAAATGTATAATTCTAGTTCGTCTAACATGCATATAAGACTTTTATAGACATATCCAAATAAGACATCTATCAATTATTAATAGATATGCTCTATATAGGATGCAACAAAGAACACTTTGCACATTTTCATTTAAGTAGAGCCAAATCCAATATTAATTTAATACTACTCATATAACATATTATTGGATATATCCTATAAACGATTTTATAAAGAATATGCATGGTTCTTATATGAAATATAACAAGATGGAGCACATGATCATGCATGAACCAATATAATCTATTAAGAACATTTATGTAGCATAAGCATCATTCTTTTTGTCTTGTATTTGTCATCATCAAAACTTAACATATTAAACCATTGTGGCAAACTTATTTCCACAATCTCCTCTTTTTTTTATTTTTATCATGGCAAATCACTAAAAAAAAATATGTTGAGCAATAAAAGCATATCAAGCAATAAGCACAAGAACATATTTTTCTTTCCAATTCTCACTCCTCCTATTCAACATCAACAAAAAGGCCTAGGAAGGAAAGATAATATTGTCTCTCCCCTATAGATAAAACTCTTGTTGCAAAAAAGAGTAGGTTCATCAAAATCAAAAACTTCTTCAAGTTGTTCAAAAACATATATATCTCCCCCTTTTTGATTCTACATATGATTCAAGAATAGAGAGATGAAACAAGCATGTCATTTTTTGAGATATAAAAGATTATTCATACAATGCTTGTCATATTTTAGTACATCAACATTTAGCATATGATAATATAAAACACTATATGTAATCAAACAAGGATGTAAGCTAAGAGATATAAACAACGTAAGAGTTAGGTTCCCCCTCATTGAAGCACAAGATGGATAAAGTGAAATATATATGCTAAGATCATGTAAGCATATTATTATAAAGTAAAGTAAGGAAAAATATACTTATTCTTAATCCATCAATCAAAAACCATCTTAAAACTTCTCCCCCTTTCAAAAAGAATTTTATAAGAACATATTACATTTTCAAAAGCATTTTAGAAGGGTAAAGAGATTTTATATTAAAACCGCATATTCCTTGAGAATGATCAAATCCAAGTCAAAAGAACATCTAAAAGTATATCTCCTCTCTTTCTCATTAAACAAGAGCCTTGAGAAAATAAAATACTTTACAGTAGAAGGCTTTTCTTTTGAAGTATCAAGATGGGCTCTATAGAACATTTCAAAATATTTATTTGGAAACTTTCTTAAACATTCTCTCAAGATTTAATAAAACTTTTCAAAGCAAATGAAGAGAATACTACAATTATAGCACATATCCAATGATTTTCAAATTTTTAAGACAATTAGGAGGTGAAAATACTTTCAAGTTCTTAAGACAAGTTCAAATGATTCACAAGGATCTGAAACTTGAAAAGCTTCTTTCAAATATAATAAGAAATTTTGCTTTAAAAAACATTTTAATCAAACCAGAAATTCTTCTCAAAACAAGAACGTGATTCTCATAGTGTTATACCACTAAAAAACCATAGATCAAGAGAATTATAGATATCAAACATTCATCTTGATGAAATATGCTATAGGGATCAAAGCATGTATAGAACTAACATCATCCACCCTATATGCAATGACAAAATTAGCAAGTTAATATCCAATTAGACACTTTGTCAATGCTAAGCATACTTCTCATGTAAAGAAAACATCTAATCATTTAAGATCAATTTATCAACAAGTATCATACAATCTATAACATATAAAATACCACGATAGCTTGAGGATAGAGATACTTATTGAGAGATTGATGCTTTTTTAGAATGTTCTTTGTTTATTGGTCCTTTGAGTTTAAGCTTTCTTCCATTGCGTATTCCATTCCATTGCACTTGAAGAAAGTTTCCTTATATTCCTCTTCATTCAACTCTTCTCTTTATCCATTTATGCTTGACATTTCAATATTTGATGGTTATATTTGAAACATATAGAAACACTTGCAAAGCTAACTCTAAAAGTTCTCTAAAACATATGTTAGCATCAAATATCATTTAAGTCCATTTACAAGCATAATTTAAGTTGATATATAATGTAAAACATGTACCATATTATCAACTATGCAAAGTTAGTTCTAACGAGAACAAAAGAAGGACATATATACTTAAATCCAAAAGTATGATTTAAGCATTTTAAGGCATGATTCAAGTTTATCAAAAAACACATGATCATCGTTAAAACTTATATAGGCATTTTGGGCAAACAATGATCATGTTAGACATGTTATATCAAGTAAGAAATGCTAGTATACACACATGATTCAAGTTTCTTACATCGAAGTTCAAAGACAAGTTCAAGGCACACGAAGAATCATTTACTTCTTGTTTTCAAGATATGAACATATTAAGCAATTTAAAAAAGAGGATATATAAATTTTAACTTTTCAATCTCTAAGTAAGTATATAAGATAATTAAACATCAAAGAGAAAAGATTAGAACTACTTATGAGCATGTGAATTTTCATATTTGAACAAAGAGAATTGGTCACAAGCTTAAGAACACATATATTACCATAAAACAATATGTTATTCGAAATAGGGTGTGTACTTATCTAGCATGTTAGCATATGTAAAGATACTTTCAAGACACAATGCTTGAGAAGCATAACTTAAGACATCTTAAGGCATAAAACTAGTCTCTAGTTCTCCAAATATCACATGATATTCAATTTAAAGCATAAATAGGGATAAGATATTAATATCACCAAAAGTGTACTCTTCGGATTTTTGTAGGCGACTCCAACTTCCATGCCTCAAGGCTCCTTGAGAATGTTGTGGTTCTCTATGTCATTCTTTTTATGTTTTCACCACTCTTAGAAAACTTGGACCACTTCAAATTTTTTCAACCTCAAGTAGCATAGTTGTATTTCACTTCAATGTATGTTTGAGCTAATAGTCACCCTATGACACAATTCAAAGTACTTTCTTTAGTATCCACTAATTTTGGATCCATAGAGGTTAGTCATTGATTATTAATCCATTATGCCCTCATCAAGATCAATTTTTTCATAGTATGTAAATTAAGTACAACAAATTTAATAATCAATTACCAATAAGCATATAGCTAATAGCATGCTTACTTCCATGATATATAGACAATTCAAAACATAGCAAGCATACTTAGGCATTGTAGAACTTATGTACCAAGATATATAACAAATTAATGAGATATGATACAATAAGAACGAACTTAATCATGTGCTAAACATAATATTCAAATTTTACCAAGTACACATGATTCTATCAATCAGTCAAGGCCTAAAAGGAATATACCTCAAATTCATTGACTTTATAAGTTAATGTGCATAAGAGGTAAAAGATTTTGATACGTTGGCATTGGTAATCAAGGAAACTCTTTTCTTTACTAATTGCTTCTCTTTTGAAGTCTTGAACTTTACAAGTTCTATATTTTGTACTTGAGAAGCTTTGGTTGAAACCATCTTCTTTCTTTGGCTAAAACTTCTACCATTGGGCTTTGGAAGCATTGTCCTTGATGATTTCTCTTTCTTTTGACCAATTAGTCGATCATTTTGAGAAGTTTTCTGCATAATTGAAACACTAGGAGGATATTTTAGTACCCACATCATATCGGGTCCTTGAATGTTAGTACTAGAGCCTTTGAGATCTTTAGCAACTCATACCATACTATTTCTCATATAAGGATTTATTCTATAATTGTATAAATGAGAAATATGTCGTAGATGACCACAGAAATTGCAAACAATTGAATTTAATGATGGTTTGGTCATTTGAAGATCATCTTTGGAAGACTTAAGCCTTTTGTTATTATTACATTCTATATTATTTTTGCCATAAGCCTTGCTTGGATTTTTATGTAGAATAACATCAATTTTATTCTCATTAACAAGCATGAAATGTAAGCAATTAGAATCATTAGCTTTGGCAAATTCAGAATATAAGTCCTCAACTTGATTTTCTAAATCAATGTACTTTTCATAAGAAGTTGAGGTTTCACATTTCAAAATCATTTTCTCATCAAGAAAAGCATATTCATTTTTCGAAGTCTAAATTTCATTTTTAATGGAGGAAATGTTTTTCAAACATGATAAGTTTTTCTTTTCTAAATTTAACAAACCATCATACAATTCATCATATGCATATTGTAGCTCATAATAGGAAGGACTATAATCTAGTTTAGCATTATTTACCTCAAAGTCCTTTTTAGCCATATAGGAAGTAGTCTTAATTTCTGGCATACTTGACTCTTTAAGGGAATCACCTTCTTCTTCATCAATTTTGTTTTGCTTTGCCTCTTCTTCAAATTGAGCATCATCATATCAAGGAGGCATTTGGCTCCCTTCAATAGTTTGAACATCTTTTTGAGGATGTTTTTCATGACAAGCTTCCTTTAATGATTTTTGCTCTTCTTGCTTTCTATATACAACTTTATACATAAAATCATTGTTAGCAATATAAAGAGCATCAAGGGTGTCCAAAATTTGTTTGGCACTAAAACAATTTTTAATTTTAGCTTAAGCATTATCATTCAAACTACTTCCCAACATTTGCGTTGTTCTAATGTTCAAGGAAAAACATTTCTTGTCATAACTATTGCAAGTTGGTTTTGATTTGTAAGTAAATCCATTAAGCACAACATCCCATAAATCCAAATCAATAAATTACATATAAAACTCTATTCTAGTTTTCTAATAAACAAAATGCACACCATCAAAGAATGGTGGTTTATCAATTTCAAAACCTTCTAATTTGAAAAGCTTTCAATGATTGCCAACAAATAAGGATCTTTAATTCTAAGCAATTAAGCTTTTAACAGAGCACGAAGCTCTGATACCACTTGTTAGCCATGGCAACCATCACCCAAGAAGGGGCTGAATTGAGTGATTACAAATTTTTAAAACATCATTAAGAAATTAAACATTTTTATATACACAATCAACACAAACAGCAGAATAAGTTTAACAAAGATACAACTATCAGAGATTACTAAAAAACAACTTGGGTTATGGGATAAATCAAGCAAACAAGCTATATATCAAATTCAACTCAAGCATATATAATTAAAGCACAAAAGTAAAGGAGATAGAGTTGAGAGAAAAAACACAGTATTTATCCTGTTTCAGCCACCAACTACTTGTGGCCTACGTCTAGTCCTCAAGTAAACCACCCGAGATTTTTTACTAAACCTTCAACCTTGAACATGTGCTTGAAAACCTTTACAAACCAGAGCACTCTTCACATCTTGGGATATCTCACCCTTTGTACTTGAGCCTCGACAACCAGGGATACCTCACCCTTACAATTCTTTGAGGGATGTCTTACCCCCTTCTTTATCAAGAGATACCTCACCCTTACAATTCTTTGCAGGATGTCTCACCCTTTTTACAATTTCTTGAGGGATACCTCACCTTATTTACAAAGGATCAAAGTGTAGAAAAACATGAAACTCTTATAAGAGTATGAAGTACAAGTTGAAGCCCTATGAAGCTCTTCAAGTATATCTCAAAAACTCACAAAAACAGAGCACAAATGTAGAAAGGATTGATTCATGAATTAAAGCAAAAGAGATGTGTTTTTGGTTGTTAGTTGTGTGTAAAAGATGATCCAAAAACATGTATTTAAAGTGTTTTGAGAAAAAGAGTCGTTGGGAGGTAATTCATATCACATTAAATGTATAGAAAATAGCCGTTATGGACTTTCAGAGTCGTGGTAATCGATTACATGGCTCTTAGAACATGTTCTAGGCTTTCTGGGTAAGATGTAATCGATTACAAGCCTCATATAATCGATTACATGGCTTCTGCCTAAGTTATAATCGATTACAAGGCTCATGTAATCGATTACTGCATTCTAGTTGACTTTAAATGGTCATAACTTCTTCATTTCTTATCCTTTTTAAGCAAATGACCACTCATTGAAAATATATTTGAGTCTATTTTCTAATGAAATAAGTTTCACAATAAAATGCAAAGTATTTGAAATTTATAATCAAAATAGTAACTAAATGTCAGCTCTTCAAAACTCAAACTTGACTATTTTTCATAGTTTTTAACTACCACCATGACTAGCTTTTCAAAATTTATTTGTTGGGCATTTTAATATGTAAAAACTATTTGTAAAGATTTAAAAACATATTTGAGTTCTTTCAAAAATATTATAAAACATTTTGAGATATATTGAGAGCTTCTCACATAAAAGACTCTAAGTCCTATAAACTATACCAACTGTACTTCTTTTGGACTTGGTCTTCGACTTGGCTTTATTGTTATCAAAACCTTCATGAAATAGGCATTTGCATTCTCCTTTTGTTAAGCATAATTGAGATCTTTTACTTTCTTGTTGCAGTGCTCACTCTTGGTACTCAGACTATTCTTCAAAAAATTGTTCACTTAAAACATAGTTAGTCCAAACTTATAACTTAATATCTTTATATGTATGATTCATAAATGTATAACTCTAGTTAGTCTAACATGCATATAAGACTTTCATAGACATATCCAAATAAGACATTTATTAATTATTAATAGATATGCTCTATATATGATGCAACAAAAAATGCTTTACACATTTTCATTTAAGTAGAGTCAAATCCAATATTAATTTAATACTACTCATGTAACATATTGTTAGATATATCCTATAACGATTTTATAAAGAATATGCATGTTTCTTATATAAAATATAACAAGATGGAGTACATGATCATGCACGAACCAATATAATCTATTAAGAACATCTATGTAGCGTAAGCATCATTCTTTTTATCTTGTATTTGTCATCATCAAAACTTAACATATTAAACCATTGGAGCAAACTTATTTCCATAACCAAACTCAAGGTTAAAGAGGATAAGCCAAACAAATCTGATATTGAATGTTTCTTCTGTAAGGAGAAAGGTCATTGGAAGAGAAATTACAAGAAGTATCTTGCTTCTCTGACAGAAAAGAAACAAGGTGCAACTTTAATGAAAAATATTTTCATGATTTATTTAACTGTTACTAATTCTTCAATGTGGGTATTAGATACTAGTAGTAGTTTTAATATCTGTAATACGTTGCAGGGGCTACAAATAAGTAAAAGGTTGAAGAAAAGAGAAATTAGTCTTCAGGTTGGGAATGATGCAAATGTTGCGGCCCTAGCTATAGGATTAATTTCTTTAATAATGCCTGCTGGCAAAACATTGGTGTTGAAGAATTGTTATTATGTTTCGAAATTTGTTTCGAATGTTATTCCAATTTCTATGTTGGACAAGCATGGTTTTCGTATTGTTTTCAATAATAGCATTTGCTCAATTTATCATAATGATGATTTATATGTGAATAGCTATCTCCAATATGGTATTTATATCTTACCTAATGTGATTGTAAAACTGATTATGCATGTTTCTGGTCTTAAAAGAGAAAGAGACAATCAAGTAAATCGTGCATACCTTTGATATTGTAAGATTGGTCATATAAGAGAGAAAAGAATTAACAAGTTACATAAGGAAGGTTACCTTGACCATTATAATTATGAATTATATACAACTTGTGAATCTTGTCTCAAAGGAAAAATGACTAAATCTCCATTTACCGGAAATGAGAAGCGAGCTTATGAATTATTTGGTCTAATTCATATAGATATTTGTAGGCCCATGAAAATTCAAACTAAAAGAGGATATTCTTATTTTATCACCTTCACTGGTGATATGTCTAGATATGGTTTTGTGTATCTTATGAAACACAAATCCGAGTCATTTGAAATGTTCAAAAGATTCGTAGTGAAGTTGAGAAACTACTTGGTGAGAGTATCAAGATACTCAGATCCGATAGAGGAGGAGAATATCTTAGTGATAATTTTCTTGATTTTCTAAATGAAAATGGAATTCAATCACAGTGCACACCTCCAAGAACTCCACAACACAATGGTGTATCCGAAAGAAGGAACCGAACTTTATTAGATATGGTAAGATCCATGATGGGGTTCACTAATCTTCTAATGAATTTATGGGAATATGCTTTAGAAACGGTAGCATATTTATTAAATAAAGTTCCCACAAAGCTAGTCTCTACAACACCATGTATAATCTACTCTTGTGAGAGTTTCATCTTATAAACACTTTGATTCCTTGTAAAGGGGGTGAGGTATCCCTCTAGAGAAAAGAGAGTGAAGCATCTCTCAAAGATTGTAAAGGGTGAGATATCCCTTATTGAAGGTGAGGTATCCTTCAAAGGTTGTAAAGGGGGTGAGGTATCCCTCTAGTGAAAAGGGTGAGGTATCCCTATTTTGAGGCTCAAGCACAAAGGGTGAGGTATCCCAAGGTGTGGTGAGTGTTCTATTGTGTAAAGGTTTTCAAGCACCCGTTCAAGCTTGAAGTTTAGTGGAAAATCTCGAGTGGTTTGCTTGAGGACTGGACGTAGGTCACAAGGGGTGGCTGAACCAGGATAAATCCTTGTGTTTGTTCTTCTCAACTCTATCTCTTTACTTTGTGCTTTAATTATATTTGCTTGAGTTGGGTTTGATATCTTGCTTTGCTTGAATTCTTTCTATCTTGGCTTGTTTATTTGTGAGTGAAGTATTCAATCTCGTTTACCTATTCACTTCAATCATCCAATAGCTTCAACGAAAATTGTTAATCAAACGTTTTGCAAAAGATTTACGAAAATATTTTACATACTCAATTCACCCCCTTCTTGAGTATTGAGGCCACTTGGTAACATCATGTAATTGATTACTGCATTCTAGTTGACTTTAAATAGTCATAACTTCTTCATTTCTTTTCTGTTTTAAGCAAATGACTGCTCATTGAAAAGATATTTGAGTTTATTTTCAAATGAAGTAAGGTTCACAACAAAACTCAAAGTATTTTAAAGTTATGATAAAAAAAGTAACCAAATATCAGCTTTTCGAAACTCAAACTTGATTATTTTTCATAGTTTTTAACTACAATCATGACTAGCTTTTCAAAACTTATTTATTGGGCATTTTAACATATAAAAACCATTCATAAAGATTTAAAAATATATTTGAGTTCTTTCAAAAACATTATAAAACATTTTGAGATATATTGAGAGCTTCTCACATTAAAGACTCTAAGTCCTATAAACTATACTAATTGTACTTCCTTTAGACTCGGTCTTTGACTTGACTTTGTTGTTATTAAAACCTTCATGAAATAGGCATTCACATTCTCCTTTTGTTGAACATAATTGAAATCTTTTACTTTCTTGTTGCAATGCTCACTCTTGGTACTTGGACTATCCTTCAAAAAATTACTCACTTAAAACATAGTTAGTCCAAACTCATAATTAACTTAATATCTTTACATGCATGATTCATAAATGTATAATTCTAGTTCGTCTAACATGCATATAAGACTTTTATAGACATATTCAAATAAGACATCTATCAATTATTAATAGATATGCTCTATATAGGATGCAACAAAGAACACTTTGCACATTTTCATTTAAGTAGAGCCAAATCCAATATTAATTTAATACTACTCATATAACATATTATTGGATATATCCTATAAACAATTTTATAAAGAATATGCATGGTTCTTATATGAAATATAACAAGATGGAGCACATGATCATGCATGAACCAATATAATCTATTAAGAACATTTATGTAGCATAAGCATCATTCTTTTTGTCTTGTATTTGTCATCATCAAAACTTAACATATTAAACCATTGTGGCAAACTTATTTCCACAATCTCCTCTTTTTTTTATTTTTATCATGGCAAATCACTAAAAAAAAATATGTTGAGCAATAAAAGCATATCAAGCAATAAGCACAAGAACATATTTTTCTTTCCAATTCTCACTCCTCCTATTCAACATCAACAAAAAGGCCTAGGAAGGAAAGATAATATTGTCTCTCCCCTATAGATAAAACTCTTGTTGCAAAAAAGAGTAGGTTCATCAAAATCAAAAACTTCTTCAAGTTGTTCAAAAACATATATATCTCCCCCTTTTTGATTCTACATATGATTCAAGAATAGAGATATGAAACAAGCATGTCATTTTTTGAGATATAAAAGATTATTCATACAATGCTTGTCATATTTTAGTACATCAACATTTAGCATATGATAATATAAAACACTATATGTAATCAAACAAGGATGTAAGCTAAGAGATATAAACAACGTAAGAGTTAGGTTCCCCCTCATTGAAGCACAAGATGGATAAAGTGAAATATATATGCTAAGATCATGTAAGCATATTATTATAAAGTAAAG
Source organism: Ormosia emarginata (assembly GCA_029884605.1). Taxonomy (NCBI): domain Eukaryota; kingdom Viridiplantae; phylum Streptophyta; class Magnoliopsida; order Fabales; family Fabaceae; genus Ormosia; species Ormosia emarginata. The sequence goes on from JAQQTP010000048.1 coordinate 12,939,603, forward strand.
TAAGGAAAAATATACTTATTCTTAATCCATCAATCAAAAACCATCTTAAAACTTCTCCCCCTTTCAAAAAGAATTTTATAAGAACATATTACATTTTCAAAAGCATTTTAGAAGGGTAAAGAGATTTTATATTAAAACCGCATATTCCTTGAGAATGATCAAATCCAAGTCAAAAGAACATCTAAAAGTATATCTCCTCTCTTTCTCATTAAACAAGAGCCTTGAGAAAATAAAATACTTTACAGTAGAAGGCTTTTCTTTTGAAGTATCAAGATGGGCTCTATAGAACATTTCAAAATATTTATTTGGAAACTTTCTTAAACATTCTCTCAAGATTTAATAAAACTTTTCAAAGCAAATGAAGAGAATACTACAATTATAGCACATATCCAATGATTTTCAAATTTTTAAGACAATTAGGAGGTGAAAATACTTTCAAGTTCTTAAGACAAGTTCAAATGATTCACAAGGATCTGAAACTTGAAAAGCTTCTTTCAAATATAATAAGAAATTTTGCTTTAAAAAACATTTTAATCAAACCAGAAATTCTTCTCAAAACAAGAGCGTGATTCTCATAGTGTTATACCACTAAAAAACTATAGATCAAGAGAATTATAGATATCAAACATTCATCTTGATGAAATATGTTATAGGGATCAAAGCATGTATAGAACTAACATCATCCACCCTATATGCAATGACAAAATTAACAAGTTAATATCCAATTAGACACTTTGTCAATGCTAAGCATACTTCTCATGTAAAGAAAACATCTAATTATTTAAGATCAATTTATCAACAAGTATCATACAATCTATAACATATAAAATATCACGATAGCTTGAGGATAGAGATACTTATTGAGAGATTGATGCTTTTTTAGAATGTTCTTTGTTTATTGGTCCTTTGAGTTTAAGCTTTCTTCCATTGCGTATTCCATTCCATTGCACTTGAAGAAAGTTTCCTTATATTCCTCTTCATTCAACTCTTCTCTTTATCCATTTATGCTTGACATTTCAATATTTGATGGTTATATTTGAAACATATAGAAACACTTGCAAAGCTAACTCTAAAAGTTCTCTAAAACATATGTTAGCATCAAATATCATTTAAGTCCATTTACAAGCATAATTTAAGTTGATATATAATGTAAAACATGTACCATATTATCAACTATGCAAAGTTAGTTCTAACGAGAACAAAAGAAGGACATATATACTTAAATCCAAAAGTATGATTTAAGCATTTTAAGGCATGATTCAAGTTTATCAAAAAACACATGATCATCGTTAAAACTTATATAGGCATTTTGGGCAAACAATGATCATGTTAGACATGTTATATCAAGTAAGAAATGCTAGTATACACACATGATTCAAGTTTCTTACATCGAAGTTCAAAGACAAGTTCAAGGCACACGAAGAATCATTTACTTCTTGTTTTCAAGATATGAACATATTAAGCAATTTAAAAAAGAGGATATATAAATTTTAACTTTTCAATCTCTAAGTAAGTATATAAGATAATTAAACATCAAAGAGAAAAGATTAGAACTACTTATGAGCATGTGAATTTTCATATTTGAACAAAGAGAATTGGTCACAAGCTTAAGAACACATATATTACCATAAAACAATATGTTATTCGAAATAGGGTGTGTACTTATCTAGCATGTTAGCATATGTAAAGATACTTTCAAGACACAATGCTTGAGAAGCATAACTTAAGACATCTTAAGGCATAAAACTAGTCTCTAGTTCTCCAAATATCACATGATATTCAATTTAAAGCATAAATAGGGATAAGATATTAATATCACCAAAAGTGTACTCTTCGGATTTTTGTAGGCGACTCCAACTTCCATGCCTCAAGGCTCCTTGAGAATGTTGTGGTTCTCTATGTCATTCTTTTTATGTTTTCACCACTCTTAGAAAACTTGGACCACTTCAAATTTTTTCAACCTCAAGTAGCATAGTTGTATTTCACTTCAATGTATGTTTGAGCTAATAGTCACCCTATGACACAATTCAAAGTACTTTCTTTAGTATCCACTAATTTTGGATCCATAGAGGTTAGTCATTGATTATTAATCCATTATGCCCTCATCAAGATCAATTTTTTCATAGTATGTAAATTAAGTACAACAAATTTAATAATCAATTACCAATAAGCATATAGCTAATAGCATGCTTACTTCCATGATATATAGACAATTCAAAACATAGCAAGCATACTTAGGCATTGTAGAACTTATGTACCAAGATATATAACAAATTAATGAGATATGATACAATAAGAACGAACTTAATCATGTGCTAAACATAATATTCAAATTTTACCAAGTACACATGATTCTATCAATCAGTCAAGGCCTAAAAGGAATATACCTCAAATTCATTGACTTTATAAGTTAATGTGCATAAGAGGTAAAAGATTTTGATACGTTGGCATTGGTAATCAAGGAAACTCTTTTCTTTACTAATTGCTTCTCTTTTGAAGTCTTGAACTTTACAAGTTCTATATTTTGTACTTGAGAAGCTTTGGTTGAAACCATCTTCTTTCTTTGGCTAAAACTTCTACCATTGGGCTATGGAAGCATTGTCCTTGATGATTTCTCTTTCTTTTGACTAATTAGTCGATCATTTTGAGAAGTTTTCTGCATAATTGAAACACTAGGAGGATATTTTAGTACCCACATCATATCGGGTCCTTGAATGTTAGTACTAGAGCCTTTGAGATCTTTAGCAACTCATACCATACTATTTCTCATATAAGGATTTATTCTATAATTGCATAAATGAGAAATATGTCCTAGATGACCACAGAAATTGCAAACAATTGAATTTAATGATGGTTTGGTCATTTGAAGATCATCTTTGGAAGACTTAAGCCTTTTGTTATTATTACATTCTATATTATTTTTGCCATAAGCCTTGCTTGGATTTTTATGTGGAATAACATCAATTTTATTCTCATTAACAAGCATGAAATGTAAGCAATTAGAATCATTAGCTTTGGCAAATTCAGAATATAAGTCCTCAACTTGATTTTCTAAATCAATGTACTTTTCATAAGAAGTTGAGGTTTCACATTTCAAAATCATTTTCTCATCAAGAAAAGCATATTCATTTTTCGAAGTCTAAATTTCATTTTTAATGGAGGAAATGTTTTTCAAACATGATAAGTTTTTCTTTTCTAAATTTAACAAACCATCATACAATTCATCATATGCATATTGTAGCTCATAATAGGAAGGACTATAATCTAGTTTAGCATTATTTACCTCAAAGTCCTTTTTAGCCATATAGGAAGTAGTCTTAATTTCTGGCATACTTGACTCTTTAAGGGAATCACCTTCTTCTTCATCAATTTTGTTTTGCTTTGCCTCTTCTTCAAATTGAGCATCATCATATCAAGGAGGCATTTGGCTCCCTTCAATAGTTTGAACATCTTTTTGAGGATGTTTTTCATGACAAGCTTCCTTTAATGATTTTTGCTCTTCTTGCTTTCTATATACAACTTTATACATAAAATCATTGTTAGCAATATAAAGAGCATCAAGGGTGTCCAAAATTTGTTTGGCACTAAAACAATTTTTAATTTTAGCTTAAGCATTATCATTCAAACTACTTCCCAACATTTGCGTTGTTCTAATGTTCAAGGAAAAACATTTCTTGTCATAACTATTGCAAGTTGGTTTTGATTTGTAAGTAAATCCATTAAGCACAACATCCCATAAATCCAAATCAATAAATTACATATAAAACTCTATTCTAGTTTTCTAATAAACAAAATGCACACCATCAAAGAATGGTGGTTTATCAATTTCAAAACCTTCTAATTTGAAAAGCTTTCAATGATTGCCAACAAATAAGGATCTTTAATTCTAAGCAATTAAGCTTTTAACAGAGCACGAAGCTCTGATACCACTTGTTAGCCATGGCAACCATCACCCAAGAAGGGGCTGAATTGAGTGATTACAAATTTTTAAAACATCATTAAGAAATTAAACATTTTTATATACACAATCAACACAAACAGCAGAATAAGTTTAACAAAGATACAACTATCAGAGATTACTAAAAAACAACTTGGGTTATGGGATAAATCAAGCAAACAAGCTATATATCAAATTCAACTCAAGCATATATAATTAAAGCACAAAAGTAAAGGAGATAGAGTTGAGAGAAAAAACACAGTATTTATCCTGTTTCAGCCACCAACTACTTGTGGCCTACGTCTAGTCCTCAAGTAAACCACCCGAGATTTTTTACTAAACCTTCAACCTTGAACATGTGCTTGAAAACCTTTACAAACTAGAGCACTCTTCACATCTTGGGATATCTCACCCTTTGTACTTGAGCCTCGACAACCAGGGATACCTCACCCTTACAATTCTTTGAGGGATGTCTTACCCCCTTCTTTATCAAGAGATACCTCACCCTTACAATTCTTTGCGAGATGTCTCACCATTTTTACAATTTCTTGAGGGATACCTCACCTTATTTACAAAGGATCAAAGTGTAGAAAAACATGAAACTCTTATAAGAGTATGAAGTACAAGTTGAAGCCCTATGAAGCTCTTCAAGTATATCTCAAAAACTCACAAAAACAGAGCACAAATGTAGAAAGGATTGATTCATGAATTAAAGCAAAAGAGATGTGTTTTTGGTTGTTAGTTGTGTGTAAAAGATGATCCAAAAACATGTATTTAAAGTGTTTTGAGAAAAAGAGTCATTGGGGGGTAATTCATATCACATTAAATGCATAGAAAATAGCCGTTATGGACTTTCAGAGTCGTGGTAATCGATTACATGGCTCTTAGAACATGTTCTAGGCTTTCTGGGTAAGCTGTAATCGATTACAAGCCTCATATAATCGATTACATGACTTCTGCCTAAGTTGTAATCGATTACAAGGCTCATGTAATCGATTACTGCATTCTAGTTGACTTTAAATGGTCATAACTTCTTCATTTCTTATCATTTTTAAGCAAATGACCACTCATTGAAAATATATTTGAGTCTATTTTCTAATGAAATAAGTTTCACAATAAAATGCAAAGTATTTGAAATTTATAATCAAAATAGTAACTAAATGTCAGCTCTTCAAAACTCAAACTTGACTATTTTTCATAGTTTTTAACTACCACCATGACTAACTTTTCAAAATTTATTTGTTGGGCATTTTAATATGTAAAAACTATTTGTAAAGATTTAAAAACATATTTGAGTTCTTTCAAAAATATTATAAAACATTTTGAGATATATTGAGAGCTTCTCACATAAAAGACTCTAAGTCCTATAAACTATACCAACTGTACTTCTTTTGGACTTGGTCTTCGACTTGGCTTTATTGTTATCAAAACCTTCATGAAATAGGCATTTGCATTCTCCTTTTGTTAAGCATAATTGAGATCTTTTACTTTCTTGTTGCAGTGCTCACTCTTGGTACTCAGACTATTCTTCAAAAAATTGTTCACTTAAAACATAGTTAGTCCAAACTTATAACTTAATATCTTTATATGTATGATTCATAAATGTATAACTCTAGTTCGTCTAACATGCATATAAGACTTTCATAGACATATCCAAATAAGACATTTATTAATTATTAATAGATATGCTCTATATATGATGCAACAAAAAATGCTTTACACATTTTCATTTAAGTAGAGTCAAATCTAATATTAATTTAATACTACTCATGTAACATATTGTTAGATATATCCTATAAATGATTTTATAAAGAATATGCATGTTTCTTATATAAAATATAACAAGATGGAGTACATGATCATGCACGAACCAATATAATCTATTAAGAACATCTATGTAGCGTAAGCATCATTCTTTTTATCTTGTATTTGTCATCATCAAAACTTAACATATTAAACCATTGGAGCAAACTTATTTCCATAACCAAACTCAAGGTTAAAGAGGATAAGCCAAACAAATCTGATATTGAATGTTTCTTCTGTAAGGAGAAAGGTCATTGGAAGAGAAATTACAAGAAGTATCTTGCTTCTCTGAAAGAAAAGAAACAAGGTGCAACTTTAATGAAAAATATTTTCATGATTTATTTAACTGTTACTAATTCTTCAATGTGGGTATTAGATACTAGTAGTAGTTTTAATATCTGTAATACGTTGCAGGGGCTACAAATAAGTAAAAGGTTGAAGAAAAGAGAAATTAGTCTTCAGGTTGGGAATGATGCAAATGTTGCGGCCCTAGCTATAGGATTAATTTCTTTAATAATGCCTGCTGGCAAAACATTGGTGTTGAAGAATTGTTATTATGTTTCGAAATTTGTTTCGAATGTTATTCCAATTTCTATGTTGGACAAGCATGGTTTTCGTATTGTTTTCAATAATAGCATTTGCTCAATTTATCATAATGATGATTTATATGTGAATAGCTATCTCCAATATGGTATTTATATCTTACCTAATGTGATTGTAAAACTGATTATGCATGTTTCTGGTCTTAAAAGAGAAAGAGACAATCAAGTAAATCGTGCATACCTTTGATATTGTAGGCTTGGTCATATAAGAGAGAAAAGAATTAACAAGTTACATAAGGAAGGTTACCTTGACCATTATAATTATGAATTATATACAACTTGTGAATCTTGTCTCAAAGGAAAAATGACTAAATCTCCATTTACCGGAAACAGAGAGCGAGCTTATGAATTATTTGGTCTAATTCATATAGATATTTGTAGGCCCATGAAAATTCAAACTAAAAGAGGATATTCTTATTTTATCACCTTCACTGGTGATATGTCTAGATATGGTTTTGTGTATCTTATGAAACACAAATCCGAGTCATTTGAAATGTTCAAAAGATTCTGTAGTGAAGTTGAGAAACTACTTGGTGAGAGTATCAAGATACTCAGATCCGATAGAGGAGGAGAATATCTTAGTGATAATTTTCTTGATTTTCTAAATGAAAATGGAATTCAATCACAGTGCACACCTCCAAGAACTCCACAACACAATGGTGTATCCGAAAGAAGGAACCGAACTTTATTAGATATGGTAAGATCCATGATGGGGTTCACTAATCTTCTAATGAATTTATGGGAATATGCTTTAGAAACGGTAGCATATTTATTAAATAAAGTTCCCACAAAGCTAGTCTCTACAACACCATGTGAGATTTGGAAAGGTCGTAAGCCAAGTCTCAAGCACATTTGAGTTTGGGGATGTTTAGCTTATGTCAAGAGATTGCAAACAGATAAAGTTGATGCAAGGTCTGATAAATGTAGGTTCATTAGGTATCCCAAAGAAACAATGGGGTATTATTTCTATCACCCTTCTGACCACAAGGTGTTTGTGGCAAGAGGAACAACCTTTTTAGAAAAGAAATTTCTTTCAGAGGAAAGTCATGGTGAAGAAATAGAACTAGATGAAGTTCAAAAAACTAATTAAATAACGCAAGCTCAAGAGCTTGAAATGCAAGTTGAGAAACCTTTGCTGGATGTTCTGAAGTTAACACAAAGGTCACCATCTTCGATGATTGAGGTTCAAGAACAAGTTAATGAACCAATTTTAGAACCAATGCAACAACCACCAAATCTAGTACAAAGTGAATTAGTTACAAATGAACCTCTTAGAAGGTTAGCCGTGCACATCATGCACCGAGTTGATTAAACTTAATGGTTTCAGATGATGCATCAAATGAGGTTGATCATAATGATGATGACTCGAGAACCTATGAAGAGGCAATGCAAAGTTCTGACTACAAGAAGTGTCAAGAAGTCATGCAATCTAAAATGAAATCTATGAAGATCAACAAAGTATGAACTTTAGTTGAAACTTCAAAGGATATAAAGCCTATTGGTTGTAAATGGGTTTTCAAGAAAAAGATTACAGTGGACGGAAAGGTGGAGACCTATAAAGCCTGTCTTGTTGCCAAGGGATATCGTAAAAAAGAAAGAATAAATCATAATGAAACTTTTTCTCCCGTGGCAATGCTCAAATCAATTCAGATTCTACTTGCTATAGCAGCATACTATGATTATGAAATATGGCAAATGGATATGAAAATTGCTTTCTTAAATAGTAAGCTCGGAGTAGAAGTGTATAAGACACAACCTGATGGTTTCACGTCCTCGTCTGATCATAATAAAGTTTGCAAGCTACAACGATCCATTTATAGATTAAAGCAAGTTTATAGAAGTTAAAATATTCACTTCAACAAAATAATTGAAAAGTTTAATTTTATTAGAAGTGAAAAGGAGCCCTGTGTCTATAAAAAAAATTAGTGGGAGCACAATTATTTTCTTGTTGTTATATGTTAATGATATATTACTGATAAGAAATGATGTAACAACATTACAAAGTACAAAAAATTGGCTATCTGAACAGTTCTCTATGAAAGATTTGAGAGAAGTAACCTATATTTTGGAAATAAAGATTTATAAAGATAGATCTAAAAAGTTGCTTGGACTTTTACAGTCTATGTACATTGATACCATCTTAAAGAGGTATAACATGGAAAATTCCAAAAGAGGCTATCTACCAATAGACACTGGATTTCTCTCAGTAGGGAGGATAGTCCTAAAACCCTTGAAGAGAGATAACGCATGAATAAAATATCATATGCAAGTGCAATATGAGCTATCATGTATACCATGACTTGTACGCGTCTTAATATTGCTTATGCACTGGGTGTAGCAAGTCGATATCAGGTAGACCTTGGTGAGGAAAATTGGAAAGTGGTTAAAGACATTTTGAAGTACTTGGGAAGAACCAAAGACCAATGCCTCATTTATGGAGATTCGGAACTAAAACTAAAAGGTTATGTATATGCAAGTTTTGCATCAAATAAGGATGATAGCAAATCAATTTCTGGTTATGTTTTCACTTTAAATGGTGGTGCAGTGAGTTGGAAAAGTATCAAACAAGCTACAGTAGCTGACTTAACAACTGAAGCAGAATATATAGCAGCAAATGAGGCTGCTAAAGAAGCAGTTTGGATAAAGAAGTTCATATCTGAACATAGTGTGGTTCTCTCAATAGAAGAACCAGTTCCATTATCATGTAACAATAATGGAGTCACTGCTCAAGCAAAAGAACCAAGATCGCATCAAAAGTCTAAACATGTTTTACAGAAGTATCAGTTAATTAGAGAAATCATTGAACGTGGAGACGTTAAGATTCAAAAGGTTGATGGAAAAGAAATTGCAGCAAATCCATTCACCAAAGCACTTGGTGTACAGGAGTTTAACAAGTACAAGTGGGAATTGGAAATGAAATACATGAGAGATTGACTCTAGTGCAAGTGGGAGATTATCGGGAAAAATTAACATGCCTTAGATCCAATCTATTGTTAATTTTTTGAAACACATTGAAATCATTTTATTTTTGATAAATAACATGACATTCAATGTATTTTGTCATATTTATTATTTAATTAATATGACAAGGTCCTTGATTAAATTTAGACACTTGTCATCATAATAGAGATCACGATAATGAGAGGTGAGTTTTTATAATTTAATCTAAAGTGTTCTTAATCATAGGATTATTGAGAATAGGACATTAGTCATCCAGATAGATCAATATATGTGTAATTATTTCTATTAGATAGAGATTGATAGATCTCATTTATTAATTCACATATATAGATAATGTATATAGAGATATGATCATTGAACTGACTCAATTGAGAATTCTAATGGTTTATATTACCGTTAAAAAGTTAATAAGATATTCTCTTTCAGAACATAGTGTAAACTTTTCCTTTGACCTAAGATTATCATAGTAATTAACTAGTTATTTGTCATACTTTGATTCCAAACACCTAATGTCATAGGACGCTAGTTGAATAGATATTGGGTATGACTAAATATTTGTAGAATTAATGATATATTAAGAAGGAATCCATCAACTCTTGGTAATGAGTTTGAACTCTATGATTATAACAATAAAATCAAGACCTTGGTTAGGATAATTGAATGAATGAAGAAATGAGTTTCTTAAGTCATTCACTAGTTGGTTATAAAACATAAATGTTTACCTATTAGAGTTTGACAGTTATACCATACTCTAAGGTTAACTTAGAGTTGGAACGATAGAAAGAAATATTGCATTATTCTTCTAAAGGTTCTTGAAGAGAAAAAGATATTACTTCATGTTATCTGGTTGTTAAGGAGTGTTGCTAGACACCAACCTTGATTAGTAATAGTTTGACTAATTTACTGACGGCTTAGAATAGAACTTATTGATAAGCTTGTATTTTATAGCCATTAAATAGATGAATTATGATGATTTGATTGTGACTATTGATGAATTTTGGCTGGATTCTTATCAATTATCTTTGTTTGTGCAGAATAAGAGAGATTTAACACATTTGAAGTGAAAGAAAGCAAAGATATCTCATTTTCATAGCAAAAGAGGTCAATTTTGGCTTAGACAGGGCCCTGTGTTAACTCAGAAGCGATTTAGGAGTTAGACACGGTCCTGTTTAGCTTGAAAAAAACTTCTAACTATGAGATATGGTCGTGTCTCTTGGTCACACGGCTGTGTCTCCCCCCCAACGTTGAAGTTACGCAATTTTGGCACCAGACACGGCCTTGTCTTAACCTTATAAAGCTTCTGACTTTGAGACACAGTCGTGTCTCAATGACACATGGTCATGTCTCACTTAAAATCTTGAAATATTGCTTTCAAAGGGCAGGATCGTGTCGAAGGGAGACACGGCTATGTGAGTGCTTTTGACATGAAAAAAAATAAAATTTTGCCCCTAAATTGTTATAAATTGGATAAAAACACCTAACCTAAAGAGACTTTTGGTTAGAAACTTGTGTGACGGCAGGTTTTTAGAGGAGAAGCGCAAGGATTCAAAGGCGAAGGCTTTGAAGGCAAGAGCAAGACTCCGTGAAGATCAACCATTTAAGTTATTTTCTCCATCTCCATCTTCCTATCTTTTCTTTTTGTTTATCAATCATAGTTGTTTCTTTAATCCTTGTTTTTGTTAGTGTTACAATTGCCATGAGCGGCTAAACTCCTTTTCTAGGATTAGGATGAAACTCTCTATTTTCCTATTATAAATTGTTATTATGATTCTTTGTTAATGAAATTATTGTTCTTAATTCATTTTTGGTATGCTTAATGCTTGTGGTATGTTGCGCGCCATATTTATATAATCTTAGGCTTTAGATGAAGGATCAAAAGATGAAATCTAATTGCTTGATAATCCAAGAATTGAACTTAGGAATTGAGACCTAGACATAAGCTTAAATCCTTCGAGGGTTAAACGATTGTCATGAATTTTAATGGATTAGAACTTGGATTAATTGCCATGAGAATGTGATTAATGAAGTTTTAACATGTTTTTAGTGCCAAGAAATTGAGCTTTAAATAATTTAGGACAAATCGCCTTCAAAAACATAATTGAACATTAACAAAGATAGGATTACAATTTATCGTAGAGGGTAGTATAGGGGATTTTGAGTCCTAGGCCTTTTAATCAAAATTGAATCTCATCATTTCTAGTTTCACTTGTTTACTTTATTACTTTGTTCTTTGTTTAATTTTAATTGAACCTTTTCTTTCGATTTCATTCGCTTAAATAATCAAAATACCCGTAAAAGTTAGTAATCAATCGATCCTCGTGGGAACGATCTTATTTTACTACTTGTACGACTTGTGCGCTTGCGAAAAATTCACAAGAAGTTTTTAGCGCCGTTGCCAGGAATCATGTTTATCTCAATTTGTTTTATTTTCTTTTATTTAAACTTTCTTTTATTTTTTTTCTTTGAATTTTTAGGTGTTGTTTCTTTCTTATGCGTAGAACAAGGAGTCAAGGAGATCTTATTATCCCCATTGATCTTGAGATCGAGAGGACGCTTCGTAATATTAGAAGCGAAAGAAGAGCATAGGGATTTAAGGAAGACAACATGGTAGACAACACTAACCAAGTCGCTAATCCAGAGCGTAGGTTGAGGGATTATGGAACTCCCCATGCTAATACTCGTCGGTCTTCCATTGTCAGACCACGGATAGAAGCTAACAACTTTGAGATCAAGACATCATTGATTCAGATGGTTCAACAATTGCAATTCAGCGAGTCAACAACTGAAGACCCGAATTAGCATTTGGATGAGTTCTTGGAGTTGTGTGACACTATGAAAATCAATGGGATTTCAACGGATGCTATACGGACCAGACTTTTCCCCTTTGCTCTTAGGGGGAAACCCAAAAAGTGGATTCACTCAGAGACCTCTAATTCATACACCACCGGGAACTTGATGGAGCAGGCCTTTTGGGATAAGTATTACCCAATTAGAAAGACAATCAAGCTCCGTTAAGACATCACTACCTTCTCTCAAAAGGAAGATGAATCTCTTTATGAAGCATAGGAAAGGTATAATGATCTTATTCGTCAGTGTCCATATCATTGCCTACATGATTTTGTTATCATGCAGACCTTCTATGCTAGGTTGTCTTTCTTTACAAAGGTAGCTCTTGATGCCGCAGCTGGCAGTGCTTTGATGGTCAAGACTCCAACAGAGGCAAGGAGTTTGATCAATGAAGTGGCTTCGAATATTTATTTGTGTCCAAGTGAGAGATCTTCTTCGAAGAAGCAAGCTGGAATGATAGAGCTTGATGTCATTAATATGTTGAATGTCAAGTTTGATGCTTTGACTAAATCACTTGAGAAGCTAAATGTCAATGTCATCGCTACCCTTAATATAACTTATGACACATGTGGATGAGGGCATATGACTTCAAAGTGCAATTCAGTGGAGACCTATTCTCAAGACCCGTCTTTGGAACAAGTGAGTTATGTGCAAAACAGTAATCTCAAGGCTCAAGGTAACCCTTTCTCCAACATGTATAATCCAGGATGGAGAAACCACCCTAATTTCTTCTATGGTAACTAGCAAAATAGATGGACTCCATCCAACAATAGGCCACCACGCGGTTTCCAACAACCTCAGCAATCTTCTCAGGGTACAAATTCGAATTTAGAAGCTCTTATGAAAACTTTTATAGTTACATAAAAAGAGTAGAATCAGGTCATTCAAGCTCAAGTGCAACAACATGGGGAGTCAATCAAGCAAATTCACAATCACCTTGATCAAATGGCCACTCACTCTAAGATGCTTGAAACTCAAATAGACTAACAAGTAAGCTTGTTCAACATAGTTCAAGGGTGAATCCCAAGTCAACTGGAGACTAACCCAAGGGAACACATTCAAGCAATTTCTTTGAGAAGTGGTAAGCAACTTAAAGGCCCTACTAAAGAAGAAAACCTTGAAGTTAAGGACACCAATGAGAAGCAAGATAAGAACGAGGACAAGGAAGGAGAAGAATGAAGCAACAAAAAGTATGTTCCTCCGAAGGCATATGTTCCCCCTTTGTCATTCTCTCAAAGATTTCAAAAGGCAAAGCTTGATCATCAATTTGAAAGATTTTTGGAAGTACTAAAGAAGTTTTACATCAATGTCCCTTTTATAGAAGCTCTCTCCCAAATGCCCTCTTATGCTAAGTTTTTGAAGGAGATTCTCTCAAATAAGAGGAAGCTTGAAGATTATGAGACCGTTGCTTTAACGGAAGAATGCAGTGCACTCATCCAAAATAAGCTTCCTCCTAAGCTTAAGGATACAGGTAGCTTCTCATTTCCATGCTTGATTGGAACCATGCATATCAATAAGGCTTTGTGTGACCTTGGAGTAAGTGTAAGTTTGATGCCTTTTTTTCTTTGCAAGAAACTTGATATAGAGGAGCTCAAGCTAACCACAATCTCTCTTCAATTGGTGGATAGGTCAAATCAAGCATCTCATTGGCATATTAGAGAATGTACCAATAAAGGTGGGGAAGTTTTACATACCGATCGACTTTGTTGTACTTGAGATAAAAGTAGATACTCAAATCTCAATTATTCTAGGGAGGTCATTCTTAGCCACTGCTGGAGTCATGTTTGATGTGAAGCACAGAAAAATAATTCTCAAGGCCGGTAAGGAATTTGATGAATTCAATTTGTTTCAAGCAACCAACCATTGTTGACTCTTCTTTAAGAGTTGATGTGGAATAAAAACTGATTCGAGTGGTGAACAATAAGAGTCATCCACAAGACCCTTTGGAAAAGTTAGTGTGGTGTGGATTGTGATTAAAATTGAAATTAAAAATAGTTGCCAAGTCCCATAAAAAATAAAAACCTTACAACCAGTTGTTGTTAGCAATAGTCGATCCACAGAGAACTAATTCAATTAACACTATAAATTGATTCCTAATTTAAACTCTCAAAAATAGTAAACAATAAAAAATGGATTTATTTGTTAAAACTAAAAATAGAAATTGAATCTAAAGCAATAACAATAAACACAATTTGAATTACTAATTAAAATACAATGGTTAAGAGATAGAATCCACCACTAGATTTATGTAATTATGTTAACTTACATTCTTTTTATACCAATATAACCAATTATGCTTTTATGTGATTATGAGATAAATTCCTTGTTTTCCTTAAGTTTCACTTAATTCAGCAACCGCTTAAATTAAATCCTAATCATTAGTTATTTGTAAAGCAACTGCTCTTACACATACCTAATGATTGCATTAAGATTTAGAAAACCAATCACACTAAGATCTAATCACACACTGGGATTAAATTACTTAGATCAAATGTCTCACTAGTCCTACCATCGCAACTGCGCATAGCAATCCTAGTTTACCACTTTTGAAATTGGCAAAGAGTATAAAAACCTTTATACTGAATTAAGATCAGAAACATATGAATAAAAACTCGATTGAATTGATATAAAGAAATATGCAAGGTTCACATAATCAAGACTAGGGTTTCATCTTCCCTTAACCAAATAAGAAGATTAGCCACACATGGTAAATTCAAAATCGAGAAAATAACAGAAGAAAAATATTGTCAAAAATAGAAGTGCATAAGAAAACTAAAGATCAAACTAGTTTCCAAAGGTTGGGGATGATTGATCTCCAATTGCTCGAATCCGAGACTCCAATCTTTGATCCAATCTCCTTCTCCCTTGTTCTTAGTCTTCTCCTCAGCCTCCTGGTAGTTTCCCAGTCCAGACTCCCTTTTTAAAGCCCCAGGCAATCCTATTTATAACTTTAGAGACCTAATTTTGCATCAAAATTCGTATCTGGCTTTCTGATTCGACGACATGGGTCATGTCGTATGACATGGCCTACCCCCTATCAGGTTCTGTCAACACAAATTTAAGTGGATTGCAAGTCAGAAGAGGACGCAACCTACCCCCTGTCAAATGACATGGGCCCTGTCACTTACTTTCTTCAAATTTTGCCCTGATTCTTCACAGATACTTTTCTTTCTTCGCTCCTAGGGATAATATTGATCTCCTAAAAAACACAATGTAATCATGAGTGCTTATAAACACACTTAAGCACAGTTTCACAATAAAGATTCGATTAAACTTCATATCTAAAAACTTAGCTAAAAGTTAACGATTAAACACACATGAAGTCCAATTAGATCAAACATATGACACTCAAGATATGGAAATAATCGACAGATCAAAAGTGTTTAGTGCACAACGGTGACACCAACGATGAAGATGAGGAGGTGGCAACCTATGTCCAAATTTTGGACATGTGCCCAACCTTTTCCCCTTTTCAAAATAGTAAGTTCAAAGAGCTCAAAGGCATCTCAATCGAAGATCCTTCACTTAAAGACAAGGAGGCCCTAAAGATAGAGCTTAAACCTCTTCTACGCATGCTAAAGTACTTATTTCTTAGTCCTAATTCTACATATCTTATCATTATAAATGCAAATCTTAGTGATGATGCGGTTGCTAAATTGTTAAATGAACTTAAGGTGCATAACAGGGTCATAGGGTACACCATTGATGATATCAAAGGAGTTAGTCCTTCTATTTGCATGCATGGTATCTTGATGGAAGATGGTTATAAACCTTCTTAGAGCGTCAAAGGAGACTTAAACCAAATATGCAAGAAGTTATTAAAAAAGAGGTTTTCAAACTCTTAGATGTCGGGATTATTTACCTGATCTAGGATAGTCCATGTGTGAGTCCAGTGTATGTTGTTTCTAAAAAGGGTGGTATGACTGTGATTAAAAATGAAAAGAATAAATTAATGCCAACTAAGATAGTCACAGGTTGGAGGATATGTATTGATTATAGAAAGTTGAATAGTTCAACCTTGAAAGACCATTTCCCTCTCCCCTTTATTGATCAAATGCTTGAGAGGTTAGTTAGACACTCTTTCTTTTGCTATTTGGATGGTTATTCTGGTTTCTTTCAAATTCTTATTCACCCTAATAACCAGGATAAAACCACATTTACTTGCCCTTATGGTGCTTATGCTTACAGACATATGTTTTTTGGACTATGTAATTCATCTACTACTTTCCAACGTTGCATGATGGTAACTTTCTCTGATTTTATTGAAAACATAATGGAAGTATTCATAGATGATTTCTCCGTTTATGGCACAACTTTTGATAATTATTTGACTAACTTAACTCAAGTTTTGCAAAGATGTGAGGAAGCTAATCTTGTTTTGAATTGGGACAAATGCTATTTTATAGTGCGTGAAGGCATTGTTTTAGGACACTTAGTGTCAGAGAGGGGCATTGAGGTGGATAAAGCAAAGATCGAGGTGATTAAGATGCTATTACCACCAAACTCAGTTAAAGCTATTAGGAGTTTTTTGGGTCATGTCAGGTTCTACCGATAGTTTATAAAGGACTTCTCTAAACTGGCAAAACCTCTGTCTAATTTGTTTAATAAAGATGTGCCTTTTGTATTTGACAAATCTTGCATGGATTCTTTTTGTAGGTTGAAGGAGTCATTAATCTCTGCTCCCATTACGCAATCACTAGACTGGAAATTGCCATTCAAGTTAATATGTGATACAAGTGATTTTGCAATTGGAGCCGTGTTGGGACAAAGGAAGGAAAACAAGCTCCATGTCATCTATTATGCTAGCAAGACCTTGTATAATGCACAATTGAATTATGCTATAACCGAGAAAGAGTTCTTGGCAGTAGTGTTTGCCTTTGAAAAGTTCAAGTCTTATATAGTTGGCTCAAAAATGATAGTCTACATTGACCATGTTGCTCTCAAATATCTCTTGAGCAAGAAGGACATGAAGCCTCAGTTGATCCAATGGGTTTTGTTGTTACAAGAATTCGACCTAGAGATTCAAGACAAGAAAGGAGCTGAGAATTTTGTTGCAAACCATCTCTCTTGAATTCCACAAGAGAAGGAAGCAGGGTGTATTGAGCTTCCTATTAATGATAGTCTTCCAGATGAGCAACTCTTCTCCATGATGGTGACGCCTTGGTATGTTGACTTCGTCAATTACTTGTTGTATGGAGTTACATCATCTGATGTTTCATATCAAAAGAAGAAGAAATTCCTCTCTGATGTGAAGTATTACTTTTAGGAAGAGTCTTTGCTTTACAAAAGATATGCAGATGGTATCATACGACGATGTCTCCTTGAAGATGAGATCGCAAACGTCCTTTCCCATTGCCATTCCTCCCCATATGGAGGGCATTTTAGCTCTTCAAAGACAGCAGCTAAGGTACTTCAACGTGGTTTTTATTGGCCTACTTTGTTTCATGATGCCTAGAACTTTGTGCTTGCATGTAATCGATGTCAAAGGACAGAGAATATCTCAAGAAGGAATGAAATGCCATTGAACAACATTTTAGAGGTTGAGCTTTTCGATGTTTGGGGCATTGACTTCATGGGAACTTTCCACGTTTCATTTGGTTATAATTTCATCTTGGTTGGAGTGGATTATATGTCAAAGTGGGTTGAAACCATTACATCTCCAACAAATGACACGAAGGTTGTGGTGAAGTTCCTTAAATGGAATATCTTTTCACGGTTTGGTACACCACGAGCCATCATCAGTGATGACGGTTTGCACTTTTGTAACTGTCAGTTTGAAGGTTTGTTGAAAAAATATGGGGTGACTCATTGCATTGCTACACCCTATCATCCTCAAACAAGTGGTTAAGTAGAGATCTCTAACCAGGAAATCAAGCAGATTCTTGAAAAGATGGTAAGTAAGTCTCGTAAAGATTGGTCTTTGAAGCTTGATGATGCTTTGTGGGCTTACCGAACAGCTTTCAAGACTTCGATTGGAACCACACCATTCTAATTAGTCTATGGTAAGTCCTGCCACTTACCATTTGAGCTCAAACACAAGGCTTTTTGGGCAATTCGAATGCTGAATTTTGATATTAAGGACGGTGGAGCTCAACGACTTCTACAAATTAATGAGTAGGACAAATTGCGCCTTGATGCTTACGAGAGCACTCAGATTTACAAGGATAGGTGATGTGTGGATAAAATATGCACATTTTGTGCTTGATTTGAGGTGAATTTATGTGTGCTTTGATTGATTTATGTTAGAATTTATGCCACATTTATTCTATTTATCCTTGGTATCTCATGATTAGTCTTTTTCTATGTTTTTAGGTCCAAAAGAGATGTTTTGACATGATTTTATGAAGCTTTGGATGGATCCATTGCAATGGAGCTGAGCTCGAAATTTATATGGATAGGATTCGCAGAGTTTTTGACCTTTGCGCGATAAAATTAGCATAACTTAAGCTACAGAAGTCGAAACGAGGTGATCTTGGTGTTATTAGAAAGCTAAGAAAAAGATCTACAACTTTCATGAAGACTACAATAGCTAATTCCTACTCAGGAGTTATACGCAGCTGTGTCTCCCCCCAACGTTGAAGTTATGCAATTCTGACACCAGACACGACCTTGTCTTAACCTCATGAAGCTTCTGACTTTGAGACACGGTCGTGTCTCAATGTCACATGAATGTGTCTCCCCCGAACGTCAAAATTACACTATTTTTAATGATCACACGACCATGTCGAAGGGAGACACTGTAACATCCCAAAATTTATATATCTTATTATAAATATTTATTTTATAATATTTATGGTTTTCTGGAATTTTTCTAGATTTTTCAGAGAACGTGAAATATTTAATATTATTTTTCGTTTTACGTGTAAACTAAGTAGAGCCGAAAAAATAAACTATTTTTCCCGAGAACCTTGAGCTGTGAAAACATCGACGAGGGATCTTACTAAACCCGAGGCTGGACACGGTTTCTGAGGTTTCATGTTTTTCGAGAAAATTTAACAGTTAAATAACAAAACGCTGTGCTAGTTTCACCCGCCAGATAAATTAATTCTGATTTTTGCCAACTGCAGTAATTATCCATTGGATAATCAAATGTGTTAAAAAATCCTTATCACACTATCCAAAAATCTACCTTGTGTCAGATACATTAGCCTTATTTTCCAGATAAAGATAAAGTTAATTCAAAAACCCATTATAGGAAGCTTCCAAAAAGTTTCCTTCCCTCACACATTTCTCTCTCATCCCTCTCCACTCACTTCTACGGCAGAGACATTTGGGAGCCTAATGCCCATTCTTCTCATTCTCTTCTTTTCTTCTTCTTCTTCTTTTCTTCTTCTTCTTCTTCTTCTTCTTCTTCTTCTTCTTCTTCTTCTTCTTCTTCTTCTTCTTCCTTCTCCACACACACACACACACATTGGAGACCATCTCCATTATTTGCTAAACCAATCACATCTCTTGTTTCCTTCCTTCATTCCAAAGCCTTTCTCTTTGGTGGTCATCCTCAAGTTCTTCTTCTTCCATTTTCCACCATTGAAGCTAAAGCTTGGAGCTTTTGAGGTAAAGTCTTTAACTTTCTTCTATTTTCTAATCATTTTCGTTTTCTTGGTCACCTATGTGGCCAAGGAGTCATTTTTCC
This sequence comes from Ormosia emarginata, assembly GCA_029884605.1. Lineage (NCBI taxonomy): Eukaryota > Viridiplantae > Streptophyta > Magnoliopsida > Fabales > Fabaceae > Ormosia > Ormosia emarginata. The sequence continues at coordinate 12,959,386 of JAQQTP010000048.1, forward strand.
ATGATTTGAGTGAACACTTTGGGAGTTGCTCACCCTAGGGTTTTCTTGAAGGGGAAAATGAAAATCAAGAACAAAAAGGAGTAGCATCCTTGTGATTGTCTTCATTTAGGTAAGAGGGAGATGATCCTCTTCAACCAATCTTGGTAGTAAGGAAATGTCTTGTGTATTGTTGTTAATAAGGGAATCCATGTAGGATTACTCTCTTTGTTATATTGTGTTATTTCCATGATTTTGTGGTTGTTTGATTTGTATGAATATATGGATTTGCATTGTGTGCTTTGATGATTATGAACCTGTATATGATTATTTTGTATTTAGATGTCATGTATCATATTTTGGATTGTTGGAAAATGAATGAGGAACTTTGATGAAGGATGGGCTAAGGTTCTGCAGAAACGAATTCTGCAAAATCCTTGTTAATGCACTAGCGCTCAAGCGCTGTGCATAGAGCGCCTAGGCGCTCTATGCCCAGAGAATTTACCCTGTAACGCGGCCTAGTGAGCGCTCAGGCACTTCGTGTATAGCGCCCAAGCGCTCCACTAGTGCTCAGGCACTTCAAATATGGCACGTAGGCGCCCAGAGCAAAACCAGCTAGGTAACTGTGAAATGACGCTAAGACTTCAATTTGAAGATATTACAACCAAAAATAAAGTAAATGACTTGATTTATTAAGAGAATTCCTCTAGAGAGGGGGATTTTATAAGAATGAATAATCTAAAGTGAAATTCCATAATGAACCTTAAGAAGTGCTTTACCACTTGAGAACTTAATGCTATGTTATTTTGAGTCCATGAATGGGACTAGGGAATTATGGATGTCTAAGTTGTATGAATTATGACATGTTACGAATGAGTGTATTATTGATAAATACACATGAATATTGTTGGTGTTTCTCATGGACACAATGTGGTATGTTATGGATAAGTACATTATTGATGAATGCATATGATATGTAATGTTTATGAGGAATATATCATTGATAAATATATATGATTGTGCATGGAGTCAACATGTATTAGACATTTGCTTAGTCAATGACTGTTAAAGGGCTGGATGAGCTTAGGATCATGCATTGAGTCAGCATGTATTGAATAAATTCCCTAGTTGATGATTGTTAAAAGGCTGGATGAGCCTATGATTTTGAATTGATTTAACGTATTGAATAATTTGCTCAGTCTATGACTGTTAAAAGGCTGGATGAGCCTATGATTATGGATTGAATCAGTATGCATTGAACAAATTGTTCAGTCAATGACTGTTAAAACAATATTTGCTCAGTCGATAACTGTTAAAAAGCTATATGAGCCTATGAACGAGAATTGGATAGTGTGGTCTATGATAGATTTCTGGGTGCGTCAAGGTGCGGTGATCCCTCTGGTGATGATGATATCACATTGAAAAATACCTCTGGCTGGAAAGCCGATTGCAACGCACTGACGAGGAACCGACAAGCACTATTCTTTTCGTGGTCTGGCATAGACTGTATAAGGGGGCAGAGACTACCGGAACGTTCATGTTTTGAAATAGAAAATCTTGGTACCAAGTGCACATGTATTATGAGTCGGCATTGTGAGTCAGCATTGAGAGTCGGCATTGTGAGTCGACATTGTGAGTCCGCTTATCATACGACACTCTTTTATACAATGATTATACTATTGTGATATTGATGCCATGATTATCTAAAATGTTTTAATTGTTCATCATCCGAGACTCTATGTCTATTAACTGCTTGGGGTATTATTGATGTTTACCTGTTACTGTTGATTCTTACTGCTATGTGTTGTTATCCTGCTCTTACTGTTCATTCCATTGTCACTATTGATGAATATATGTGTTGAGATGCTATATGGGCGCTCTGTGTCATTCTGTTTCTTTACTGCCATAATTTGTAATGTAAGTAGGATGTCTCACCTCTTTCTTGTATCCTTGTGTTTTTGTTATAAATATATATATTTGATAAAAGATCGTGAGGAAGAAGACGAGGGATCACACCCTTACTGCTTAGATTGGGCTGATTCATCACTTTCGATGCGGCGTCTGGACTAGATCTCTTCGGTCACGCAAGGGTACAATTCATGGTGGCATTGATGCCAGTCGTGTCGACTGGGACACCAAGCATCACGTACACCTGGGGTTGCGGCTTTGTCCGCTAGTAGTGCCTCTCCCAAGGATTACTACTTTTCTCCTTTTGTGTTTTAATTCCCGCTGTATTTTATTTGACTCTGTAAGTATTATATTTTGTATTATCAGTGATTTGTATTAAGGATGACTAATATACATATATAGGGAACGTGTTTTTATTTCAATGGTTGCATATAAAATAATTGGGTACTGATTATATTTCATTTTGAGGCTCCTAATTTCTACTAATGCATAGTAGAGATAAATTATTTTTAAATTAGTAAGCTTTGTGAATGTAACATGCCTGAATTTAGTAACTGTGGTGTAATGATGATTGTACAGCGGTTGTTAGATCTAAGTGCGTTACACTTAGGTGGTATCAGAGCAGTTCATCTTGTTGAGCCGGGATATGGACTTGCTATGTTTAGGCATGTACGAATTTTGTATGTTGTGCACTTCCTTGTCTCTTAATTGAGATGATAGGAAAGGAATGCATAGCTTGCCATAAGTTGAATGTTAGTAGCTACTGTTATACAGTTGCATGATATTGAGGACTGGCCTACTCAATATGTAATGTTCTATGTGTACAGGAAACTATGACTTCACCTAAGCGTACTGTACTAGGAAAAATAAGAATTCTTTTAGTATGGAGATCGAAAGGTTTTGGAAAACCGATCTTCTGGAGAAAGAGTAGCTGATGTAAGTTTGGTTCGAGAAGGCTGTTTGGGAGCTGACGACTTGCAAGAGGTTACACCATAGGAGGCAGAATGGAGAAGTTCGAGCTGGAGATTGTTAGGATTCGTAAATTGAACTTGTCTTATTTGAATTGTGTGATTTTGTGCATGTAGTTTCCGAAAGGAGACAATGCTGTTTGAAATAATTATGTTTATTTTGTTGTGTTATGTTTTGTCTGTCTTCGAAGAAAGTCAATGGCTCGTGGCAGACGTACGCATGTGAGCGCAGGACAAGACAATAGGAGTATAGTTGCGACTGCGGAAGAAAGGCAAATGATAGCTGAGGTGATAACTTATCAGGATTAGAGGGCCACTTAGCAACGAGAATTGGAAATTGAGGTTCAGAATCTATTGAAGGAAAATCAGATTTGGGGCAACCATGGACTACCTAGATTCCAAAGGAGGAACAATAGAAAGGCTAATCAGTTTAAACGGAAACCATATTCACGGGTATCAAGGAAGCAACAACAACACCCAACTCTTGGAGCAAGTGTTAGTGGTGGTAGATCCAGTCAGACCCCGACATCTTCGCCAAGATGTATGAAATGTGGAAAGAACCACTTCACGAGGGAGTGTAAGATCAAAGGGATAATCTGTTTTAAATGTGGAAAGCCTGGACACGTCTCCCGCAACTGCAACCAAGAAAAGGCAAATTCTTCGGTCAATGCTGTAAGGGTTGTGGAACCACAAGCAGAAGCCATAACTTATACCCTGGGAGGTGCTGAGACCTCTAAATTTGGAGATCTAAACAATCGAAATTATGCCTCAAATGATGATCCCATAATCGTGCTGTATAATTATGGGGGTAACCCCTCTTTTTACAATTTGTAATTGTATGGATCACTTGGCTGTATCTTTCTTATCTTCGACTTAGTTGTTTCCATTTCTGTTGCTAAGACTTGTCGTTGACACTTAAGTTTGTTTAATTTATCATATTTCTACTAAAGATTGAATCTTTTGTTGATCTATCTTGCTTACCTAAAATCACACCTATGAGAGTTCATAACTTTAGGAATAGATTGGTTATTTTCTGGTTATGTCCTGCTAGATCGTCCCAATGAAAACCCTAATGATCCTCGAAACTAAGACTTTTGAGTTCGTGACAATCAACAAAGTCAAAGCTTTGTGAGGAAAAAAAAAGAGCAATCCAAGGATACGTGTTATCTTTTGTGGAGGGCAAAAGCAAGGGAAATATAAATGCCACTCTCGTAGTCAATGAGTTTCGCATGATGAGCTGCAATGCTGTCAGTTAAGGAGAAGAATAGAACTTCTTGGTGATACGAGGATTATCGCCAATTGAACAAGATTACTGTCAAAGATGAGTATTCTCGGAGGAAGGTAAATGATTTGATGGATCAGCGAGAAGGAAGTTGTTGTTCTCTCCAAGATAGATGTACGCTTTGGTCATCGATGAATTCGTGGGGAATTGAGCATGTTCCCAAAACGATTTTTTGAGCGTGCTTTCGACATTGTGGGTATCTCGTGATGTCAATCGGAGTGACGAACGCTTATGTCATATTCATAAACAACATGAATTGTATCTTCTATCCTTACCTAGAACAGAATTGTCATTGTCATTAATGATGATATTCTAATCTAATCTCAAAGATATGAAGAGATACGTTGGACGTCTCGGTATAGTTTTCCTGACTTTAAAGGAGAGGAAGTAAGTGCCAAGGTATCAGAGTACGAATTCCCATTTGAGGATATTCATTTTTGGATCATGGAGTTTCAAATGGAGGAATTGTTGTGGATTCACAAAAGGGTGAAGCAGTTTTGTAAAAAGAAAGACTAGAAACCATGACACCATAATAACTTACAAGGTTAGCTGGTTTCTATCGAAGGAGCGCCGATGAGTTCTCCAAGATAGTAGAATCGCTTATATAGCTTGCAAGAAGAGAATCAAATTTCTACGAACTGACACAGGTAAAGAAAGTTTTCCAAGGATTGAGAAGATATTCGGATGCTCATTAGTTTTGATTCTACCTAATCTCGAGAAATCGTTTGAAATACCTGGTGATACTTCACATCAAGGTTCGGGATGCGTGCTCATGCAAAGCTGGGAAGTTGTAGCTTATGCCTCAAGGTAGTTGAGAGTGCGTGAGGAGAGTTACCCGATTCGTGACTTGTAATTGACCACTATTGTATCTGCTCTGAGAATATAGAGACACTTTCTATATGGAGCAATATTCAACACCCTTAGCTGTCACAAGAACCTGAAGTATTTATTCGATGAGAAGGAACTAAACATGAGGCAGAGAAAGTGACTAAAGATTTTGAAGGAACATGATCTCTAACTTTAGAGTCATCTTGGAAAAGAAAACGCCATGGCAGACGCTTTGGATCAGAAACTACCTAATACCTTCATTATGATGGTCGAGAAGAAGGAATTAGTAGAGTAATTCGAGGACAGGTGGTTGTCATTGGAAATGACACCGGATGAGGTATGTCTAGATATAGTCGCTATTTCAAATGATCTGTTGGGAATGATTCGAGAGAAGTAGAACAGTGATCAATTTCTACAAGACAAGAAGGAGCTATTAAGACAGGGCATGGTGTCAAAATGTGAGTATGGAACTTGATGGAATCCTAATGTTCACAAGTGAGGGTTGCATACCAGATGATTCAGAACTTAAGGAGTTTATTTCCAATGAAACTCACGAGAGTAAACCGAGTTTACACACCGGAGCATTCAAGGTATTTCAAGATCTAAAACAGAAGTAATGGTAACAAGGGATGAAGAGAGACGTTGCTAAATGTATGTCATCTTGTCTAAGTTGCTAGCAAACTTACTCTTAAATTCTACGGGCTATATCAAATTCTTTTACGAATTGGTCCAGTAGCAATAACTAATCTTTGTCATCCTTTCTTTTTAAATCTTCATGATATCTTCCGTATGTTATGATCACGAAAGTATATCCCTGGACCCAGCTATGTCATCGAACAGGACACAGTACGATCAAAATAGAGTTTGACCCATGGAATGCTTCCTGTAAGATCGAGAATAGGAAAGCAAAGCAACATGGAGGCAGGGAGATCACATTAGTAAGGGTGATCTGAATTGACGCAACTAGAAGCGCGGTGTGAAAGTTGGAAGGCAAGGTGAAGGAATCACATCTATACTTATTCTAAGGGTTGAAAATTTCGAGGACGAAATTTCTATTTGAAGGGGAGAGTTGTAACATCTCAAAATTTATATATCTTATTATAAATATTTGTTTTATAATATTTGTGGTTTTTTGGAATTTTTCTAGATTTTTCGGAGAACACAAAATATTTTAATATTATTCCTCGTTTTACATGTAAACTGAGCGGAGCCGAGAAAATGAAATATTTTTCCCGAGAACCTTGAGCTGTGAAAACGTCGATGGGGGATCTTACTAAACCCGAGGCTGGACACGGTTTCTGAGATTTCACATTTTTTGAGAAAATTTAACAGTTAAATAACAAAACGCTGTGCAAGTTTCACCCGCCAGATAAATTAATTCTGATTTTTGCCGACTGCAGTAATTATCCATTGGATAATCAAATGTGTTAAAAAATCCTTATCACACTATCCAAAAATCTACCTTGTGTCAGATACATTAGCCTTATTTTCCAGATAAAGATAAAGTTAATTCAAAAACCCATTATAGGAAGCTTCCAAGAAGTTTCCTTGCCTCACACATTTCTCTGTCCTCCCTCTCCACTCACTCCTACGGCAGAGACATTTGGGAGCCTAATACTCATTCTTCTCATTCTCTTCTTTTCTTCTTCTTCTTCTTCTTCTTCTTATTCCTTCTCCATGACACACACACACACATTGGAGACCATCTCCATTATTTGCTAAACCAATCACATCTCTTGTTTTCTTCCTTCATTCCAAAGCCTTTCTCTTTGGTGGTCATCCTCAAGTTCTTCTTCTTCCATTTTCCACCATTGAAGCTAAAGCTTGGATCTTTTGAGGTAAAGTCTTTAACTTTCTTCTATTTTCTCCTCATTTTCGTTTTCTTGGTCACCTACGTGGCCAAGGAGTCATTTTTCCATGATTTGAGTGACACTTTAGGAGTTGCTCACCCTAGGGTTTTCTTGAAGGGAAAAACGAAAATCAAGAACAAAATGGAGTAGCATCCTTGTGATTGTCTTCATTTAGGTAAGAGGGAGATGATCCTCTTCAACCAATCTTGGTAGTAAGGAAATGTTTTGTGTATTGTTGTTAATGAAAGAATCCATGTAGGATTACTCTCTTTGTTATATTGTGTTATTTCCATGATTCTATGGTTGTTTGATTTATATGAATATATGGATTTGCATTATGTGCTTTGATGATTATGAACCTGTATATGGTTATTTTGTATTTAGATGTCATGTATCATATTTTGGATTGTTGGAAAATGAATGAGGCACTTTAATGAAAGATGGGCCAAGGTTCTGCAGAAACGAATTCTGCAGAACCCTTATTAATGCACTAGCGCTCAGGTGCTGTGCATAGAGTGCCTAGGTGCTCTATGCCCAGAGAATTTACCTTGTAACGCGGCCTAGTGAGCGCTCGGGCGCTTTGTGTATTGCGCCCAGGTGCTCTACCAGCACTCAGGCGCTTCAGATATGGCGCCTAAGCGCCTAGAGCAAAACCAGCTAGGTAACTATGAAATGACGCTAAGACTTCAATTTGAAGATATTACAACTAAAAATAAAGTAAATGACTTAATTTGTTAAGAGAATTCCTCTAGAGATGAGGATTTTATAAGAATGAATAATCTAAAGTGAAATTCCATAATGAACCTTAAGAAGTGCTTTACCACTTGAGAACTTAATGCTATATTATTTTGAGTCCATGAATGGGACTAGGGAATTATGGATGTCTACGTTGTATGAATTGTGACATGTTACGAATGAGTATATTATTGATAAATACACATGAATATTGTTAGTGTTTCTCATGGACACAATGTGGTATGTTATGGATAAGTACATTATTGATGAATGCATATGATATGCAATGTTTATGAGGAGCATATCATTGATAAATATATATGATTGTGCATGGAGTCAACATGCATTAGACATTTGCTCAATCGATGACTGTTAAAGGGTTGGATGAGCCTAGGATCATGCATTAAGTCAGCATATATTGAATAAGTTGCTCAGTCGATGACTATTAAAAGGTTGGATAAGCCTATAATTATGAATTGAGTTAACGTATTGAACAATTTGCTCAGTCTATGACTGTTAAAAGGCTGGATGAGCCTATGATTATGCATTGAATCAGTATGCATTGAACAAATTGCTCAGTCGATGATTATTAAAATAATATTTGCTCAGTCGATGACTGTTAAAAGGCTATATGAGCCTATGAACGAGAATTGGATAGTGTGGTCTATGATGGATCTCTGGGTGCGTCAGGATGCGGTGATCCCTCTGGTGATGATGATATCACATTGAAAAATACCTCTGGCTAGAAAGCCGATTGCAACGCACTGACGAGGAACCGACAAACACTATTCTTTTCGTGGTCTGGCATAGACTGTATAAGGGGGCAGAGACTACCGGAACGTTCATGTTTTGAAATAGAAAATCTTGGTACCAAGTGCACATGTATTGTGAGTCGGCATTGTGAGTCAGCATTGAGAGTCGGCATTGTGAGTCTGCATGTCATATGGCACTCTTTTATATGATGATTATACTAATGTGATATTGATGCCATGATTATCTAAAATGTTTTAATTGTTCATCATCCGAGACTCTATGTCTATTAACTGCTTGGGGTATTATTGATGTTTACCTGTTACTGTTGATTCTTACTACTATGTGTTGTTATCCTGCTCTTACTGTTCATTCCATTGTCACTATTTATGAATATATGTGTTGAGATGCTATATGGGCGCTCTGTGCCATTCTGTTTCTTTACTGTCATAATTGGTAATGTAAGTAGGATGTCTAACCTCTTTCTTGTATCCTTGTGTTTTTGTTATAAATATATATATTTGATAAAAGATCGTGAGGAAGAAGACGAGGGATCACACCCTTACTGCTTAGATTGGGCTGATTCGTCACTTTCAATGCGGCGTCTAGACGAGATCTCTTCGGTCATGTAAGGGTACAATTTCATGGTGGCATTGATGCCAGTCGTGTCGACTGGGACATCGAGCGTCACGTACACCTGGGGTTGCGGCTTTGTCCGCTAGTAGTGCCTCTCCCAAGGATTACTACTTTTCTCCTTTGGTGTTTTAATTCCCGCTGTATTTTATTTGACTCTGTAAGTATTATATTTTCTGTTATCAGTGATTTGTATTAAGGATGACTAATATACATATATAGGGAATGTGTTTTTATTTCAATGGTTGCGTATAAAACAATTGGATACTGATTATATTTCATTTCGAGGCTCCTAATTTCTACTAATGCACAATAGAGATAAATTATTTTTAAATTAGTAAGCTTTGTGACAGTGATACTCCTGAATTTAGTAACTGTGGTGTAATGACGATTGTACCGCGGTTGTTAGATCTAGGTGCGTTACAGACACGGCCGTGTGACCCTTCCTAATGTGAAAAAAAAGGAATTTTGCCCCAAAATCATTATAAATTGGGCAAAAACACCAAACTTAAAAGACCCTTTGGCTAGAGACTTTTTGGCTAGAGACTATAGGAAACTTTGAGAGGCATAAGGATTGGAGGCTAGGGTTCAGAAGACAAGAGTAAAAGTATTGAAGTTCAACCATTGAAGACATCTTTTCCATCTTCATCTTCTCTATCTTCTCTTTTATTTTAAAATCATGGTTATTTCTTTACCTTTTGTTCTTGTTTGTGTTTTAATTGCCATGTGTGGCTAAACCCCTTTTTCTAGGATTGGGATGAAACTCTCTATTTCTTCATGTTGAATTATTAATTTGATTCTTTGTTAATGAAATTATTGTTCTTGATTCATTCTTAGTGTGTTTAATGCTTGTGGTATGTTGCCGGCCATATTTACATAATCTTATGCTTTAGGTGAAGGATCAAATGATGAATTCTAATTACTTGATAATCTTAGAATTAAACTTATGAATTAAGACCTAGATATAGGCTTAAATCCTTCGAGAGTTAAACGATTGCCATGAATCTTAATGGGTTGGAACTTGGATTAATTGTCATGAGAATGAGATTAGTGAAGTTTTAACACGTTTTTAGTGCCAAGAAATTGGGCTTTAAATAATTTAAGCCAAATCACCTTCAAGAACATAATTAAGCATTAACAAAGATAGGATTACAATTTAGCATAACGGGTAGTGTAGTGGATTCCCAACCCTAGACCTTTAAACCTTGGTTGAATCTTGACTTTTCTTGATTTATTTGCTTTCTTTATTGTTTTAATTTTAATTTAGCTTTCACTATTGATTTTCATTCACTTAAATAATCGAAGTAGCCATAAGAGTTAATAATTAACCGATCCTCATGGGAACGATCTTTATTTTACTACTTGTACCATCCGTGTGCTTGTGGAAAGTGAACAACAATAGGACCAAGCGTTGGCATGACAAGCATATCTTGCACCGAGAGTTCCAAGAATGAGAATTGGTCATCTTATTCGACTCACGTTTGAAGCTTTTTCCTGGAAAGTTGAAATCACAGTGGTTAGGCCCTTTTAAGGTGCTTAAGGTGTTTCCCCATGGAGCTGTTGAGGTTTGGAGTGAGGATAGTGGAGCTTTCAAAGTAAATGGTCAACGATTGAAGCCTTACTTCACTGGGAATCCTATCGAGAAAGGAGTTACTCAATCTATTTCTGATCCTTCACTTCCAGCTTAAATGATATGAGGGTCAAGCTAGTGACCTTAATTTAGCGCTTCACAGTAGGCAACCTGTGGTTCTACCCCTTCTCATGCTTTCTTTTTAGTTCCTTTTTACATTCTTAATCATTACACTTAGTTTTTCTGCTTATTTTTCGTTTTTTCCCTTCCAGAAGCGATTCCAGAGTTAGACACGGCTGTGTCTAACTTCTAGAACGCTTCTGTTTAAACTCTGGCAAGAGAGATATCCTTGTCTAACCTGCCCAGTGCTTTTGTTTGATTTCTGGGCAGAGACACGACTGTGTCTTTATTCGACATGGCCATGTCCCTTTTTAAATCTTAAAAAAAAATCAAAATAACCTCCCTCTTCTTCGTCCTCTTTCAAGAACCTTCCCCCCCATAAAATTTTCTCTCCAAAATCTTCTCTCTCCCTCAACCTCCATTTTCACTATCCCTCAACCCCTCCACCGTACCTCTTCCCACTTCCACCGCACCTACCCACTTTGTAACCTCAATTTCTCTTCCACCCACCCCAACCTCTCAACTATACCACCACTCCCAACCTTCCATTACCACAACCTCAAACCCGTACACCCATACTCCATCACCATCACCGTGCACCCACGCCACCTAAACCTTACCCCAATTTCACCACCACCACCACCACCACCACCACACCGTAACCTCCCTTCCACCGTACCTAACCTCAATCCCAAGCCCCACGGTCTCACCACCATACCCATTCCTCAAATCCTTCAAGTCCGTAATCCTACCCCCCTCTCTATAGCCACCACCGTAACCTCCCATTACCTCCATCAACCCGTAACCACCCGCAACCTCATTCCATTTTTTTCGTTCTTTCACTCTCCCTCTACTCTGCTGGGTTCTTTTTCTTTATTTTCTTTTATTTTTATTTTTCTTTTTGCTCTATTATTTTTCTGGTTTGCATTTTTATTTTCTTTTAGATTTCCTTTATTTTAATTTCCTTACTTTATTTTTTGCTATTTTTTTCTTATTTTTATTTTATTTTAGTTAGAATTTTAATTTGTAATTTATGATACTATTTGCCTACTACCTGGTTATTATCTGCCTTGCTATTTGCTTTGATTGCCCTGTTGGAAATCCCTAATGCTATGTTTGGTTAATTTTGCTTGTGGCTTATCGAATTTTGGTGTACCTAATCTTCTAGATGCCACTATTCATCTTGCATGCTAGTTATTTTCACTCAGTTGCAGCCTTATACATATCTGATCCTACTGATTGTTGATTATGCTGATTATTATTTCTCTATTTGCTCATGTTAGTTGTTCTCTATATGTTGTGGTCATGCTGCCCAAATTCCTGCTTACTTTTTTGCATACTGGTATTTGTTTGATTTAAATATTTTGCGATGTTTTGGTTCCTGTTTACCTTAGCATTATCTCTGGTTGCATGCTTTTGGTGTTTGCTTGTTTTACTTCTCTGATTTTGCTTTGATTGCTAATATTTTCCTTCATATTTTTTAGGTACCATGGCCCCAAAACGCCAGAAGACCAGTGGTAGCTCTATTCCTTCCCACTCTATGGCGGAAGTTGCTTGCCTACTTCAGTTTGACTCTCGAACTCTCCGCCAAAAGTATGAGTAGCTTCGCCAGTACTCCATCATCGCTAACAAATATCTGGACCATGACATGATGGTGGAGTTTGGTGTTCCCGAGACCATTCACACTCTCCTGGCTCAGGCTAGGTAGGATTTGTTTGCTTCCATCCATTGTGATGTCTATTTAGAGCCTACCCTTGAGTTCCTCTCTACCCCCTCAGTCTCCTGTGAGTGCTAGACAATCGACCAGTCGGGTACCATTAAGTTTCGACTTAACCAACGTGACTTTGCCCTTTCCTTGAACGTGTTTAAAATTGCTATGGGCTTTAAGACTGTTGCGTCTGTTCAGACTCCTACTTACCAGAACGCATATCTGGACTATCCACGCACCTTTGTTGAGAGCGAGTTATAGATCACGATTCGTCAGGTACCCAACCCTTACAACCCTGACATCTCTAAATCTTCTTCCATTCGCGACCCCGCTTTGAGATGGATTCACTATTTCATATCTAATAGCATCTCGGGTCGGTTTCGCAGCACTGGGGTTGCTACAAAATCAACCTCTTCTACTTGTGGTGCTTAGTGCATGGCCACCATTGCAACATCGGTTATTGGTACCTTCAGTATGTTTTGAAGATCGATAAGGCTGTGGAAAGGACCAAATCGATGTATATCCATGTGGGCTCCTACATTACTAACCTTGTGCATAACCTTGACGCACTTCATCCCAGCGCCCATCTCGCAAAGCCATTGGAGTTGATTGATCACACTATCCTGATTTGACTCGGGCTTGTTTACGAGGTTGCTCCTGGCCACTGGGCACTCCGGGATGGACCCATTGTAGATCCGCTTTCTCCACCACCGGAGGATAATCCACTGATCCTGCTCCAGCTGATCCTCCCCCTGCTACTACAGCTGATGCTCCACAGATGCCTCCTCATATACTATTTGACTTGACTGACTGCCTTGTTCGTATGGAGGCTAGTTAGGCTCATTTTCAACAGCACGTCCATGACGATATGAGTCCTATGGCAGCTGAGCAGGCCAGTTTTAGGGATTATGTCACATCCCAAATTGACTAGCTCTTCGCATTGCTTGCATCGCGATTTCCTCAGGATCCATCACCCCCACCTCCTGCATGATGTCATTCCTATATTATTTTTAGGGAAGTTTCAGTATCTTATTACTTTTCTTTTTGCTTTACTTTTTACATTGAGGACAATGTAAATTTCAAGTATGTGGGAGTGCATTTAAATTTTGATATACTTAATTGATGATATTGCATATTAAATGACACTTGAGTATTGCACCAAATCAAGCTTAATCGTAATTGCTATTTTCTTGATTATTTTTTAGTTGATTGAAGCATGTTTAAGAGGGAAATCTATTGCTAATGAACTGAATTTTTGTGCAAGGCAATTTCTTTTTCAATTGAATGTTGAAAAATCTAGCACTTTATTTGGGAAATTAGTCATGTCGGCTTGTAATTTGTTCTCTTTACTAACTTAAGCTAGAAAATGAGTTTTGAGCCCTTCATGATTGGATTTTTCATACACAAAATTCTATTTTTCTTCTGGAGTGAATTTTCTCTTGACTTATGTATGCTAGAACTTGATTTGATATCCTGTTGAGATTTTTATTGATTCACACACATACTTGAACATGATTGAGGCACCTAAGCTTAATTTTTTCATGACTTCTAGAGTTGCATTGATAAATAATCCCTTAGTTGTCCCATTTGAGCTTGAAATTTATTTTTTCTTGGACACCTTATTAATTAATCATGTTAAATTTCTTCTGAGCAACTAATATGGTAATTGAGAAGTCATAAAAAGATTGTTTTCATCCTCAATGGTTGAATAAAAAAATGATGAAATGATGAAAAGGAAAAAGAAATAAAAAGGATTGTTTGTGAAGAATTGTGAGAAAATTTTGGCTGAAAGTGAGAATGACTTTGTGCATTATGCTCTATTAATTGTCTTTTCAACCTGATTCAGTTTTGTATAACTTTATCCATAAACATTCTTTGCCTTTATTAATCTTTTTCCTGTCATTTACTGTACCATTGGCCTATGACAACCAATGGAAGTCCTTTTGATTCTTGTTATGTAGATGAACTTGAAAGTGGAGATGAGATTGATAATCAAGCTTATGGTTATGCATTTGTCAAGAGAAATTTGAGTGATCTCTTTGCCCTTAAACACTAGAGAGATGGAAAGATGAGTGATCTCAATTGATTAGTAGAGAGAATAATTTCAAGCTAGACTCAAGCTTCTAATTGTATTATGTGCTAGACTTTCTTGTTTGATAGGATTCGATTGCTGAGCAAGCATTAAATTTTTAAACTATGGAATTTTCCTTGACTCTTATTTCTTGATGTTCAGTTTAATCTTGATTTTGATTTATACTCTTTGCTTGAGGACAAACAATGTTCAAGTATGGGGGAATTTAATAAGCCTGTATTTTATAGCTATTAAATGGATGAATTATGATGACTTGATTGTGATTGTTGATGAATTTTGGATGGATTCTTATCAATTATCTTCGTTTGTGCAGAATAAGGGAGATTTAACACATTTGAAGTGAAAGCAAGCAAAGATATCTCATTTTCAGAGCAAAAAAGGGCAATTTTGGCTTAGACAAGGCCCTGCGTCAACTCAGAAGTGATTTAGAAGTTAGACACGACCTTGTCTAACTTGAAGAAAGCATTTGACTAGGAGACACAGTCGTGTCTCTTGGTCACATAACCGTGTCTCTTGGTCCCACGGCCGTGCCTCTTGGTCCCACGGCCGTGTCTCCCCTCTCCCCCAAACATTGAAGTTAAGCAATTCTGGCACCAAACACAGCCCTGTCTTAACCTCATAGAGCTTCTGACTTTGAGACACGACCGTGTCTCAATGACACACGGTCGTGTCTCACTTAAAATCCTGAAATGTTATTTTCAAATGACACGGCCGTATCGAAAGGAGACACAGTCGTGTGAGTGCTTCAGATGTGAAAAAAATGAAATTTTGCCTTCAAATTGTTATAAATTGGGCAAAAACACAAAACCTAATAAGACTTTTGGCTAGAAACTTGTGTGACGATAGGTTTTGAGAGGAGAAGCGCAAGGATTCAGAGGCGAAGGCTTTGAAGGCAAGAGCAAGACTCCTTGAAGATCAACCATTGAAGTTCTTTTCTCCATCTCCATCTTCCCATCTTTTCTTTTTGTTTATCAATCATGATTGTTTCTTTAATCCTTATTCTTCTTAGTGTTGCAATTGCCATGAGCGGCTAAACCACTTTTCTATGATTATGATGAAACTCTCTATTTTCCTATTATAAATTGTTAATTTGATTCTTTATTAATGAAATTATTATTCTTGATTCATCCTTGGTATGCTTAATGCTTGTGGTATGTTGCGCGCCATGTTTACATGATCTCAAGCTTTAGGTGAAGAATCGAAAGATGAAATCTAATTGCTTGATAATCCAAGAACTGAACTTATGAATTGAGACCTAAATATAAGTTTAAATCCTTCGAGGGTTAAACGATCGTCATGAATCTTAATGAGTTGGAACTTGGATTAATTGCCATGAGAATGAGATTAGTAAAGTTTTAACACGTTTTTAGTGCCAAGAAATTGGCTTTAAATAATTTAGGACAAATCGCTTTCAAGAACATAATTGAATATTAACAAAGATAGGATTACAATTTATCGTAGGGGGTAGTGTAGTGGATTCTGAGTCCTAGGCCTTTTAATCATTGTTGAATCTCATTTTTTTTAGTTTCAATTGTTTACTTTATTGCTTTGTTCTTCGTTTAATTTTAATTGAACCTTTTTTATCAATTTCATTCGCTTAAATAATCAAAATAGCCGTAAGAGTTAGTAATTAATCAATCCTCATGGAAAAGATCTTATTTTGCTACTTGTACGACCCGTGCGCTTGTAGGAAATTCACAATACCTATGGGGTCACACACTAACGAGTGTTCTAATCTTTGCTAAATGATTATTTAATTTATTATTTGATAATTAAATTAGAGAATTTAATTTAATCAAATAAATAAATTTTTTATCCAAATGAAATATTATTATATTATTTCTTTGGCACTTAGAATACAATTAATATATGATGCAATTATCTAAAGAAATTCTATTTAGAATAGAAAAATCAAAAGTTTCCAAATATTGTAGTCACTAATGTTTTAAATCCTATTAGATTGGATTTATTGCTGCACGTTATCTTGATAGATAAAATTTATTGTTACACGTTATCTTGATAGATAAGATTTATCATTGTACGTTATCTTAATAGATAAGATTTATCATGATGGATAAGATTTATACGTTATCTTAATAGATAAGATTTATTGTTGCATATTATCTTGATAGGTAAGATTTATTGTTGCACGTTAACTTGATAGATAAGATTTATTGTTACACGTTATTGTGAAATCCTATTAGCTATGCACCAAAAGTCAAGAATGTGGTACAAGCAGCAACCAATGATTGGTTAAATTTTATTAGATATGAATCTGATATGTTGCACGCTAGAAATGAAATATTGCATATTAAGTAAGATTTGACTAGATGCCTATTAGATAGGATTTGGTAATATTGCATGTCATTTATTTTTGGAATAAAAAAAATAAAATAGCTTATATAGCTATTTAAGTAGTGCATCAAGGAAACTTCAAGATATACTAATATATCAAAACAGAAGATGTATATTTTTCTGCTCTGGTTTTTATTCTTAGATTTTTGCATAAGTTTCATGTTTCAAAGAAGTTGATAACAAGACTTAGTCTCGGTGTGAATACACGTAGAGTCTTTATACAATCAAAGAAAATTTTTAAAGCATCAAGTACCTTCTACCAGGTATTTCGAATTTATCTTCATAATGCTAGAATAAATTTGAACAGAAAAATGATTATTTTTGAATTGCTATTATGTTGTTCCGCTGCGTGATTTGATCACTATGCAATCCTTCAAGAATACCACAATAGCTTAGGGATAGAGATACTTATTGAGTTAGATAGAGAGTTATGTTATTTATTTATTGGTCCTTTAATTTTGGGCTTTCTTTCTTTGAATACTATATTTCGTTGCACTTGAAGAAAGTCTCCTCATGTCCCTCTTCATATAACTCTTCTCTTTATCAACTTATGCTTGTATGTAAAAATTTTGATAGCTATATTTGAAACATATAAAGAAACTGGCAAAGCTAACTTCAAAAGTTCTCTAAATCATAAGCTATCTTCAAATATCATTTAAGCTCATTTACAAACATAATTTACATTGATATATATAATGTAATGTACCACATTATCAATCATGTAATATTAGCTCTAACAAGAATGCATGAAGCACATATGTACTTGAATCCAAAAAAAATGGTTTAAGCATTTTAAGGCATGATTCAAGTTAATCAAGAAACACATGATCATCATCAAAACTTATTTAGGCATTTTAGGCAAACAATGATCATGTTATGCATGTTATGACAAGTAAGAAATTTTGGTATACACACATGATTCAAGTTTCTTACATTGAAGTTTAAAGATAAGTTCAAGGCACAAGATGAAACATTTACTTCTTCTTTTCAAGATATGAACATATAAACCAATTTCAAACAAGAAGACATATAACTTTTAACTTTCTAATCTCCAAGTAAGTATATAAGACAAATAAGCATCAAAGAGAAAAGATTAGAACTACTTATCAACATGTGAATTTCTATATTTGAACAAAGAGAATTGGTCACGAACTCAAGAACAAAGATATTTCTATAAAACATGTCATTCCAAATAAAGTGTGTACATATGCAGCATGTTAGCATATGTAAAGACATTTTCAAGATACAATGCTAGAAAAGCACAACTTAAAACAAGTTAAGGCATAAAAATAACTTTCTACTCTCCAAATA
This sequence comes from Ormosia emarginata, assembly GCA_029884605.1. NCBI lineage: Eukaryota > Viridiplantae > Streptophyta > Magnoliopsida > Fabales > Fabaceae > Ormosia > Ormosia emarginata. The sequence goes on from JAQQTP010000048.1 coordinate 12,977,472, forward strand.
TCATATAATGTTCAACTTAAGGCACGAATAAGGATAAAAGATTGATATCAGTAAAAGTGTGCTCTTTGAGTTTTTTTAGGTGACTCCAACTTTTATGTCTCAAGGTTCCTTGAGAATGTTGTAGTTCTCCATGTCATTCTTTTTATGTTTTCATCACTCGTGGAGAACTTAGACCATTTCAAAATTTTCAAATTTCAAGTAGTATAGTTGTATTTCACTTCAATGCATGCTTTAGCTAATAGTCACCCTATAACACCATTCAAAGTACTTTCTTTGGTATCCACCAATTTTGGATCCATAGGTGTTAGTAATTGATTATTAATATATTATGCTCTTATAAAGATCAATTTTTTCATAGTATGTAAATTGAGCACAATAAATTAAATAATCAATTATCATAAGCACATAACTAATAGCATGCTTACTTTCATGATATATAGACAATTTAAAGCATAGAAAGCATACATAGTCATAGAATACCATATTATCAAGAAATATGCAAGATAGTGAGCAAATGGTGTAACAAGAATGAATATAATCATGTGCTATATATAATATTTAATTTTTACTAAGTACGCATGATTCTATTCTTTACCTAAGGCCTACAAGGAATATACCTCAAATTCATTAACTTTATAAGTGTATGTGCATAAAAGGTAAAAGCTTTTGATACCTTGGCCTTGGTAATCAAGGAAACTCTTTTTCTTACCCATTGCTTCTCTTTTGGAGTTTTGAACTTTGCAAGTTCTACAGTTTGTACTTGAGAAGCTTTGGTTGAAGTCATCTTCCTTCTTTGACGAAAACTTCTAGCATTGGGCATTGAAAACATTCCCCTAGATGATTCCTTTTTCACTTGACCAATTTTTCCTTCATTTTGAGAAATTTTCTGCATAATTGAAACACTATGAGGACTTATTGGTACCATCTTCATCTTGGGTCTTTGAGTGTTAGTACTAGAACATTTAAGATCTTTAGGAACATATACCATACTATTTCTCATATAAGGATTTCTTCTATACTTGCACAAATGAGAAATATGTCCTAAATGACCACAATAATTACACACAATTCAATTCAATGATGGGTTGGTCCTTTGAAGATCATCTTTAGAAAACTTAAGCCTTTTGTTGTTATTACATTCTAAACTATTTTTGCCATAAGTCTTGCTTGAATTTTCATGTGCAATAACATTAATTTCATTCTCATTAACAAGCATGGAATGTAAATAATTAGAAATATTAGCTTTGACAAATTCGAAAGATAAGTACTCAACTTGATTTTCTAAATCACTGCATTTTTCACAAGAAGTTGAGGTTTCACATTTTAAAGACATTTCCTCATCAAGAAAAGCATATTCATTTTTCAAAGTCTCAATTTCGGTTTCAATGGAAGAAATGTTTTCCAAATAAGATAAGTTTTTCTTTTCTAAATTCAACAAATCATCATGCAGTTCATCATATGCACATTGTAACTCATAATAGGAAGGACAATAATATAGTTTAACATTATTTACCTCAAAGTCCTTTTTAGCCATATAGGAAGTAGTCTCAATTTCTAGCATACTTGGCTCTTTAAGGGAATCACCATCTTCCTCATTGTTGTCCATCAAGGATTCAAGAACATATTCCTTCTCAATTTTGTTTTACTTTGCCTCTTCTTCAAATTGAGCACCATCATCACCAAGAGACATTTGGCTCCCTTCAATAGTTTAAACATCTTTTTGAGGATATTTTTCATGACAAACTTCCTTCAATGACTTTTGTTCATCTTTCTTTTTATATACAACTTTATACACAAAATTATTGTTAGTAATATAAAGAGCATCAAGGGTGTCTAAAATTTCTTTGGCACTAGAGCAATTCTTAATTCTAGCATAACCACTGTCATTCAAACTACTTCTTAAGATTTGCATTGCTCTAATGTTCAACAAAAAATATTTCTTATCATAAGCATTCCAAGTTTGTTTTGATTTGCAAGTAAATCCATCAAACACAATATCCCACAAATCAAGATCAATAGATTGCATATAAAATTCCATTCTAGCTTTCCAATAAACAAAATGCACACTATCAAAGAATGGTGGTTTATTAATTTCAAAACCTTCCATTTTGAAAAACTTTCAATGGTTGCCAACAAACAAATATTTTTAACTCTAAGTGGCTAAGCTTTTAACGGAGCACGAAGCTCTAATATGACTTGTTCGTCATGGCAACCATCACCCAAGAGGGGTGATAAACACAATTTGATAAACATAATTTTCATATATTAGTTAACCATTATATTTAGTCTCTTAGACCTTTTATATGTTTAATTGATTGGTTTTAACCACATTTTATAAGTTTGGGTTCAAATTGAGCTTAATTTTATTTTTCAGCATTATTGAAAATTTTACATTGTTTCTGTATTTTGGGCATAACTCAAGTTCTAGACATCTAAAAATTATGAATTCCATCTTGTAGAAAAGTTGAGAGAAAGTTCTACAACTTTGATGAGAGCTCGAAGGTTGAATCGGATGTCTAATAGCTCCAATTAGGCCACGAAATTAGAACAAAGATGTTGTCACTGGAACCTGGGCGATGTACAAAGGTTGAGCCATAATTTGGGCTGTATGTGTGATATGGACCTGAAACTGGTGGAATTTAAAATCTAAGACATATATATTCACTGCTTATGAAGACCACTTATCAAAACTATGACGTTTTGATGGTTTTTTCATCCTTTAAAGTCAGCTGACAGGTTTAGAGAGTTGTTAAGAATGTTTTGGGCATAACTCTTTCATCCTAAGCCTAAATTATACGAATTAGGTGTCCAACTAAAGTTAAGAGGAAGAGGATTAACCCTAAGCTAAGGAAAACTTAGATTTTTTATTTTAGAGATAGTTATTTAAGCTGCAGTTGCAACCACGAAACTCAATCCTAATTTTCTCCTAGTCGTTCTTGTTTGCACTTCCTCTCTTCGTCTTTCTTCTTCTCCTTTCTCTCTAGTTTTCATTCTTTTCTATTTTTCTCTTCCATCCATAGAGGGCTAGACCCTTTTAAATCAATCCTAGCAATTGACAATCTTGATATTTAATTCTGAGATCATGTTTTGATTATTTTTATATTTAATTGCTAGTCAAGTTTCTCTTATACTTATTGATAAGTTTATCTTTTTCTTGCTAATCAAGTTTCTCTTTTACTTGCTAATCAAGTTTCTCTTTTACTTGTTAATCAAGTTTCTCTTTGATTTTATTAAATATGAATTAAATTGCTTAATTTGATTTGAATGTTGATGTGATAATTGCATAATTACCACATGTTTAATGAGTATTACAGAGACTAAACAATGCATCAAAGACTTGTTGGATGTTGTTTGTTAAGCTTGGTTGAATTCTGAGTTTTAGATTAATTTCGAATTAGATGGGTGCTTAATTAGCTTAATCTTGATTGATTATATTCTATATGCTTTTCTAGTAGAGAATTCATGGATCATCTTAAGGTTTCTTGATGCGATTTAAGACCAAGAATTTAATTAACAATTGAATAGATTCCTAGTGATCAATGATGAATTAAATTCATGATTAGTTGATTTCCTTGGATTGGTTGTTTACTTAATTCTATTTACAATTTTTAATTACTTTTTATTAACTAATTTTACAACTCTTTTTTCCCCTTATTAACCTCTAAATTTGATTGCTTGATTAAAGTGATCCAAGGGCTCGACTCGATTGTGTCTTATACTACAAGTATTTTGGTGAATCAGTTTATATATTGATTTAATTTAATAGTCTCGACAGCTATCAATTACTTTACAAAATAGATCGAAGCTACTCCTTATACCAATATGACCAGGAGTGTAGTAATTAGATTTATCGTTACAGTTTGCCAAGCAAAATTATCACTGACAATGCCACTAATCTGAATAATAAGATGATAAAAGAGATGTGTGAGAGTTTCAAAATTGAGCACCATAATTCCTTACCCTATCGCCCTAAGATGAATGGGGCGGTTGAGGCAGCAAACAAGAACATCAAGGAGAATATCCAAAAGATGGTTGTAACATACAAAGATTGGCACAAAATGCTACCTTTGCACTGCATGGTTATCATACATTTATTAGTGCTTCAACTGAGGCAACCCCTTTTTCTTTGGTATATGGAAACGAAGCAGTACTACTTATTGAAGTGTAAATCCCATCATTAAGAGTGCTGATGGAGGCAAGATTAGAATAAGCTGAATGGGTCCAAACTCGACTTGATTAATTAAACCTCATTGAAGGAAAGAGATTAGTTGTACTATGTCATGGCCAGCTTTATCAAAAGAGAATGATGAAAACTTATGCGAAAAAGATATGTCCTTGACAATTTCAAGAATGAGACCTAGTACTCAAGAAGATTATTCCCATTCAAAAGAATCATAAAGGAAAATGGGCTCCAAACTATAAGGGACCTTATGTCGTGAAAAAGGCCTTCTCGGGAGGGGCTTTGATTCTCACAAATATGAATGGTGAAGATTTCCCACTTCTTGTCAATTCAAATGCAATCAAAATGCATTATGCTTAAAAAGAAAAAAGAAAAGGAAAAGGAAGAAAAAAAAAGACAAGTGGCTCGCTAAGCAAAAAACCTAAAAAGGCGACCTAGGGAGAGCAACTCGCTAGGTTGAAAACCCAAATAGAGCGACCTAGCCAAAAGTTAGCGTCAAGAATGGTACTTGACACATTCGAAGAAGTGGAGTCACCTCAAGTCCCAGACTGGGGTAGTTTGAGGCCAAACTAGGGTACTCTGAATTTATAATGAAAAATCATGAAATGCTTCGATACACAGAGATTTGGGCTGAACTGGGGCAGTTTGAATATATGAAATCTTGTCACGAAACGCTCCCAATGCGTGAAAAGTGGGTCAAATCATATTCTTGGAAACAGACAAAGGAGTGTTTAAGGTTGTATACATGAGAAATTAGCACTGATCATCCTAAAGAGCATTACTGAAAGAGCTAGAAAACTCCACCCTAATATTTCTTTTGTAAACCTTTCAATTTTAATCTCTTTTGTACTATTTTTCCTGTATTTTTCCTTTCTATAATGATAATCCATTTTCATTATAGCCTATTGTTGATTCAATATGCATTTCTCATGATAGATTTATACTGAGATGCGAAATATGTGACAATATTGCAAAAGCATTTAGATTTGTTTTAACAATCTCGAAAGGTCATTGGAAACACAATGAATTCTCGATAAGAGTATTGATGAGAAAAGAAAGAATGATCAGTCAAATGATAAAGCAAATTAACGAATTTTGTTATTGTTCGACCTTAATCCTCTTATGGGAAAAAGTCCTTAAGAGTTGCGGAACCAAAAGTGACTCAATTAAAGCTAATTGTTTACCCAATTTGTTCATGAGAATCTCTACAATAGGACACCTATTGTATTATGCATCATCTCAGGCATCACATGCATTTACAAAATCAACACCATTTCTTTTTAGCTCCCAAGTCCTCGCACCCATTGCCTTTAGGTTTTGTTCAGCTTCGGCAAATACCTAATTCCGTAAGCTTTTTACCTTTTCTGCTTTAAGTTTTCTGCCATGCTTCGGCGGATACTCGACTCTGCAAGCTTTTTACTTTTCTACTCTAAGTTTTCTGTTAAGCTTCGGCAGATACCTAACTCTGCAAGCTTTTTACATTTTGCTTTAAGGTTTCTATTAAGCTTTACTGGATACTCGACTCCGTAAGTTTTTTACTTTTTGCTTTAAGTTTTCTGTTAAGCTTCGGGAGATACCCAACTCCACAAGCTTTTTGTAACATCCTGAAAATCATGTTAGGCTTGTAATTAGTTACAAAGGTAATATATTACTTGTTTAGCATGTTAGTCAAGTTTTGTGAGAAATCGAGTTGGTTTAGGCACTTTGTTGCAACCCCGAACGTGAAAAGTAGTCTAAAATGACTCAGAGAATAACATAAACTGCTATTTGAAGGGAAACAAGTTTAGATAATTTGTTTCTAGGTCACAAATAAGCTAAGTAGGGTGTAGTTAAAATTTCAGGGCAATCAAAGTTAAGTTGGTATTTTTAGGCATACTGGTTATGCATTTTAATGTCAGATTAACCCCCAGCAGATATAGAAAAATAGAGAAAAAGTACATGATTTTTAATGAATCTTAAGATTTATTTCGAGTCTGTTGGAAGTTAAAATACTGGATTTGGAGGAATCTAAGTGTTCTTAGCAGTATGAGAATTTTACTATAAGTAGCAAAGTGCTACTCACGGCAGAAACGAACCAAAATAGAAGAAAGAAAAGAAAGAAAAAAGAGTGAAAGGAGAAGAGAGAAACTAAAGGAAGAAAGAGGAAAAAGGAAGAGGAAGAGAAGGAAAGCAAAAGGGAAAGATCCAAGAGCAAGTTCAAGGCTTCAAGATCTTCATCCAACAAGAGGTAGGGGTTCTTGAGCTCTAACTTCATCTTCTTCCTCATTTTCCATATTAAACCTATTTGAGGTTTAATGTGTCATTTTGAGTTCTAGAGATGTTGTAGGTGTTTTCTTGTTAGATGAGTTATAAATGAGGTTATGACTTGTTCATGCAAAGAGTTTGATTTAGAAACAAAAGCTATCCATTTTTAGACCTTTGATGCCCAAAAGAGAGGTTTAGGTTAAGGTATGTGATTTTAATCCATAATCCAAATTAAGAGGTTTTAGTTGGTGATTGATATTTCCTGTGTTAAAGGACTGATTATGGACTTAGAATCACTTAGAAATTAGATTGAAATGGCCAAAATCTAAGAAAAGAATCAATGGAACAGTACCACAGTTTTTGTGGCGTGTCCTAAGGCGTGAGCATGCCGCGGCGTGGATCGTGGCATGCCGCGGCGTGGATCGTGGCATGCCGCTACGTGGGGTAGTTTTCTTCACATAAGTTGCACTTGAGAGTTGGGTGCCGTAGCGTGCACAGTTTTGTGCCGTGGCGTGAGACCCATAAGCTTCAAAAATGTTGTTTTTGAATCCTTTAAGTCCTTTAGTTGATGGAATCCTTTGGTTATGCCTAGTAGAATGTGTTGAGGCACTAGAAAGGATATTTCTTAGATAGAAAAACTTAGGGGCATACAAGAAAAGATAAAAGTAAAGTTGTGCATCCATTAGACATGGATTGTCATAGATCAAGAGTTTTAGTTTCTTAAGCAACTTAAAGTTGCACATATGTCACAAGAGAGGTGATAAGATATTTAAGAAACAATATGATAACAGTAGAGTGCCCTAGTGCCTAATTGGCAAGAGTTAAGGGCCAAGGTGTCGAGTTAGAAAAAGTTAAGTGCCATAGACCCTAGTTAGCAAGGGTGAATGCCATAGTGCGTGAAGAGCTCTCAAAGAGTGAAAGAGAGTTAGTAATGCAAAGATAGTAGTGTAGTAAGTCTAGTTGGCATTGGTTCAATGTCGTAGTGCATGAAGTGCTCTCACACAGAAGAGGTAGAGTTAGTAATGCAAAGATGGACTTAGTATGAGGTTATGTGGCGGTTATGTTAGAGTTAGGACATAACTCCACATTTACACACACATCACATTTCACATATGTTTGTTATTCCTAGAGAGTAGATAGTGAAGGCATCCACTCAAATTTTGGTGGCGATATCCACCCAGTTTATGGTAGGTTATAGGAGGTTACATGATATGATAGTAGACTCCCTCCCTACTTGGTAGGTTATAAGAGGTCACTTGTTATTGTACCAGATTCCTTCCCTACCTAGGGGAATAGTTAAGTATTCATGACATTGCACCTACACTATCATATACTTTTCTTTAAATATAAACATACATCATCTCATTATTGTATTATTTAATATTGTTTGGATTGGAATTGTATTTTGTTATGTATGTTTGCTTATTGCATTGTTGCCTTCAGTGATACCTATATGGGTAGTTGTCAGGTCGATGATTTAAAATGATTGTATGGGCGGTTGTTTGATATCATCGTGGTTTCGGTTATCAGAACAGAAGTATAATTTTCTAAAGAACGTTACATAAAGAGAGAGTTGTAATTGTTTCTTAGGCAGGAAGTATTAGTTCAGTTGGGTTTATTCATTGTCAATGTTTAAACTGCTGGTTTTGGTATACTTATACTGAGAAATGTGATTTCTCATCCCATTGTTGCCATGTAAATCCAGGTGGAAGTTCATCCAAAGACAAGAAGAAAAAGTATAAAGACAAAGATAGTTTTTATGTTTTCTAGTTTAAAGCTTGTATTTATTTACGTGCTTTTAGTTGTATGAAGTTTATGTATACAATGAGCCTTTTAGTGGCAATGTTATATGTATAACTTTTAGTTTTTCGTAAGGCTCTCTATTATTATTTACTTAAATGATATGGATTAGTATTATGTTTAAGATAGAAATAGCATAACTAATACTGCTTATCCAGGTATATTCTGATATATCGGTATTAAAGTGTTACGCTTTTTACCTTTCTACCTATAAGTGTTCTATTAAGCTTCGATGGATACCTGACTTCGCAAGCTTTTTACTTTTCTGCCTTTAAGTTTTCTATCAAGCTTGAACGGATACCCAACTCTACAAGCTTTTACCTTTCTGCCTTTAAGTTTTCTGTCAAGCTTTTTACTTTTCTGCTTTAAGTTTTCTGTTAAGCTTCGATAGATGCCCAACTTCGTAAGCTTTTTACTTTTTGTTTTAAGTTTTCTGTTAAGCTTTGGTTGATACCCGACTCCGCAAACTTTTTACTTTTTGCTTTAAGTATTCTGTTAAGCTTCGCGGATGCTCAACTCCGCAAGCTTTTTACTTTTTGCTTTAAGTTTTCTGTTAAGCTTCGGTGGATATCTGACTTTGTAAGTCTTTTACCTTTCTACCTGTAAGTTTTCTCTTAAACTTTGACAGATTCCCGACTCTGCAAGCTTTTTACCCTTCTATCTTTAAGTTTTCTGTCAAGCTTTTCATTTTTTTGCCTTTAAGTTATCTGTCAAGTTTCAGCATATACCCGACTCCACAAGCTTTTTATATTTTTGCTTTAAGTTTTCTTTTAAGCTTCGGCGGATACCCAGCTCCACGAGCTTTCTTACCCTTTTGTTAAGCTTCAATGAGTACCCGACTCTGTAAGCTTTTCACCTTTCTATCAAGCTTTAACAGGTCTCCGTACCCATTGCCTTTAGTTTTCCTAGTCTCTGCACCCACAACCTCTAGTTTTTGGGTTCTCATACCCATTGTCTTTAAGTTTTCGGGTTCCGGTACCCATTTACTTTAAGTCTCTAGGTCTATATACTCGTGGTCTTTACCTTTCACGATCTTCATACCCCCACATTTTTATCTTGTTTTAATGCTCGTTGTGTTTAGCATCGATCTACACACTTTATATAAATTTAAAAAAAGGAGGGGAGATAACCAAAAAAAAAAAGGAAAAGAAATTTTTTGTGGACAAAATTGAATCAATTCCTTTGCTTTCCGTTTAGTTTAAATGTAAAGCAAAGATGGGCAGCTGTTGAAACCAATTTTGTCCATAAAAAATTTATTTTTGTTGCTTAATCAAGGACTAATAATTTTGTGTTAAATGATGCTTAATTGCAATGTTTTGAACGCATAATATTTTTTCAGGTTTTATTTACTTCTATCTTATTATAATCACTTCTTTTTCTTATTATTTGCACAAAAAAAGAAATAAAAAAATTAAAAATAGGGATATTATTTTAATAAGAAATCTTGATTTGATTTTCTTAAAAAATAATTAAAGGATATGCTTTTAATGAGAAATCATGATTTGATATTCTTGAAAAATAAAGGATATGCTTTTAATAAGAAATCATGATTTGATTTTCTTAAAAATTAATTGAATGATATATTTTTAATGAGAAATCATGATTTGATATTCTTAAAAAATAAGGGATATGTTTTTAATAAGAAATTATAATTTGATTTTTTTGAAAAATGTGGGATATGCTTTTAATAAAAAATCATGATTTGATTTTTTAAAAAAATAATTGAAGGACGTGCTTTTAGTGAGGAATCATGATTTGATACTGTTAAAAAAATTAAGATTTAAGAAGAAAGACTTGAAATAAGAGATTGTGATAGTTCAATAAAAACAGAAAATGGAGAATGTGTTTTAAATGAGAGATCATGATTTAATTTTCTTAAAATAAATCATGGGATAATTTAGTAGGTTAATTTTGTTGAGATTTTTTGTGATCAATTAATGGATTGATATTTAGATGGGAAATAAAGTTTAATAATCGTATATAAATAAAACCTTCACCCATTCATAATTACATAAATTTATACATAATTACAAAAAATTACACACAATGACATACATGAGGAGAGGTCGCCATGTGAAAAGTTAGAGTTAGAGGTGGAGATTAGTAGAAGGTAAGAGGTGTGTACGGGTTAACTAAATAGAAGTCCCAGATTTCTTTGCCAACATGTACATTTTCTTACCGTACATTATTCTAGCTTGTGATGAATTAGATGCTGGTGAAGTTGATTTTATGTGCTATGGTGTTCCAGTGATATGTTATAATTATGATGTTGAATGAATTTTAATATTTGTTTGGTCTTAGTATATTTATGGCATGACTTTGGATTCTTGAGAATTAAATTCAGGTTGAATTAATAGGATAAAGTCTATTCCTATTTTTCTATCAATTCGGGCTACATGGCATGTTTATGTATTATTGGTATGTATTTTAATTGACTATCAAAAGTTACACTGAAAATTAAATGAGTTGTAACAATTTGTTGATATGAAAAATTTGAATTTTTTTAAAAGTGTTATTTGAATTACAACCATTTCGAGTGATGTCTCAAGCATGACGTTGAGCTTCACATTTCAAGAATTAATTGAATTAACTGAGTCGTGACGACTTGTTAATTCAAATTTTTAAAAAAGATATTTTGTTAATTAAAATAAACCAACCAACAAATATTTTTTAAAGAACAACATAGTTTTGAATTATTCATTGCACTCAGGGCTATGTAGGAGCGAAATCTCTATTCTGTCAAGTCAAAATTAATTTTCATAATTTGATTTTTTTTATAAATAGTTACGATATTTTTTAAAGGGGTTAAAATAAATATATTTGAGAATATTAAAATTTTCACAACTAACTTAAGGTACTGTTCTTGGAACGGGTAGTGTAGGGTGCTAACACCTTCCATACCTGTAATCGACTCCCGAATCCAAATTCATTTTCCAAAAGACCAGTTTTCCTAATTAAAGGGTTTTTCTAATATTTTTCCAATTTAAATAAATGCTGGTGGCGACTCCATTATTTTCAAAATCCTATTTTTGGTCGTCCCGTCGCGATCCCAGTTTCGACAATGGGTTTGATAGTTGTGGGTACACACTTTCTGATGAGATGGTTGAAATTGTCCCTTTAGAAGAGTAGAAGAATTGGCATTGTCACGCTTATGAGGTTTTGGAGCAACAACTAGCAATTTTTACTTTTGGTTGCATGCATTGTCATTGGAAGCAACATGGCAAAGGGTTTGTTAATGATAATGAGATGAAATTGAGGGCACATTTTCCTTGAACATAGTTGTCTATGATCTTGAGTGAATAGATAAGAATTATGTACTTGCAATTATAGATTCATGGGATAAGCTAAATGTCCTTAGTGTTTGGTTGTGTGGCTCTACATATGGAGAAATTCTTAGATGCTCTTGGAGGAAGAGATTTCTCTTGCTCTATACCATTGAATGTGTGCCACATCTGTTTTGTGATTCACCATTGTCTCCCACGCTAACTACATTTTTATTGCCATAGCTAATTTGTCATATATTCAATAGTATATTTCAAGAAAAGTCTCTTACACTGGGAGCATCTAAGAATTTCTCTTACATATGTAATTGGTTATATATAAGTGCTTTTAACTAATGACATGTATGTTTTTTAGCTACAATCAAGACATCAATACACAATCAAATGAGTTTTATTCACGTAGAACTAATTTTATTTATTTATATTGATTCCACATGTGACGCCTAATAATCAACTAGTCAATTTCACTTTGGAGTTCAAATTATCATCATATAGCCTTTAAATTTTAATCTATCCATCAATGTAGTCTACAAATTTTATGGTCATATGATAACATCTTTCCAAGTTGTATCCATGGTGTAACATTTGAGTGGTCATAATTGGAGAACTCGTTGTCTTTTATATTTGCAGTCCAATTCTTAGTATTTTGTCTCTCAACCTTTCTCTTATAGTTCAGTTGCATCTTAAAATAAACTATCTCAACAAATAAGTATACATTAAAAAAGTCATCCTCTCATCTTCATATGATATGTCTAAGTATACAAACATGTTACCTTAAATGTAATCCCTTTCACTAAGCTTCATCTCCTTCAAATAGCTCTCTGAATCATACATGTATTTGTTTCATTACTTTTCACCCACCATTCTTAAGCTAAATGGAAAAGTAAAAAAAATTATTACTTTAGAAACTATAATGTAATCACACTGCCATTATTAATTCAAGTAGCTAATTACAAATATTCAGCCGTCGATACAATTACACCAATTTTTGATGCAATATCCCATTTGTAATATTGGATGGCAAATAGGATAACAGTCGGAGTCGTTCTGACACACACAAGGTTCTGTGATGTAATGTAGAAATGAAGGAATGTTAACAAAATGGAATGAAAGCATATATGTAAGGTAAAGAAATAAAAATGAAAAGGAGGAGAAATAAGATTACTCACCGTCGATCGCAATAAGGAAGAGAAAAAAAAAGTACATCAAGGCATAAACAAACTTGTGTGTTTTAGCCATTATTTTCCACAACTACATATAACTAACCATAAATGATTTTATAGCTTTTATAATGCAAAGAAAAATTGTATTTTGTTTACGTCAACTAAATGGTTTCGTAGCACTTCTTAAATTGTAAGATACATTTTCCTATTACTAAAATCATTATTATATGACTCATTAATACCCCAACGGGTCGTGTTTGCCCCCTCAACCCATTCAAAAGATCACTTGACCTCAGCAAGGATCTCGCATGAAAATCTTATTGATTGTATGATATTTTGCCTTTTGTTACCTACATTTCTTTCTTTTACTTTTATTTTACTTTTATTTTCCTTTTACTAATAGACAGGGGCAAAAGCCAGAAATAGAAAGAGTAATGCTAAATGTTAGCAAAACCATTTGTAGGAATGGTACACAAATGATTTGGCAACATATTTTAAGCATAAATTAAAAAGATTTTAGGATCCGGGTTAATTCACATCAAATGTAGAACTTACATGATTTCCTCCACATTCTCATTCATAACAATTTTATGATTCGTATTTATTAGCATTTTTCAAGAGAGTAATACTGAATGTTATGAAAATTGTTTATACGAATGGTGCATCAATGAGTGTCTCTTAGACCTCTTATATACTTAATTGATTAGTTTTGATCATATTTTATAAATTTAGGTTCAAATTGGGGTTAATTATATTTTTTAGCATTATTAAGAATTTTACCCTATTTCTGTATTTTGGGCATAACTTGAGTTCTAGACATCTAAAAATTATGAGTTTTGCCTTGTAGGAAAGCTGAGAGAAAGTTCTACGACTTTGATGAAGAGCTCAAAGGCTGAATCTGATGTCTAGTAGGTCATAATGGGCCACGAAATCATAACAGAGATGTTGTCGTTGGAACCTAGACGATGTGCAAAGATTGGGCCATAATTTGGGTTGTATGTGTAATATGGACCTTAAACCGGTGACATTTGAAATCTAAGCCATATATCTTCACTTCTTATGAAGGGCGTGAATTGGATGATGAAAAATGTATTACCATAAACTTGGTTATCAATCTGATCTCTACTTCTAAGTTCATATACAACACTATAATCAAAAAGACTTCCTTTGGTTGTAACGGGGCCAAGGGTATAATGAAAAGTGGGGAAAAGATAAAAAATGATAAAGAATGTTCATGGATAAATCGATACAAAATAGAATCAGGTTGAAAAGATGAACAATAGAACATAAAGCACAAGAGTATAGCCAATTCTCATTTTCAACCAAATATTCTCATTATTCTTCACTGTAATTTTTTCTTCTTCTTTTTAAAACCCTTAACGACAAAAGCAACCCTTTATGACTACTTAATTAACACATCAATTGCTCCAAAGAATCCAACCTTATTATTCAAATAGGTATCCAAAGAAATCAATTTCAAGCTCAAATAGGGCAACTAAAGGATTATTTTAACCACGCAACTCTAGAAGTCAAGAAAGAATTTAGCCTAATTGCCTTAATCATGTTCAAGTATGTATATAAATCTTTAAAGTCTCAACAAGATATCAAAGCAAGTTCTAGCCCACATAAATCAAGAGAAATCTCACTCCAGAAGGAAAAACATGATTAAAGCTTAAAACTCACTTTTTGACTAATGTTAACAAAGAAATCAAATGCAAGCAGACATGACTAATTTCCAAATAAGATGTTAAATGTTTCAATACTCATTTGAAAAAAAATACCTTGCACAAACAAAATCAGTTCATGAGTAGTGGATTCCCCTCTCAAACATATCTCTATCAGCTCAAAATTAATCAAAAAATTAACACACAATTCAAGTTTGATTCGATGCAAATCTCAAGTGTTCATCGATTCCTCCCCTCCCCCAAACTTAAAATAAACATTGTCCTCAATGTTTAAACAATAAAGATAACAGAATAAAGGACAACGAAACTGTAATTGGACATATGCCTTTGAAGATTTGTTTTGATGATAACAAACGTGAAGACTAAAATAAAGATGATAGAAAGACCAAGTTCAAGATCGTATAAGAATAGCTTTAGGACTTAGGGTCTTTTTGTACAGAGCTCACTCTAATATCTCTCTATTTTGAAAGAAAAATAAAAATTGGTTTTAAAATGAAACTCAAGTGTTTTTTAAATGATTTATTGAAAATTAGTTTCTATTGTTTTATTCGAATAAAGCTTATTCTATTCAAATAAACCTTTCCTCGACCCTCTGTTTTTAATAGCCTTATTCGAATAATGATCTTGCTATTCGAATAAAGTCTTTTAGCTTTTTTTGTTTCCTAAACTGTTATTCGAATAACAAGTTAAGTTATTCGAATAATAGCTTTTTAATATTGCTGAGAGCTTCTGTTTTCTTAAAAGACTATTCGAATAAACCATTGTCTATTCGAATAAAAGGGCCTCCAGAAAGGTTTCTCTCAAATGAGTTATTCGAATAACTCAGTAGTTATTTGAATAATCCCAGTTTTTTAGAATTGTTTGTTAAAGAGTTATTCGAATAAACTTAAGGTTATTCGAATAACCCATATCACCTGGCTTTTCACGAAGATTTCGTAAACAGTGTTATTCGATTAAAGGTTTCATCTATTCGAATAAACACGTCTTTTACGAACACTGATATGGAAATAAAGTTTTGAAATTATGAGTTTTAATGACCCCCCAACGGCTATTTCTTTCAATTTTCTCTATAAATAGAAGCCTTGGGTCTTCTCTAAAAATTGCCTAACACTCTGAATTATTTTCTACTTGCTCTATCTTGTGAAATTATTTTCTACGCTCTACTTTCGATTAAAACTTTGAGATATTTCTGTGAGAGCTCCATTAGCACTTCAATTTGTATAATTTACTCTGAGTGAGAGTTTCTCTTCTTCATCTATTTCTCTGATATATTGTATTGAGGGTGAGGTATCCCTCTAAGGTTTGTATAAGGGTGAGGTATCCTTGCAGGCTGAGGCTTTAGCACAAGGGTAGAGTTTCCCTGTGTGTGAAAAATGCTCTATTGTATAACAGTTACAAGCACCTATTAAAGCTTGTATACATAGTAAAAATCTCAGACATTGTTTCGAGGACTGGACGTAGATCACAAGTGGGTTAGTGGTCGAACCAGGATAAATATTGTGCCTGCTTCTCTCTTCTTAATCTCTTTACTTTACGCAATTTTATTTTATTGCACATTTATTTTCTGTTGTTCTTAAAGTTTCCTTTCTTCATCTCGTTCCTTCTGTGCATTTATTTAATAAGTTTTAATATTTGTATTTTAATTAAAAGAGGTTTTGCGAAAAGTTTTGTACTCAATTCACCCCCCTCTTAAGTATTGGAAGCCACTTGGTAACAGAAACTTCCCTAAAAATGGAAATCCAAGATCACGAAGGTGTTGGGAGAGGGAGGCGTGTAGCCATGAACTCAAATATTTGGTCTATATGAGTGGCGACATGTGGTCTAAAACTGGACAAGAAAAATAAAGCAAAATCTAAAAAAATAAAATACAAGAATTAAATGTGAAAATAAAAAGACTAAAGGAAAGAGAAGAAAAAAAAATCTTTTTGGCGACTGACAACTATATATATCCTCCTACAAAGGCTCCGAACTTTGGGAGGCACCTAAGCCGACTCAATCAATAGCTAACTACGAAACAAAAACGGAAAAAATGTTAATCAATAAAATAAGTAATAACAAAATAAGAACAAAAAAAAATAAGAGAATAAAGAAAAAGAGAGAAAATTTTGGGTTGCCTCCCAAGAAGTGCTAAGTTATAGTCATTAGCTTGACTATGGGCTGGTTCTATGCTCAGGTGATGTCAACGGAGTGTTGCTCAGCCCCCACTTCTTCATAGTGTTTCACTCTCTGGCCATTTATCATGAATGTCTTATGGCCTTCTTTCTTCACCTCAAGCACACTATACGCTAAAACCCGAACAATCTAATATGGTCTAGACCATTTTGACCATAACTTACCAGGACAAAAATGTAGAAGCGAATTATCGAAAAGAACTTTATCCCCAAGCTTAAATGCACGCTTCTTGATACACTTGTCATTCCGCTTCTTTGGTCCCTTGTTGCAGGGCTTGGTCTTCTCAAAGTTAGTAGCAGTCTTAGGCAAGGTCTTTTCTAACATATCATCAGTCACAGATTCCTGCATATCTAAAAGCACAACACTATCCATAATTTTAGTAGCATCTATCAATTATATGAATTAAAGGAACTAGGAATTTTTTCAGACTTAAAAATATTTAACACTACTTCCTCATTATGCAATTATAAAGTCAATTTCCCTTCGTGGACATCAATAATTGCCCTTTCAGTGGTGAGGAATGGACGCCTCAGTATGATTGGGATTTGAACATCCACTTCCATGTCAAGGACAACAAAATCGGCTAGCACGAAAAACTTTCCAACCTTCAAAGGAATATTCTCTAGTATGTCAATAGGATGCTTGATCGACTTATCCGCCAATTGGAGAGAGATAGTGGTTGGTTTGAGCTCCGCAATATCAAGCTTCTCATAAAAAGAAAATGGAATCAAACTCACACTTGCCCCAAGATCACACAAAGCCTTGTTGATATGCATGTCCCCAACTAAACACGGAATTGAAAAGCTACCCAGATCCTTAAGTTTAGGAGGAAGCTTGTTTTGAATGATTGCACTGCATTCTTCAGTCAAAGCAATAGTTTCATAATCCTTAAGCTTCCTCTTATTAGAGAGGATTTCTTTCAAGAACTTAGCATAAGAGGGCATTTGGGAAAGTACTTCCGTAAAAGGAATGTTTATGTAAAGCTTCTTAAGTGCCTCCAAAAAATTTTCAAATTGATGATCAAGCTTTTGCCCTTTGATACTTTTGAAGGAAGGACAAAGGTGGAACATATGCTGGTGGAGGAACATATTTTTTAGTGCTTTCTTCATCTCTTGCTTTGTCTTTACTCTTCTTTTGCTTCTCCTCTTTTTCATGGGTTTCCTTATCTTCAAGCTTTTCTTTTTACGGGGCTTTCAAGTTGATTACCACTTCTTAAGAAAATTGCATTACCTTGCTTGCTTGGGTTAATCTCTGGTTAACTTAGGATTCACCCTTGAACTATGTTGAATAATCTTACTTATTAGGCTATTTGAGTTTCAAGCATCTTAGAATGAGTGGTCATTTGATCAAAGCGAGTATGGATTTGCTTGATGGACTCCCCATGATGTTGCACTTGAGTTGAATGACTTGATTATGCTCCTTTTGAGTGATTATAAAATTCTCCATGAGAGCTTCTAAATTGGACTTTGCACCCTGAGAAGATTGTTGAGCTTGAGGGAATCTAGGTAGGCCGCTATTCTTTTGTTGGCTGTCATATGAGAGATTTGGGTGGTTTTTCCAGCTAGGATTATATGAGTTGGAGAAAGGATTCCTGTAAGCCTTGAAGTTGCCATTTTGGACATAATTCACTTGCCCCAAAGACTGGTCCTGAGAATAAGTTTCCACTGCATTGCATTCGGAAGTTAAATGTCCTCATCCACATGTTTCACAAGTTATGTTAGGAGAAGTAATAGCATTGACATTCAGCTTCTCAAGTGAATTAGTCATGGCGTCAAGCTTTGCATTCAACATAGGAATGGCGTCAAGATCTATCATTCCGGCTTGCTTCCTTGAAGTCGATCTCTCACTTGGCCACAGATAAATATTCGAAGCCACTTCATTAATCAAGGCCCTTGCCTCTGTTAGAGTCTTGGCCATCAAAGCACCGCCAGCTGCGGCATCAAGAGCTGCTTTTGTAGAAAAAATCAACCCAACATAGAATGTTTAGATGACAATAAATTCCTGTAGGCCATGATGTGGACACTGACGAATGAGATCATTATACTTCTCTCATGCCTCATAAAACGATTCATCTTCTTTTTTAGAAAAGGTAGTGATGTCTTGACAGAGCTTGATTATTTTTCCATTTAGGTAGTATTTGTCCAAGAAAGCCTGCTTCATCAAGGCCCAAGTGGTGAGTGAATTTAGGGCTTCAAAGTGAATCCACTTCTTTGCTTTCCCCCTAAGAGAAAAGGGAAATAGTCTGATCCAAATAGCATCTGTTAAAATCCCATTTATCTTTACGGTGTCACATAACTCCAAGAACTCATCCAAATGTTGATTTGGGTCTTCAGTTCGTGACCTGTTAAATTACAATAGTTGGACCATCTAGATCAATGACGTCTTGATGTCGAAGTTGTTGGCCTCTATCCATGGTCTAACAATGGAAGACTGACGAGCATTAGCATTAGGAGTTCCATAATCCCTCAGCCTTCGCTTTGGATTGGCGACTTAGTTAGTGTTGTCCGTCCTGTTGTCTTTCTCAAATCTCTATGTTCTTCTTTCTCTTCTAATATTATGAAGCGTCTTCTCAATCTCAAGATCAACGGGGATAATAAGATCTCCTTGACTACTCCTCTACGTATAAGGAAGGAACAACACCTAAAAATTCAAAGAAAAATAAAATAAAGTTAAAATAAAGATAAGATAAAAAAATAAAAATAACATAAAATAAAAATTGCTTAAATCAACCAAATTGTCTCTCGAGTTAATATTAACACGATCCCTGACAACGACGCCAAAACTTGTTGTGGATTTTTCGTAAGCACACAGATCGTATGAGTAGTAAATAAAGATCATTCCCACAAGGATCGATTGATTATTTACTCTTATGGCTACTTTGATTGTTTAAGCGAATAAAGACAATAATGAAAGCTAAATTAAAATTAGGACAAAACTTAAAGTAATAAAGTAAATAATTGAAACTAAAAAAGATGAGATTCAACAAAAAATTAAAGGCCTAAGACTCAGAATCCACTACACTACCCTTTTACGATAAGTCGTATTCCTATCTTTGTTAATGTTCAATTATGTTCTTGAAGGCGATTTGTCCTACATTATTTAAAGCCCAATTTCTTGACACTAAAAATGTGCTAAAACTTCATCAACCTCATTTTCATGGAAATTAATCTAAGTTTCAACTCATTAAGATTCATGACAATTGTTTAACCCTCAAAAGATTTTAGCCTATGTCTAGGTATCAATTTTTAAGTTCAATTCTTGGATTATCAAGCAATTAGATTTCATCTTTCGATCCTTTACCTAAAGCCTAAGATCATGTAAATATGGCGCATAACATACCACAAGCATTAAGCATACCAAGAATGAATGAAAAACTATAATTTCATTAACAAAGAATCAAATTAACAATTCATAATAGAGAAATAGAAAGTTTCATCCTAATCCTAGAAAAAGAATTTAGCTGCTCATGGCCATTGTAACACAAACAAGAACAAGGATTAAAGAAACAACCATGATTGATAAACAAAAAGAAAAGATGGGAAGATGGAGATGGAGAAAAGAACTTCAATGGTTAATCTTCAAAAAGTCTTGCTCTTTTTTTCAAGGCCTTCGCCTCTGAATCCTTACTCCTCTCTTCTCAAAATCTATCGTCATACAAGTCTCTAGCCAAAAGTCTTTTTTTGGTTTAGAAATTTGCCCTATTTATAATCGTTTAGGGTGAAAAACAACTATTTTTTGGCTCATGAGACCTCATGCGGCCGAGTCTAAACTCGACACGGCCGTGTAAACTTGAAAAACAACATAATTTGCACGTTTAGGGGAGACACAGTTGTGTCTCCTACACAGAAGCTTCTTTGAAGTTAGACAAAGTCGTGTGAACTTGACAGAAGTATTTTTCAAGTTAGACACGACCGTGTCTCTTGGACACATGATCATGTCTCTTCATCAAAGTTGAAGGGTTTTATCTCAACTTTCCAATGCCACCGGAATCACCTCGTCTCGACCTCCGTAGCTCAAGATATGGCCAAATCTTTGCAAACTATTTCGGTTCCAGTGACATCACCTCTGTTCTGACTTCCAGGCCTAATATGACCCATTAGACATCTGATTCAGCTCTGGAGCTCTCATCAGAGTTGTAGATTTTCCTCTTAGCTTTCTTACAAGATAAAGTTCATAATTATTAGATATCTATAACTCAAGTTATACCTAAAATACAGAAATAATGTAAAATTACCACAATGCTGAAAAATACAACTAAGCCTAATTTGAACCCAAACTTATAAATGGTAACAAAAATCACTCGATTAAGCACAAGAAAGGTCTAAAATGGAAGCAAATCACCATAATTCATTCGGCTTAAGACTATAAAATATAAGCTTATTAGATGATCACAGACTTTTAAAATAACATTAAAAATTTAAGTATTTTGAATCATTCAATTAATAAATGCAGTAGAACATGCATAAATTAAGTTAATATAGAATATAAAGAGTGTACGGAAGACAAAATCAAACTTAAGAATTTATCTTGGTTCAGCTACCAACCACTTGTGGCATACATCTAGTCCCCAAGCTCAATTTGAGATTTTCTTCATTATCTCCTAAACTTCACGGTGCTAGGAAAACCTTTGTACAAGTAAAAGCACTCCTCATACCTTGGGATACCTCACCCTTGTGCTAGAGCCCTCAACTCTTCAAGCTTCACAGGTGTTTAAAAAATCTTTACATTCAAGAGCACTCACAACACCTTTGAGATACCTCACATTTTGTGTTTGAGTCTCACTACAAAGGATACCTCACTATTTTCTCTCTTGAGGGATACCTCACCCTCTTACAATGATTTTAAAATGAAGAAAAAGATTAGAAACTCTTACAAGAGTAGATATACAACTTGAAGAATAAAGGAATAGAATGATCAAATCAAGTGTTCTAGAGTTGTAAAAACTTCAAACATCATTTATATATAAAGCCCAAGTGATAAAATAGTCGTTGGTAGTGTTTAGAAATGATTTCTTATGAAAACTAGTCATTTATAGCCGTTAGGAACGCATTCTGATGTGTTTTATTCAAATAACAAATCTCTTATTCGAATAAGCTAAGTGGATAAACGATTATTGCACTCTGATTTCGAAAAATGACTTTAAATGGTCATAACTTCTTCATTTCTTATCCGTTTAAATAAAATGACCACTTATTGGAAAGATAATTGAGTTTATTTTCAAATGAAATAAAATTTAGAACAAAAATCAAAGTATTTTGAAAGTTATGATCAAAGGAGTAATCAAATGTCAGTTTTTCAAAACTCAAACTTGACCATTTTTCATAGTTTTGAACTACCAGCATGACTAGCTTTTCAAAACATGTTTGTTGGGCATTTCAGCATGTAAGAAAGTTCACTCTTTTACTTACCGCAAGTGCACGGATCGCACTTATAATATAGCAAAGAGTCAGATATCGTTCCCACGAGGAATTAGGTACTTCGAATACTAAATACTAACTAATATCTTACTTGGTTCTATTCAAGACCATAGAAATAAGGTAAATTGAAATTAAACTATCCTAACAATCAAAAGCAATAAATGGAAACTAAAGATAAGTGCTAGAGATTAAGGAATCCTTCTTCACTTTCTACTTCAATTAATGACATGAAATCCTTCAAGCAACACAGACGAATGATTAAGTTAGCTTGAGAATCTACTTTAGTTAAAAGTCTATCTCTAGGTCAATCAATCATAGTTTCATTTACTTAATCCACTATGTTTCCATGAGAACTAGAGCAAACTCCACTCTTTAAGATTTATTCTCAATTACACATTATGCAAGACTAAGAGGTATATTTCTATTCAATTAGCGAATCAACTTATCTAAACTAATTGAACTCATCGAACTTGCATCAACCATACATATGATCTTAAATCTAAATTCCTACATCTAAGTTCATTAGATTTCAACAAATCCCTTAAAAGTTGGCCAAACTATCAAGAACATTAAGATCTATATGATTGAACAAAGCCAAACATCAATATATACTCAAACAAAGACATAATCATCAATATACATACAAAGATCTAAAGTAAATCCTAAATACAGCTCAGTTAACCATCGAACACGAAATTACACAATTAAAATAGTGTTCGTGAGATATAAAAAAGAAAAGAAAGCATAAGAAGAAAGAAGAAAGCTCATAGATATGACTCTTGAAGCTTAAATCTCCTTCCAAGGTGAAGATCGCCTCCATCCTTGACTTCTCTAGCCTCCTCAACCTCCAAAACGTGATTTTCAGCCGCAGCTTCTCTAACCTAAGCAAGGCTCTCACAGAGCTCTCTAAAAATATAATAAAAATCATATTTATAGGCTTAGAAAATATAGTCACGCCGCGACATTAACACGTCTATACTGCGATGCGTTTCAATTTAGGTCACCACGCCGCGACATTACGTCGTGGCGTGCAAGATTCGTAGCTCTCTGTTTTTCACAGTGGAAGTCACCACGCTGTGGCATTGATATGCCCACACCGTGGCGTTGAATGTTGGCTTTTACATTTGGCTTCCTCTTGAGCTTCCTAGTCCAATGCTAATCCAAATTCTTCAAGTTTAAGCTTGATTGGAGCTTTTCCTGAAATAGAGAAATAACCAATTTAATAAGTAAATGCAAATGTACTTGATTCATTAAAGATTGAGCAATATTTCCTTAGAATCAAAATAGAAGACATCAAGATTGAATTATATAAAATTAAGGCTAAAGTCTTCCATTCTTACTTAAAAGCAAGGGCCAAGCAATCCCTATCACATAATTCTAGTGCACAAATAACTACATCTTGTGGAGTTATCAAAGAACCACTTGTAAAGATTTAAAAATATATTAGTGTTCTTTTCTTCTAAAACCTCTATCCTTACATAGGAAAAAGTCTGAAAGGAAAATATACAAATTATAGTCCTTAGACTTCTTGATATAATCCAAGCTTCTAAAAATTTATTCTCTTCAAACCTTGCAAAATCTTAGAATATCTTATCATTCTCATTCTTCTTGAGTTGAGCATAATTGTGATCATTTGTTTTCTTGTTGCAATGCTCACTCTTGGTACTTGGACTATCCTACAAAGTATTGCTCACTTAAAACAAACATAGTTAGTCCAAATTCATAATTTAATATCTTCATATGCATGATTCATAAATATATATATCTAGTTAGTTTAACATACATATAAGACTTTCATAGACGCATCCAAATAAGACATTTATCAATTACTAATAGATATGCTCTATATAGGATGCAACAAAGAACACTTTGCACATTTTCATTTAAATAGAGCCAAATCCAATAATAATTTAATATAACTCATATAACATATTGGATATATTTTATAAATGATGCTATAAAGAATATGCGTGATTCTTATATGAAATATAACAAGATAGAGTACATGATCATGTCTAATCCAATATAAGCTATTAAGCACATCTATGTAGCATAATCATTATTCTTTTTGTCTTGTATTTGTCATCATCAAAACTTAACATATGAAACCATTAGGGCAAACTTATTTCCACATTTGTAAATTGATATTGTTTTTCTTTTCATGTATTCCACTTGTCAAATGTGAAAGGAATTGAAAATACACAAGGATCAACTTGCTTCTAAAGTTGGAAGGTCACAACTTGAGCTTTATTTGGATGAACCAACTTTAGATTTTGATATTTATGAAGATTTAGATGTGTTACAATAGTGGAGGGACACTATGAACCACCGCTTCCTGATAGCAATGTATTTTATTCAATTTATAATCCTCTCACTAGGCTTCTTAATGTTCAATTAGGCTTAATTAAGTTGATTTTGTCACATTTTATGAAATTGAGCTTAATTGGATCATTGGAGAAATTATTGCTTAAATTGTCATTAATCTAGGTGATTCCATTCTTAAGTAAATTGGTCACAATTTGAGTAACAATTATCTGATTAATATGATTATGGTCTTGTTGGAAAGTTAAGATCATTCTCTAATAACTATTCACTTAATAGCAAGAGCCACATTAATAGCAATATATTTCATTCATTGTATAATCTTCTCACTTGATTTTTTCAGTAAAGTGGCTATAATTTGAGTTACAAATATTCGATGGATGTGATTTTAGTCTTGTTTTAAAGCTAAGACAAATGTCTACCACTTTCATGAGACCTCAAGACCTGGAACACACGTTTGGATAACTCAAATTGGAGTTGAAGTAAAATCTAGAGTTCAGAACTTGACAGCTTGACCTATGTGTACTTATCAGATTATATTTTGAGTTATAGGAGGGCTTTGGGAATGAAATTAGTTCCCTTTAAAAGTTAAAACCTAAATCTACAACTTTCATGAGAACACAAGAGTCAGATCGGAAGGCTTGAAGGTAATATTGGGCTTGGAATTCAGAACAGAGGAGCTGAAGCTAGGCCTGACCTATGTACAGTAATTGGACCATATCTCGAGCTGTAGGTGGCATTTTTTGCTGAAACCGGTGGCTATGAAAAGCTAAGACAATTTCCTAGAACTTTCATGAAAACCACTTGATCTGGTTCTAATGCATGCCATGAGCTCAGAGCAGAAACATTTCGAAGACAAGAATCTCTATAATTTCCACTCATTCATCATCATCAAGCAACTACTTTGGCATTTATTCATCATCATCAAACAACTCCATTGCCATCTTGTACTCCTTGAGCTCTATAAAAGGGAGCTTGGGTGCTCATTCAGATCATCTTTGATCTTAGCTTAGATTAGGCTATTGTGTTATTTGTTTCTCTTGTTATAGTTTTCTTTGTTCTAAATTGAAGTTATGTTCATCTCTCTCTTCTTATCTCTTTCTTTCTTCTTATTCATGAGTAACTAATTTTTTATTTTGCTTGAGTGAAAGGGTGAAACTTTTGGTAATAAGTTGAGGTTAGATTAATTTCCTTCTTGTGCTTAAATGATATATTTTTAAGTGATCATTATATATGTTGTATGTTATTTCCAATCAATCTAGAAACCCTTTTTGTATAATGAAGAACTTGATTCATTGTAGACAAGACGTTGGCACAGTGGATGCTTGAGACCATTTACAAGTGTTGGTGGATAATTAAAGGAATCATAATATGATTACATATATAATCTAAATTGAACTTTGAATGTTGTATTTTCCGATTGAAACCTCTAGTATGTGTGATTTCAATTG
Source organism: Ormosia emarginata (assembly GCA_029884605.1). Classification (NCBI taxonomy): domain Eukaryota; kingdom Viridiplantae; phylum Streptophyta; class Magnoliopsida; order Fabales; family Fabaceae; genus Ormosia; species Ormosia emarginata. Next base: position 13,003,187 of record JAQQTP010000048.1, read on the forward strand.
AGTTATAAAAAGAAATAATCTTGTCTTTAATTTATTGCCAAGAGTGGATCTCCTAACCCTAAACAAATTCTTTTCATCTGTGAATAACTTTTATCACTTTTAGTATTGTGACAAATCTTCTCCTTACCTCAAATAATTTTTTCTTCATCAATTCCCTATGGATCGACGTCGGACTCTCGAGAATTTACTACTTGAAACAACCTGCACTTGGGTTTGTAACTTTTAATTATCATCACTTCCTAAATCTATCCATAATGGCTCGTGACATGTTAAGTATTCCTATTACAATTGTGGCATCTGAATCTATATCTAGTATTGGTGCACATGTTTTAAATAAGTATAGAAGCAGTCTCTTGCCCAAAATGTCCAAGTTTTGATTTTTACTCGTAGTTGGTTGCATGATTTTGTTAATGATGGTAAGTTCTTTAATTTGAATGTATAACATTGTAATTATTATTTTCTTTTGAATCATTATCATAATATCATTTGTTAATTATTTTTTTATTTTTTTATTGTGATTTGTAGATGAGGATGTTGACGATGCCAATGCTACTACCTCAAGAGTGGAGCCATCTTTATCCAAGGGAGCATAAAATGTTCTTAATCTAGAAGATGATTGATTTAGTTGTTTATGTAACCTTGGTCTTTGAACTTTAATTTGTGTTTGTTTGATGTTTGTGGACTTTTAATTTTATGGTGACTTATGGCTATGGAGTGTTAGACTTGGAGTTATCAATTTATGTTTATGGTTTGATAGAACTCATTGTTATGAAAATTGGAACTATTGAGTTATGTTATGATTATGGATTAGACTTAGTGTTTGTGTTATGAAATATTGGATTTGAGTATTTGTGTGTGGTATCTTTATAAGGTTGGATATCTTACATGTTTTATAGTTCATTGGTTATGGACTTTGAGTTATTCTACAAGAATAGGACTTCGTGCTTGCAAGTTATCAAGGATATGACTATTTCTTATGGTTTGTTTATTAATATTGTTTGAATTTCTAAACAAAAACTAGCATCCTTGTGTCTTACCGTTGAGAAACATAGAGCCACAAATGAAAGCCTAAAGAGAATGAAGGTGACCTTCATGTTCTTTTCTAGCTTTTTTAAAACTTTCTGTTTTTTCCTAGTTGACATGTCTAACATAAGAAGCAGTGGTCTCTCTTCTTTTTTTTTTTTTTTTGGTAGCTGGAATTGGAAATGGTCCAAATTCATGCTCTTTGTGTTTATGGTACTTTTATGAATATGATACAAATTTTAGTTTTTATTTTATTTTTTTAGTCTCTATAAATTGTAGTTTTTTCTATTATTTTTTTTAAATTTTTATAATATTTTTTTGTTTTTTATACTTTTTCTTTATTTTTTAGGCGGGTTAGGTGGGTTGACTTGTTTTGTCACTCTATTTATTGGGGTAGGTTATATAATACTTTTCAAAATCTTAAAAATCTTATATAATTGAAAACCATATTTAACTATTTTTTAAAATTAATACTACTATTTTTTAAAATATCCATTTATCTTTATCAGCTTTTTTTGTTTAATTTTCAAATTAAATAAAAAATCATATACAATTAAAACTATCATTAATAATTTTTATCGTTAACGTGTTGTTATTATCAAATTTTTTAATGCTTATTGTTCTTATCTTACTAAAATTTTATAAACTTTGTGGTATAACAACATAATATTAATATCATTATTTTTATTAAAACAAATCTTTATTTATTTGAAGGTATCAGCTAGTTCAGCTAATAAAGTTCTTTACAAATGAATGCAAAGATTTATTATCAAATCTCGCATTTATCTTTCTCCTTTTTTATATGTATAAAAAATCACTTAATAGAGTTTTCTAGGTTCAAACTATCTATAAAAAAAAACTTTATTTATTTGTTTGCATCGTTAAGTTGCAAGTATATTAGATATTTAGATTACATATGTTCTTTGGGCCAATGTTATGATACACCTTACTGAGTTAGGGTGTATCATACTCTCTTCATTTTACATGATGTTGCAGGTATTTTTTTTTAATAAGTTTTTTTTTTAACTTTTATGTTTATTTTTTGCTTTTATCTTCTTTTTTTTTTTTGCTTTTATGTTTTTTTTAATACCACCACCACCACAGTACCATTGGCTACCATCTTCCACCGCCGGCAACATTAGGCCACCGCCAATTTTTAACATTATTCCATCACCTTCAACCTTACTTCATCTTCATCCTCTTCAACCAAAAACTCATACCACCACTTCACTCTCATCACCACCACTTCATCCTCATTCACCACCAAAACCATCATTAACCACCTCGCCACAAGCCTCATCTTCATCACCACCAACACCCACCACACCAAACTCACAATCCACCACCACTAAACCAATCAGACGCCGTCAATCGAACCGTGCGGCACCCAGACTGTCACCGCCGTTCCAGCAGCGAACCGCTTGCCGTCCACTCAAATTTGACTGGTCGCAACTTCCCAAACGTTACCGATCCACAATCCTGCAAAGTTCCACGTCATCGCCGCTCGAAGCTCACCCACCGTTCCGACAAACTCCACCCGACGACGCAGGATCGACCCAGCACAGAGTCACTGTGCCTCTGTTTCGGCCCAAACCGTACTGCCTAGCCCGTCGAACCCAGACCGGAAGATCAGAGCAGCCAACCCGAGTCGCCGCACCGATCAGTCCACCGCACCGATCAGTCGCCGCTCCTCTGCTTTCTTACCAAGCCCCTACATCTATTTTAGGAAAAAAAAAAAGCCCTCGCTTTAATTTTTTTTTCTTTTTTCCTTTGTTTTGAGGTAAAAAAACAAAAACAAAAACAAAAATAAAAATAAAGTTCAACGGGTTTCACGTAATTGATCCTAGCCATTGATGTATTTTTTAACACAATCAATAATTAGGATTATAAAAGTGTGTCATACACCCTTCTTTGGAGGGTGTACGTTAGAAATGGCCATGTTATTTGTTTACATCATTGGTTTCTATGGCTAAAGGAGGGTGTACGTTAAAAATGGCCATGTTATTTGTTTACATCATCGATTTCTATGGTTTATTCTTGTTCTTATTTGACTGGTTGCTCCAACCTTCAATATGTATTAATCTCATAGTTGTATGGCTCATAACTAAATATTGACATGATTAGAAGACGAAATCATTGTGTCAATGGTTCGATTGAGAGTCTAGTGATTCAATTGAAAAACTCAAATTATAAAAAATATCTTGTATTTAGAATAAGTTATTTATGCATGATTTTTATATATATGATAATATAACTATATTATAAATTATAAATACGAAACTCACATTTTAAATATATAAATAAGTACAACATTTTTTACTAAAAAATTATTATTATTTTATTTAATAAAAATTATAATTTATTTTATTTTTCTGGTAGATAATAACTTATTTAAAATAAAAATTTAAATTTAAACCAATTAATTAAATTATTTTGGCATACTTATCGATTAAATAAAAATTTATATTATTTAATATTATTTATTATATATTTTTTTTTTTTTTTTTTTACTTAATTACATTTATTAAAAATAATATAAATAATACTTATATCTTTAAAAAAATATAAAATTATTATTTTTCTTTTTTTCTTGACCAACAGTCACACAAGGACGATGTCTACGCTTCTTTACCTATAATGTACGGATATAAGTATGAATATAAAAAATATATGAGAATATAATTTTTATTAAAAAATTAAATTAATATTTATTAATTTTTTAAATATTTAATACAAATAAAAATATATATTCAACACAAATACAATAAATATTATGAAATATACGTACTTCCAAACTTTTCCTGCAACGTGTTGAAGCTACTCCGAGCAGTAATCTTTGCCTCTTCACAAATCGATTTTATATGCATCATAAATCAAGTCAGCTGATTATCAACTACTTCTCGTTCTCGTAGAGCCACAGTCAACCTTACAACGCCAGGCTCATCTACTTTCTCCTCCTCGTGGCAGAGTTAATGATCAGAGGCGATTTCTCATGTTTTCCAGTTCCATACATAATGATCAACAAGCTCGTTCTATTATCTTTTTTCTCTCACAGTTTGCTCAAAAACTCATCTTCAAATGCATGGAAAGGAAGCATCGAAGAAGCTCATCTTCTCTCCTATGCCAGCAAATTTTTAAAAAAAAAACCTAAGAACCGGTGGGTCAAGCGGATCGCTCCGAGTCAAATAAGTTTGACCGAGTCAATAAAAAAAACGATTCACAATACTGATTGGACAGATCAAGAGATCGATTAAAGGTAAGTAGAAGTACGTATTTGCGCTAACCCAACTCAGCATGATCCCATCCCAATTCTGATGTAGAATAGATTGATTAAGATTATTTACGATTTTAATAATTTAAAATGATGCAGAATAAATTATAATTATTTATAATTTTAATAATTTAAAATTTTATAAATAATTATTATAACGTCCCACTCTAACTTGCCAGTACCAAAACTTCTCGGATAAATCTCTAAGTATTCTATTAGAGCAACACATTACTTTTATTGTAATTTCTCTTATTTTATTTGATTTTTTTTTTATATGACCTGTGTTTACTTTATGAGCTTAACTTAAATTTGGTGGGAGTTCCTAGATTTCTGCAGCTTATACTCAACTAATTTATTTAAAATTTCTAATAGTTTATAAGATTCCTATTTACTATTATTGGTGTTAGGAAATTACAAGTTTATATGTTTGGTTAAAGTCCTACGTATATGTTATAAAGCTAAAATTTGCTCTTAGTTTTTTTTTTCTAGTATTAGGGCGCTACTTTTAGTTGTAGAAGAGAGAAATATTTTCACAAAACACCTCATACAAATTTCTCATTGATAGTGCTTACAACATACAAAGTAAAGGGCAGAACCCTTTGAGTTAATAGCTAGGTTACATATATGCATCATACGATATGAGTAGCAACTCTAAATTAGTGAGTTGGACACCTAAACAAGTCAAATGTTAGGCATACTACAGGCCTTTACATGGTGCTCAAAATATACATGAAAGCCTATGAAGTACTACTACTACTACTAATTTTATTCTAACCTCTATCCATCTTCATCCGGAATTTGCACCAGTGTGACCTCAATGTAAAAGACAGGCAATAAAACATCAAGATCAGGTATCAGTACCCAATCAAAGTAGTAGTCAACTATCAGACAAAGTCTTGGCATCCTCTAAAATACTACGGAAATTTAATGAGACAAAATCTCATTAGACGAAGTATTAAAAAACTCTTTGTTTATTTGTTTCCTTCGATAAGTTTCAGGTACATTAGATTACTTATGTTCCTTGTTTACATCATCTGTTTACATGGCTTAGAGTGAGTTTGTTTGTACTTAATGCCTTAATTTATAAGAAAAGTATTTTTATTGAAAAAATCTCTTTTCAGACATATCTAACTGTTTAAATAATTTTTTTGAAAAAAATCAGAGAGTAAAAAAAACCAATTTATTATTTATAATTAGAAGTTGAAATATTAACATATTAAAAAATCAATTTTAAAAAAGATACAATAAAAGAGAGAGAAAAGAAAAGATACTTTTTATAATTGTAATTGTTGTTTTTTGTAAAAAAAATAAAATAACTTCTTGTTTCATAAAAATTTCTAAAAAAGATTTTTATACTATCATAAAATTATTTTTGAAAAAAACCTTATGCAAAGGTACTTTTATTTGGATTCTTACGTAGCACGGATATTTATTGATCTACTTTGACTTTGTTATCTTTTATATTGCTATTCTTACTTTTGCCTCTTGGACTGCTGGGCTGCTGGCAAGTAGAGGTACGGATACATGGTAACCCTGCTCAGCAATTCAGCATGATGCTGCCCAATTCATTATGGGTTTAGCTTAAACAAACCAAATATAAGAGCTTATAGTTTTAACAAGAACCAAACTTAACTCAAATCTTTTCTCTCTAATCCTTTTCTCTAACTTCTTTAATCATCTTCTATTTATCCATTAATTTAATTAAGTGAAGTTAAAAATAAAATAAAACTTGACTCCAATCCAAGTTGAAAAAAATTCTCAAATTTCTTCTAATTTTATATCATGTATTTATTTTATTAAATTTTCATTTGTTTTAGTTTTATTAACTTAATAAAATATATACATGACATAAAATTAGAGTGAGTTGAAGGACTTTCTTTCAACTTATGTTGGAGACAAATTTTGTCCTAAAAATAATAAATAGAGGATGATTAAAAGAATTGAAGAAAAAAATTTAAAAGAAAAAGTTATAATCAAATTTTGTTCTTTTACCAATATTGAGTCTAGGTCTATTAACTCACTGGTTAATGGGATGGCTTGTTAGCTCGTTATCCTTTTTTTTTCCCTACAAAATTGAAATGTTTGACCTTGGCCTCTTTTATTCACCAAAGAATAATGGCTCTTGCAAGCTTCTAAATTGGGCTTGAGCGAATTGGACTTACAGATTTTAATTTATTTTAAAATTAAGAGAATATTGGGTTATGGGCTAGTTCGTGAAATGATCTGATTTAGCATGTTGAGCTTACAAGTTGAATGGATTGGGTTTTGAAAACTCACATTTAAACGACCATATAATATAAGTGATGAACTTAACTCTCATAAGTCGCGGGATTAAATGAGCCAATCCATAATTTACGGCCCACTTATCCAGTTCTACTAGCAAGCAAAGCATTGTTCCTTACTGTATTACTAAGGTTGAATTTCATGCGTTTACTTCCAATGTTGCTGACTTCAACTAAATTCATAATTTGAAACGTGATTTTTGGTTCTCCTCTTTCTAGTCCTCTTTTTCTTTGCTGCAATTCTGCTATTGAAACGCCTAGAATATGATGTTCAGCCAACACCTCTCTTATATCAACATACGGTATATTCATTTTATCTTGAGATACAATATATTTTGATATTCACTCACACTCATATCGATATATGATATCTATATAAAGTATTTATAAGAGATATTCAAAAATATTTTCCTTCTTTAGTGTAACAATGTGCCACCAGGGTATGGCAGCGCAAAACGAATTTAAGGGCAAAACCCTCTAAAGTTGTTCTCAGAAAACGAATTAATTTTTCACCTAAAAAAAACTTTAACTCCCGTCTTTGATGCATTTTATTTCACTGCTAACGCTATTCATGAATTCATCATATATTCGTACAAAACACTGGGAGAATGAATCAATGATCATTGATCTCCATTTTGTGTGAGATAATAATTTGAAGTCTATTTTATTTGGATTTTGATAAGACACTTGTTAAAAAAGATAAAATAGAAAGTTTTAAATAAAAAATAATATTTTTTTAGTTTTTAATGTATTAAATATTTTATTTTTATTTAAACTTAATACTTTGACTTTCTTAACAAGTGTATTAGTAAAACTTATTTTATTTTTTATTTTTACCAAATCTCTCTCCTCCCTAAGTTTAGTGTTCTTTGAGACAAGCTATTTATGATTTCATCACGTACATCGTAAGAGTGAAGGAGTTAGAATATTTCACAATCACTTTCTGATTTTAATTAACTTCAAGGAGTGGCTACCCATGTTGTGTTCGTCAAACTAACTAATATAAATTACTAAAATTAGGGCTGGTGAGCTAGAACGTATGTATATGCCACGAGAGCCATTCGAAAAATCAGTATTTTATGTGTACAACCAGCCGAAACATCAAGCTATTTCTTTGTTCTTTTTCTTTTTCATGTGCAAACGTCAAGCTAATTTAAAGTAGAGGATCACGTGCTTCAACGCATGCACATTGGCTTAATTCATGGTCATACAAAGAAAAATCATTGCACACACCTTAAATATATTTGATAGTTATGGAAAAATAAAACATTGCACGACTTAACTAAGTTGATCCGAGGTATCATCTAGTTTCATCAGGTGGGATGTGTAGCGCGGTTCATATTTGAACAGCATAATACAATTATTATTTTGCAAAACAAGATACAAAGCATAGATACTGAAAAATCCTAAACCAAATTAATGGACGGACTCAATCTCTTTCACCTCTTCCCCCAGATTTTCATTAGCTTCCATTCCACCTCTTCCTTTGGCTGCTTCCTTGGCCGTTTCAAGAGATTTAATCAAATTCCGCAAGCGAGTCTCTGAATCTTCAGTAGATGACTTAGGCTTCAAAACCTCAGCAACATCAACAGGTGTCATATTTGTCTCTCCTAACAACTTCTCGATATTGGGAAACAAACTGTGAGAGTCAATATCCAAGTAGTTCTTGGCAAACACCTTGAAAGCTTCATAGCAACAATAGGGCAATTCTATGTGCTTATCCATCCTTCCTGTACTAATGAGAGCGCGATCAAGTTTGTTGCAGTGAAAATGATGATCCTCCCTCCTCCTCAACCTGACCAAATCCCATCAATAGAATTCAATAACCCGGATAAGGTTACCTTGCTGCCGTTATTCTCTTCTTCTTCAGCTTTGTCATCCTCTCGTCTTTTTCCTTTTTATTATTCCTTTGGCCTGCAAGATCAAGTGAGCAATCAGTGTTTTCAATGACTATAATTGACTTACTCGACGTGTTGACCAATAGCCTTATCAACTCTTAATTGTCCTTCACTGTCGTCAATTCAAGATAATACACGTTGTACATCATGGAATTAGCAATGGCAGCTATCATGTCAGACTTTCCAGTACCTGGGCGACCATATAGTAGATACCCTCGCTTCCAGGCCTTCCCAATCTTGGCATAGTACGATTCCATCTCTTCAAACTTGCGAAGGTCATTTCTAATCTCATCCTTCTACTTTGGGTCCATAGCAAGGGTTTCAAACTTTGCCTGGTGTTCATACACTATATGGCTCCACATTGAACTTTTGCAATTGCAATCATTGTTGGGATTAATGGTGTACACCTTCAGCTTCCTTTTCTCCAATGCAATTGCCCAGCCTTCTTTCAAGACGTGTGAGATGTAAGACCCAATGATGAGATTGTTAAGAATCTCACATCGCATATATCAATATTTCGGATGTGATTTATATATCTGTTGAGTTACTCCACTTAATGTTAATTGATTTTAGGCTAGAAACTCACATGGTATCATAGTCAATATCTCATCTTTATCGCCTACTTCATTAATCTTATTTCTACCTATTTCGCTAGGCTCGCTTGTATCGTCCAAGCATATATGGAAAGAGGGTGTTAAGAATCCCACATTGCATGTCTCAATATTTTAGATGCAGTTTATATATATGTGTTGAGTCACTCCACTTAATGTCAATTGATATTATGTCAGAATCTCACAGAGATCACAATAACCCTTATAAAAGGTGAGATTGAAGTCATATGAGGCAGTGTACATTAAAGATGAGTCATTTTAATATGAACATTGCGGTCAAAGGTTCATGAATGGACCTTTTATCCTTACCTATTATACTAAACTTTAAATTTTGCACTAAAACTTAAGTTTTTATTATTCTAAAGCCCTCCAACTATTGATATTTTTACACTACTCCTGTATAATTTTTCTATGTCAGAGAACTGCCAACCACCACCACAGAGCACCATTACCACCGGCCAGAACCAGAACCTCCAAGCCATCAGCCAGAACCAAAACCTCAATGACTAAAACTAGAGCTTCACCATCACCAGCCTCCTCCATGACGGTCGACCAGAGCTCCACCTGACCTTGTCGCGCCGCCAAGCTTAACCACCCAATGCCTGCTTCGTCAGAAAACTCATTCCGGCCACCGAGGCCAAAGCCAAATGGCTCCAGCAATATCCATCCAGCGTTTTCTTCTCAAATCTCAATCATGTTCCATTCAAAACTGCAAACTTTTCTTTTCCTTTCTATTTACACTTTTTTTTTCTTTGTGGCTGAATAATCAAGTGGAAAAGAAATATTCAATTGGAAGATTGGCTTGATGCAAGGGAACGAGCAAAAACGACGAGGTTTTGCGAGCAAAGTATCATTACCATCAAGCTAGGGTGGATGGTGTTCTGTACAATCTTTATGACGATGCATATGTGGTGCTGCCACTGGATGGTGGAGGGACGACGGCGGCTCCAAGCGGTAGTTTGCGGATGATGATTCGTGGGCGGATCTGGACCTAGGCATGAGATATGGTGCACAGCTACTAGCGGATCTGTTGGTGGTGATGGGTGGTGCTGGAGGATATGGAGGTTGATGTTTGACGCTGGTGGGTTTTCTGGTGGCTGGAATGTTAGGCGAAGCAGAAGCTCGCATGGGTTGCTGCAGTGGTGCCACTACTATAAGGATGGTGAAAGAGGCTCCTAGTGGCAGCTACGCGTGGAGGCAAAGAGGCTCCTGGTGGTAGCTCCGACCGGCAAAGACCACCCGGCCGATGGCAAGGATGGTGATCGGAGAAGGGTGGAAACCCTAGACAAAGAAAAAGAAAAAGGAGAGCAGGAGAATATGGTTTTGAGGGGTGTGCAAATAATATAATATAATTAAGGGATCATTTTACATTATTTATTTTTCTTTCTTACCTGATTGCCAGGTTTCAGGTAATGATTTATAGTCATTGATTTATTTCTTAACATATCCAACGACCCATTCAACAAGGTCTATGAATGGATCTTTGACTACAAGGTCCATATTAAAACGACCCATTGAAGATGATTGTGTTTTAGGGGTGGTGTGCTTTGAATCCCACTAGATTTCGACCCCTTGGAACATATCTATGATTTGTTCATTGTCATCCGTGTTGAACACCAGAGGGGTCTTGCTATCTGGGTTATTCTAATATGCACCTAAGGGCACGTTTGACACGATGTATAAGGCTTAATAGGATAAGCTTATACGATACATTATGATTTTATCAGTTGTTTGGTGTGACCACAGTATTGTATAAGCTTATTCAACACATCTCTCTTATACATTAAAATAATATATAACTTAATCAGACATTAGGGGGTGAGATTAAGCCTGATTAAATTTTGATGGATAAGTTCATTTGAAAATATTCCATTTACAACCCTATCACTCGAACATCAATCATTCATTGTCTCCTCCTTTACAATGTCACCTAATTTCACCTTCACCAGTCGCTGTTGTTGCCCACCTGTCGATCTCGTCCAAACTACCATAACTAGGATTGCACAGCCCCATCCATGGTCGCGGACCTTTACTCGTCGCACCAAACACACACCATCATAACATGTCACTGCCTTTCTTTGCCACAGACAACTTCACTAATCACCCTACGAACCACCTTCTCCACCATCACTCAAAACTATCGTTGCCTAGCCATCGAGCACTTCCTCCACGCCTTTGCTCCTGTTGAACCCGCAGCACTGCCACCATTTTTTTGTAGACTCTACGTCGTCTTACACCCAGAGAAATTTTCTCTTCCCATTCTTTTTTTTTATTTGAGTATGTTATTATGAGTTAGGGCCTGGGTTAACTTAGTCCAAGTTTGTTATCTAAAAGTGAGCTTTTGTTTTAGTATGGATTAGAGATTATAAGTTAGGTTTTTTTTTTATTTCTCCAAAAATTAGTATAACATGATAAATTTGGATGAATATAGTATATTTTTTATTAAAGGATATTTTTATCAAAAGTTTTAATTTTTTATCTTATACAATATTATACACTACCTCAAGTAAATACATGATAGTATTATCTTATATAATGTCACGACAAATACTAGATAATATTAAAATTTTAATGTCTTATATTATCGAGGCCTTATATTATCAAACCTAATACAATCAGACATTATCATATCTTACATAGTAAATAGAACCTTAATAATGTGTTTAAAATTTATTAATAACGATATATCTGTTGATTAATAAATTTCTAGCAAGTCATCAATTTTTTTAAAAATATATTATTAATTCATTAATCAATCAATATACGTTATCAATCAATTTTTGACACATCCTTAACAGCTATGACAATGGTATGAAATTTTTGGTGTGCAAGAATTTTTTTTCTCAAAAGTAGGTGTTTTACTAGGGTCTATGACAAAACACTTATCTATTAGACAATTGAGTTATATCCACAATACATGTTGTAGTTTCTATGTCCTTTTTTGCAGTAGAACATTGTGTTTTTTGCCTAGGCATCCCTTCATGCCCAGGAGCATAACAAACCATTTTCCTATGAAATTTAAGTTAAACCCTCACCATAGCTTACTTTGTAATAAGAAAATAGTACTTGAACAAACAAAACCTCTTACAGCCATTAGATAACACCTTAATTGCAGTTAGACGGTCGCAGTAAGACCTTGGAGTTTGTGAGAATAAAATACATGCAAGTATCATCGCTTTTTTTTATATGTTCTTTACATTTTTTTTTTCTTTTGGGGTCGTTAATATTTCCTAAAATATTTCCATAGTGATAGTTAGACCAAGCTGTTGTCCGAGTTTGAAGCTGCATGCCCATAGCTTGATTCAGCTGATACTTTTAATCAATATTTTAAAAATTAAATTAGAGATTAAATTAGTAAGACTTTCGAATTATAATTTAATTAATTTAACTAATTAAATTTATAATTAAATTATAATTAAATCATGATTAAACTGAAAAAATGTTTGAATCAAAAACATTACCAGATCATGATTCAACCGATTTTTATCATAGTAGATTTTACCTTAAGAGGGCAGACAAGTCAAATTTAAAGTGGTAATAATGAACTTTATTTTGGTTCAAGTTGCAGGGCTTACTAGCGACTTTTCAGTCGCAAGGAGTCTTTCGGTCATAAGAGGTACTTGTAAAATAGATCAAATGATGTGATAAACTAGAAAACTAAGACTTCTTTTTCTTTTTTTTTTTTGGGTCCATAAGATTTCTTATATTTATACAGAAAGTAAATGCTTCAACTAGATATAGATGAATGGATCATCTTGATGAGATATCTTCACAGATCACAAGTACAACTATGCCTGATTAGTGCCGCCCATGGAAATGCTCAAACCATAAACATTAGGACCATTCTGAAACAACTTCTTCTCATGCTGCCATACTTCCTCCTGAACTACGCCGGCTCATTTTCTGGCTTACCAAAGATCAAGGGAAATTCATCATCACGTTCAGAGAAACTTTGGTCTTTGGACATACTCTTTAACGAATGATAAACCTGGTGCATAGACCACCTATCCTTGGGGCAAGAAACCACACAATTCAATGCAATGTTCAGGCACTGCAAAATCTCCTCATCATGTCCCCTTCCAAATATGGCTTTATCAATGCAATCCTTGATTCGACCCGCACTAGAATGCATTTTTACCCGATCCACTAAGTTACCCTTAAATTCTTCCTCGCCATTGCTCACTTCAAGAGGTTTGTGCCCGGTGACCAACTCCAAAAGCAAAATCCCAAATCCATACACATCCCCTTTTAACAAAGCAACCAGGGTACTTGGATATTGCGGAGCTATATAACCAAGTTCCCCCAAATCCCCATTCACAAAACTACCATTAGAGTCAGACGTAATTAGCCTCACAAGTCCAAAGTCCATTAATCGCGCATCAAAATCCTCATCAACAAGAATCACATTAGAACAAATGTTTTGCTGTATAATTGCAGGATGGCAACCATGGTGCAGCCAGGCAAGACCCCTAGCTGCACCCAAGCCTATCCTGAACCTCATTGGCCAATCCAATGCAACGTTATTCTTATGCAACAACGAATGCAGAGTCCCATTCGACATGTGCTTATAAACCAGAAGCTTCTCTTCTTGCACAACACAGAACCCCAAAAGGGGTGCCAAATTCGGGTGCCTAACCTGTCCCAGCCGGTTCATCTCCATCTGAAACTGCTTCTCCCCAATCATACAAGTGTTCAGCCGCTTCACCGCAAGCGTGGAACCATCCAGAAGATCGGCCTTATAAGTAGTCCCTGTCCTCGTGGAAAAAATAACATTCTCAGCACTGAAATTATTAGTAGCAGTCATCAAGTTCCCTAACTTAACCTTCACAATGGGTTTCTGAAAAAGAGTAACTTGAACAAGCTTATGACCCCTCAACCTCACAGCCCAATCCTCATCACCCCCAACACCATATCCACTCTTTTTCCTCCCACTCAACCTCAAATGGTACCACCACCACAACTCAAAAGCCAAAAGCAAAGAAGCAGCAGCACCAAACACCCCAGCAGCAATAATAAAAGCAAGGTCCTTCTTACTCAACCCACCACACTTGGATCCAAGAGGACCCCCACACAACCCATCATTCCCATCAAAATCTTTCTTACCAAAACCTTTAAAAAACACAGGAATAGTCCCACTAAGGTGATTATTAGCAACTTCCTTATCAAAACTATTAAAACACACAGAAGTAGACCCACCAAGGTGATTATAAGCAACTTCCTTATGAAAACTATTAAAAAACACAGGAATGGTCCCACTAAGGTGATTATTAGCAACAGAAAACATCTTAAGCCTACTTAAACTTCCTAATTCATAAGGAATAGGACCTGAAAGATTATTATTTGAAAGCACCAACTCATTCAAATAAGAACAATTCTCAAGGGTAGGGGGAATAGGCCCAGAAAGTTGATTATCTGACAAATTCAAAGACACCAAAAACGGCATCCAACTACAGATCTCAGAGGGTATCTCAGAAGTGAATGAGTTGGAACCAAGATCCAACCTTTGAATGCTCTTACCACAGTACTTGAGGGACTCAGGGATCCGACCCGAGAGCTTAAAGCCACGGAGCTCCAGACCCAGGACCCGGTTCTCTCTCTGGTGCCAGCAAGTAACGCCGACCAAGTCGCAGATGAAACCTACGGTTGTGTTGTCTAAACGCCACGTGGTGAGATGACCCTGTGGGTCTTGCAGAGTGTTTTTTATGCCTTTGAGACATCTCACGTCATCTTCGACCTGCGACGAAGCGAAGAAGACCCAGAAACCCAGCAAGGTGAAGAGAAGAACCACCAAGGTGTTGTTTTGATCCATTGAGAGGTAAAATGACTTGGTTTTTGATGATGAAGTTTCGATTTTTAAGGTGGGTTTTGGTGTTTAACAAGGTTGTGGGAATCTGAATCGACGCGTGAGGTTGAGATGGTGCCATTGACTTTTGTTAGGGGTAGATGGGAATAGTATGCAAAGGTAAAGTGCAGAGAAAAAAACGAGAAGGTGATTGAGAATGGATGGAATGGAATGCCAGAAAGAGAAAGGTAAAGTGCAGAGAAAAAAACGAGAAGGTGATTGAGAATGGACGGAATGGAATGCCAGAAAGAGAATGGTTAAATGGGGAGAAGTGGGGTTGGGGGTTTTGGTGTCTTTTTTTTCCTTTGATTTTGGTTTGTATAGTGTGTTTGATTTGATTTGGTGATAGATTTTGATAACAGCTTCTTTGACTGAAGTTGTTTATTGGATGAGAGTGTCTGACTAGGGTTCTTTTAGTTTGGTACTCAGTCCACCATGTGTGCAAATTGGTTTGATTAGTTGGCCAATGTGCACCCACCATTTTTTGCCGCTAATTTTTTATTTTATGTGTTTTTTTTTAAATAATTAATAAGTCTCTCTTTCTTGGCAATTGTCTTGTAGCCTAATGACGCCACTGTATAATTTTAAATTCTTCTTATTAATTTTTTAAATTATTAAAAAATATTTAAATATTTTTTTTAAATTATATTTTATTAACGTATATTTTTAAGACACATATTAAAAAATTAAAAAAAATATTTGTTTCAGTTTAAAATAATTATCAATTTAGGATATATACACAAATTAAAAAGATATTAAATAACCTTAATAATAATAAAAATATGTTAATTTAACAAAATTACCATTTTATTAAAATTATAATATTATTTATACATTCACTCACTTCACTAATTGTATTTCTTTTTCTGTTAACACTCTCTTTAAAGAAAAGAATTGAATTTAATATGAAGAAGAGAAATAAAATTTTATTAGTTGAGATATTTTAAAAAATTGAAATTAATAAATACATGTAATTATTATCATATTTCATTATTTAGTAAAAACAAAATTGATAAATGCTATTACCCTTAACATGTGCCATGTTAACAAAATTCTTTTTTATTTTATGTGTTTTCTTTTAAATAATAATTAAGTTGACAATTGTCTTATAGCCTAATGATACCTTTTCCTGTTTATTAGAACTAAATAATTCTAAATTCTTCTCATTAATTTTTTAAGCTATTTAATAAAGAAAACATTAAATATATTTTTATAATTTTAAAATATTAAATGCATTTAATTTTAATTTATTGTTATTTTTATTAAGCATTGAAAGAATTATTGAAAAAAAATTAAGAAGTTATAACAAAACTTGAGAAATTTCATTTCCTCACACCTCACTTTTCAAGTTAAATAAATCTCTCATGCCAATTGTCTTGGAGCCTATTGACACATTCTCCTGTTCATCAAAAGGGACTCTGGTGTTAAATGTAGAAAACAATTTTTAGTAAGATACAACTTATTATAGATATATTTTTTTTAATTGAGTTTATTATAAATATTTAAATTATTATTTGATATATATAAAATTGTAAAAGACAGAAAAAATTATACTTATTTTTAAAAATACTTTTATATTTATTAAATATTAATTTAAATGCTTAAAAAATAATATATTAAATTATACCTAACTTAAAATTTCTAGTGTGAGGAATTTCATTTTCTTACACCTCATTTTCCAATTTCTCACATATATTCTAATAAGGAACTCTTGTTTTACCCCAAAAAATAAAATCTTTCATCAAATGATTTTAAGGATTCATTTGAGTACGGTCTTGTGTATTTAGAAAACATAATTTCTCTAAATAGTAGTTTAAAGTTTAAACTCGAATGAGCAAAATGAAGAATGACACCTTCTTAATCACCTGAACAATCCCCTTTATCTGTTTTTTTTTTTCCAACTAATAATAATATGGCGTGGTGCACTTTATGGCTTGATTAAATATTGTTTGGTTTGTGTCTTGGACTGTGTAAGTTGAAGATATCACCTTTCTGTCCACATGTAAGGATTTTAGCATTTAAATATAGGATGTAATATATATGAATAAAAATTATCTTATACTTCTAAAAAAATATAAGTATTATTTATATTTTTTAAGAAATATAATTGAGTAAAAAAATAATAAAAATATATATATATAATATATGATATTAAATAAGATATAAAAAAGATATATACATTATTTAATGTAAGAATATAAAAGTTAAATATATATAAAAAATATATATATACGATGTAATACAACTTTCAAGTTTTCTCAGTAAAAATAATAATAAAAAGAAAATTGAAATTGCTTGATATATATTTGAGTAGATAAAACCAAAATCTTGAGAAATTTCTGCATTCTGTTTGGTTGAAATATTAATTGAACCCCTCCAATGTTAGATGTTCAAATTCTTGAATCACCATATTAGAGAATGTTTTACTTAATCACAATTCCAGCATATAAGCAATTGATCAAATACAATAACTATTAATTATGATTTGATACATACTTGATTTACTTGTTACTTGTGAGGACTAAAAACTTATAAAGCACAGATATATTATTTTAATGTCATATTTTTGTGTTAAATATGTGTTTATGTAAAATATGCAATGACATACATCATATGTGTTTGTAAGTATATGATTAAAAAATATTTTTTTTATTCGAACATGTCTGGGATACCACAAGATATGACAAATTTAAAATTAAAAAAAAAAACTTAATTACCATTTAAAATAAAAAAAGTAAAAAACAAAATAGTGATATACTCAATTACTAATTACTTATTATCAAAGCTCAATTACTTAGTTATTAGTACCACTTATCCTAATTAAATTTTTGGACCATGTTTTGTGTATGGCGGGATAGATCATATCGCCTAAGAGTGTCTCATATTTGCTGAGATGAGATGGATGTACGAGGAATAATGTAATACTTTAAGTATGTACATGAAGCATTTTACATCTTTCTCTGATACATATAATCCGAGGTGACACAATCACCTTAATTTTAGTCAAAAGTTTAAAAATCAGTTGCCTGCACAACCCCCTATATCATATCCTATACCATATCATGCACATTCACCTTCTATGAGTCCTTTAAAAGACACTTTGCATTTTTTTATTGAGGCACAAGGTAAAATTAACCAAAAGATTGAATCTTTGATTACGCAGGTTGTTGAAGAAAACAAGGATATAAAGAGTCAAGTGTCCAAATTGATGAACTCATTGAGTGTGAATGAGCGCGGTAAGTTCCCTTCTCAAGCTCAACCCGCATCCCATGATCAACACATGACACAAGATAATTTGAAGGATGTGAATGTCATTATGACATAAAGTGGTACATCATTACACATCTCAACAACAAACAAATCAAAAAATGTGGAAAAGAATCAAAATAATAGTGATGCCAAGCTGCACAAGGAACCTGAAGTGACAAAGAATCCTGTTAAGAATCTAAGGAATGAGCTCATAAAGCTATCTTTTGGAAACATGACCCTCGAGGTGAATATCTTCCATATTATAAAACAACCAGAAGATGATGATGAGGGCTACCAGATATACATGATTGACTCACTCGTTGATAAGGGAGTTTTTATAACCCATGATTTTGATTCTCTTGAGTATTTTCTTGTTAATTCTGAGTTTGATTCTATCAGTAATCCATCTGATGTAGTTGATATTTGTGTTATTTTTTATAGAACTCAAGATTATGGCACTCGGGCATGGCAATCAAAGTTTGAGAAGTTGCCTAAGAAAGGTTGGAGCATCGTTGATATAAAAGGTGTTCGTCTCTTGGTCTGTTCTCATAAAATTAATTTGGAGGAAAGTAAATAGCCAATGGTTGAAGCCGTAACTTGAGTTAAATGATCTAGATATAGAAGAGACTTTGGTAGACAACCCTATTTACTAAAGTTGAGATAAGTTTTTAGTATTTCGTTTATGTTTTTATTGAGTCAGCTTAAGTGCCTCACAGATTTCGAAGCCTTTGTATGTGGATGTAAATAGTGTCGGCTAACAAAAAAAAATCAAAAAATTCAAAACCCAAAAAAAAAATAGTTTGCGTGCTTATTTATTTCATTTTTCTTTATTTTATTTTTGTTATTTTTGTCATTGCTAACCATTGTCAAGGTGTAGTTATCCTCTTCCCGTCTTCTCTTTTTAATCGTTAAGCATTTCAGGTATGTGACTCTTTCCCATTACTTTGTTTATTTATGTCCTAGTAATTTCTTTGATGTATATTGGTGATTTTTTTTAAGTCTAGATTTAATTTTGAACATTGAGAACAATGTTTTATTTAAGTTGGAGGGTGTTGGTGGTGCAAATCCAGTATTTAAAATGTTTATTGGAACTCTGTGGCATATTTTCATGTGTCAATTTTTTTTTAAAATTTGCTTCACACATGCATCATAATTACATGTGTTCTCATTCTCATTCATAGTCATCTTCGTGAATTCACCAAACCCACCATAATCATTTTTGCTGAAGCATCTACAGAACCTCTAATGCACTCATTCAAGCTTTGTGGTAAGATAGTGGTTTGACACATATAATTAGAGAACTCTTTTGCTTAAGTATTCATGTGAGTTTTGGAGATAATTGAGAGCATAAAAATGTAGTAAATTGTGATAAGCGTTCATTGATCTGTCGAATTAAGCACTTCTTTTGAGAACATTATTATAAACTTTGGGCGGGTGCTATTATGCACCCTGCCAAGTTTGGGTGCACCATGCACCCAAATTTTAACCTGCAGTAGCAAGTTTTTTTTTTTATAAGTTTTTTTTTTTTGAATTTTTTTTCAGGCAAGAAATCATGGTGGAAATCACCACCTGAGGTCGCCAGAACCACCACGCCGGACCACCGCTGCCGCCGCCGACCACCACCGCCGACCACCCGACCGCCGTGCCGACCACCCGACCATGTCGACCACACTGCCGACCACCCGACAGACGCCACCGACCACCCGACAGACGCCATCGACCACCCGACAGCAGCCGCCGACCACCCGACAGACGCCCGACCACCCGACAGCAGCCGTCGACCACCCGACAGACGCCGCCTACCACCCGACAGACGCCTCCGACCACCCGACGACCTCCGCCGACCACCCGACAGCCTCCGCCGACCACCCGACCGCCGTCGCCGACCACTGTAGCCTACCACCCGACCATGCCGACCGCCGCCGCCGACCACCCGACCACCACTGCATCCGGCCACCGCCGGCCGCCATCGACCACCTTGGGACCACCTCCTGATAAGACCAAAAACCTAAAAAAAAAAATCTGCTCAGCAAGTTTCTTGTAATTAATCTAAACCATTGATTTATTTTATGAATAAATCAATGGCTTAGATTGGATGGTGCACCATACACCCTCTTTTAGAGGGTGTATATTAGAAATGGCCATAAACTTTGTGGTAAGATGGTGGATATACTTAGGATATGATGAAGGTCAACTTAGAATTAACGTTTGAGTCTTTCAAGCTAACTCTTTCCATCATTAACTCCTAGTAGCCAACTTTGAGCAAATAAACACATATAGCCTTTTTATTTTCATATGCCCACATTATCGATGCTTATCAACATTGGAGTATAGCATATATACTGATTTTTCTACTCTTTTTACTTCAAAGTGTATGCTAAATGTGGAATTTGCATTTTCTTTCAATTGAGTTTAGTAAAAAATAATTAAAAAAAAAGAAAAAAAAATCAAAGTTCGAAAGAAATAGCAAGAATACCAAAGTGACGTGTGTTTGTTCATCAAATTGTTAAAATAAAAAAAAAGAGGAAAAAGAAAGACAATCATTATTATTCGATGATTTGAAAAGTTGCATAGTACATCAAGTGAGAAGTATGGTCTACTAAAATATTTAATAAGATTCTCTTTGTATGTACTTAGAAGTTTTTTTGAATCTTTTTTTCATTTTTTCATATAGCCCCAAACCAAAGCCACGTTACAACATTTTGTGTTGACTGTTCTGATCCTAAGTAAGCTTTTGGAAAGAGTTGTGAAAGTCTCATTTGTTGGTGTTTCTATCATAAGATCAATGTTTGCTTGTTATTTGTACCTAATTGCTTAATTTTTCATGAGAGTATGTGTATACTCATTGTCAACTCCACAGTGAGATTCTTTACACAAAACACTTTTATACCCCGTGAGTTATGAAATTGAATCTTTTGCTTGAGATGTTCTTGATGTTGCAAGTGGCAAGACTTCTAGTTATATTAATATAGTTTGGAATACACACACACTATGTGGACTGCTACAGTTGGATTACTTGTGATATGGTTATTGAATTCTTATGATTATTTTGTTATGTGAATCTGAAAAATGTGAATTGATGGGTTATTTTATCATTTTTTTGAGTCTCTTTTATCTCTTTTGCATAAAAATTGCTAGGGACTAATAATAAGTAAGTTGGAAAGTGTGATGAGTATATAAAAGTCTTGTCTAAATACTCTATTATTAGGATAAAATCTTAGAATGTGATTAGAAATCATTAAAATTAATGTGCATTTTTAAATTAAATTTTTATTTACTTTAAAATATTTTTAAATATATTTTTATGTTTAATTTTAGAGTTTATAAAAACTAAGTCAAAGTCGAATCAAATTTAAATGATAATTTATTTGAAGTCCAAATAATAAAAGAGGTAGTGTAAATAAATAAATAATTTTTTTTAAAAAAAGAAAACCTAATCTTAAAAGGTGCCGGTAGCTTATAAATAGATGGAGAATGAAGCAAAGTAAGACTGTGCCTTGTAGCGCTGGCAAAACAGGTTCAATTCATTGAGTTGACCCGCCAACCCACTATTTTTAAGTGGTTTAGGTTCAATATTTGGACCCGTTTTCAATTTTGAACCTGTACAACCCGCCCCGTTTAACTCGTAGATTAAGCGGGTCAGGTGCGGGTTGAACCTGTTTTTTTCCCTTTTCCAGATCTACCTCGTGACTCTCTCTATCGCTCTTTCTCTCCGTCGCTTTGTTCCATAAGACTGTGACTTCCGTCACTGGTATCGCAATACGGTACGCTCTCTCCTTGTAACAATTATTTTAGCAGAGGGTTTGGTCTTGTAAAAATTGACCAACCCAAACCTGATCCTTGTCATAGTTTCGATACCGCTTTGCAGTTGGATTGCAAGCCATTCCTTATAGCCTTAAACTCTCCTCACTCCCTAGAAATTCCACATGAACGAGTCCTGAATTATCAACTCATCTATATTATCATCTCCATAATCAAAACTTGGCATCTCCAAGACATACAAATTGCTCTAATTAATTTTTTTAAATAATTGAATTGTGTGCTGTCTGGATTATTTTTGTGTTGATAATATTGACTAATTGGGATGATTGTGTGCTGGATTGTGTGCTTGGATTTTTGCATGTGTGTGATAGATTGTGTCATTGTCATTGTGTACTAGGATTTTTGCATGTATGTGCTGGATTATGCTGGTGCATAGTGCTCAGCTTGAATTAATTGATTTTTTTTTTTTGGTAGATGAGGATGTTGATGATGCCAATGTTATAACCTCAAGAGTGGAACCATCTTTATCCAAGGGAGCATCAAATGTTCTTAATCTAGAAGATGATTGATTTAGTTGTTTATGTAACATTAGTCTTTAAACTTTAATTTATGTTTGATGGTTATCAATTTATGTTTATGGTTTGATGGAATTGGAACTCATTGTTATGAAATTGGAACTCAATTTATGATTATGTTATTAGTTGTTTATCTACAATTTTTATTTTATTTTTTAGACAAATAACCCATTAACTTACTAATTTTTTCTTATTTTATTATTTATGTGAATCAACTCGTTAATTCATTTTAAAATAAAATAAATTAGTTCTTTTAATTTATTTTAAAATAAAATGAGTTAATTCTTTCAACTCATTTATCAAAATAAATCAATCAACTTCATCTTATATTTTGACAGATTAATGCGGATCGAGACAAATTAAGACGAGTTAGCTCGCTTCATCAGCTTTAGGGTTTGTTTGGATGAAGGGTTTTGGAGGAAAAGAAAGGAATGCCTTATTTTTTATTTCTAAATTAAGAGAATTATAAAATATTTATAAAAAAATAAAAGATTATTGAAAGGTTATATGATCATATTTTATTTTATTCTTTAATTTTTTTAAAAAATTTAAATATAAAGAATGTTTACTCAAAATAAAGAATAGTTCTTCCTTTCATTTCCTTCCAAAATCCTCCAAAATCCCAACTTCCAAACACACCCTTAGTGTCCGGCGTGCCGTAGGAGAGGAAAAGATAAAATAAATGAGCCCCACACGGCAAGGCCGTGTAAAAAGCAGGGGGAGAAAAAAGAAAGAAACGGAAAAGGTACTGCACCGTGCACAGTAAAAAGATAGATTGAAGATTGAAAATTAGAAGGTGGCACGCCGTTCGAGAAAATAGAAAAGAAAAAAAAAGAAGACAAAGATGAAATGCAGCGTGACCTCGATAAATATATAATGAAAATTTTTACTGAAATAATTTTATTGTATTTTATTAAATTTTTTGTATTAAAAAGATGATAAAACTTTGGGTATTTTAATATTATTATGTTAAATTATTTTTATTTAATTTTTTTATTTTATTTTTTTATTTTATTTTTTTATCAAATTATATGAATAAATTTTAAGATGAGTTTAGTTATATTTTTTTTGTTTTGTAATTTATTTATGTTATCTAAATGTTAGTAAAAATTGTTAGATATTAATTATAATTTCTTATTATGAATACATTTGATGGTTTAATAATTACTATTAATTAAAGAAATTTTATCATATATAATTATTATTTTTAATATTTTATTAATATATTTTTCGTGAAAGACATGTTTATCACTAGATGTTCACATGAGTTAAATTATTTGAGTATAATAATTTGACATAATTAATATTAAAATTAATCTTAGTAGATTCTAAACCTTAATAATCTTATATCCGGTATAAAACTCAATTTGTTTTGCTTTGCTTTACTTAATTTTGCATTTAAATTAATATTTATTTATTTTTAATCATTTGACATTTTTTAGTTTCTTTATTTCTTTAGTTATTTTTTTAATTTATCTCTATGTGAGTCGACACTCCAAAGTTGTGCTACAATTACTGTGTTATTCTTTGGACGTAATCACTACCTTCATCTACAACTAAGTCATCGTGTCAATGGTGAAAAGCAAAATGAAGTTAATCCTTAGATACTCTCTTTAATTTTTTTTTTGTACATATACTTGTATATAATTAGTTTTACTACGACAAGTTGGTGTCAAATAATTTTTGAAAAATATCAATAGAAATTATATTCCATATTTTTTTGTGAGGAGCTTACTAAGTAGTAAATAATGACACATATGATATATGTCAAGATATTATAAATCTTGAAGCTTATATATATCATATTATAAATTATGAATCTTTTCTTTAAATTTTTAATATTATATTATATATATATATATATATATATATATATATATATATATACGACGACGATGTCAGTATCCTACAAATTTTTAATTTTAATGTATTTTTTGTCTACGCCCAGGTGTCACGTATTCGTACAAATCGATTCTATACTTCATAACTAAAAACTTACTAATGATTGTTAAAAGAGGTTTTTTTTTAACCATTAAAAGTTGATCTCCTTAACTGTCGTGCAAAAAAAAAATTACAACCCAAAAATATACTTAAGGTTAATTGTATGATAGAAATATACACAATTTTAATAAAAATTTCACTTTTTGTTTTATCTCACGCTTAGAGTAGTCAAAATAGCACAGCTCATCTCATCTAACCCCTAATCCATGTGGGCTAGGGCTAAAAAACTCATAGGACCAATAGCCTACAAAGGCCAAAAAGCACACAGGGTCATGTGGGCTAGGGTTGCTTATAGGTTGGCCCACTAATAAATTTTTTTTTAACTCTATTTGCATGAATGAAGCGAATACATTATCCCCTTTCTCATTTTACTGAGTTTTACCAATTCCTCTGTTTCCTTCTCTTGCGATTCTTGTTTTTCTTTACAAGAAGAAAAAAAGAGGTATTCAAGAAAAAGATAGCATGGCGTGTGTCTTCATGCAGTTTCCTTTGGCAGCAAAAGTCGTGCCACTTAATTTTAAGCACCTAGTTCTACATGGTCCCCATCTTAATGACTGAAAGAAGTGTAAGTCTCCCCTTGTAGAGATTAAAAAGGCCACGTCTTACAAGTCATGCATGCTATTGGTTATTTACTTTTCTGTCTCTCTTCTTTTGTTTTTATCATTTTCTAGTTTCTATCAATAATTACACAAAGTGTTAGTTTCAAGAACTTATAATTCATACATTGTGCCATATTCCACACACCAGATTTGATTACAAGACTGTGATATTATTTACACTAGGCTCTCGCGTTACTTTTCATCCCCAAAACTGGTTATATATTAACTAGAATCAAGTTATGTCAACCTAAAATATATTTACAGATACTATAAGGATAGATAAGGTTAACATTACCAAAATTTGAGTTGCACTTTACTGTCTCCTAAACTTAACTGCCAAGGTGAACAAAAAATAGAGCAATATTCTTACTAAAAAGGATTATTCCATAATAGACTAGCACCCACTGCAAATCTAGTAACCCTAATAGAGAAATAACATCAATTACCACCTTAATTGCTGGGTAAAGCAAAGGGATAATAACTTGTCATTTATCCTTCATAGTTCACATTTTACAAGAACATCAATCGACTCCCAACATATCATATACAAGAAAAATACACACATAAATTGAAGTGAGTGGTATTATGAACAATCCCAAAACACGAATCAATCCCAACGCCTTATTATTCATAAAGAGATCAATCATTACTCATTAGAACACAAACTAGTCATACACTCATATTCATAGAGAAATGCACCATCGAAATTCAAAAACCACAGCTTCAATTCGAAGTAATAATAATAATTCATTAAAAAAAGTTAAAATATTTTTGCATCATGCAACTCTCTAATTAGTAATCATCTAATGAATAGAAAAACCCCAAAATCGAGTTACCCCAAATCAAAACCCTAGATCATGAAGCATCCACAAATCAAAAGATCAATAATCAATTGAAAGAAAGAGGGAATTGAGAGTCAAGAGCAGGTTCACCTTACAGAGAATGAGGTCAGGCATTGGCGGTTTTAGGAATAAAAGGAATGGCAGCACCATGGGACTGGAGCTGTTTGGACTTGGCGTGTTCCTCACGAATCTTCTACATTTGAAGCATCCTCTCCATGACGAGTTCGTACTCCATGCGAGATGGGGCTAATCCATCGTACAATCCAACCCTAACCCACTTATAGATGGGGCTTTGTGGGTTAAGGGCCAAAAAGCCTTACTAGCAACTTGGCTAATAAAATAAATGACCTTATGCAGGGTTTAGTGAATTGTCCCATGAGCTTCAGTCCAGATTGACAGCTTTCACACTTCTTATTTTTCCTTGGGAAAAATTAGGGGTGGGGAGATAAAATTGGAAGTTAGTCGCAATAGAAGAGAACTATGACTTCGTACAAATTTTACCTACAATGACAAGACTTTCAATTTTGAAGTTGTAACTTTGAGGAGAGTTTTACATAATGATCACCTCCAGTTCAAAATTACATTACCAATTACTTTCACAATTTTGATATACCAATAATATATATATATATATATATATATATATATATAAAAGAAATTAGAAGCCCTTGATATATATTTGACTATGTTTATACTTAACAATAGAAAAGTGAATCATGAGCAAATTCACAACCTTATAGGTGCTTGCAAGACTAATTCAGCTATCACTTATGGTTTGACAAATATTTAATTTGCTTGTGACATGCGAAGATCTAAAAATCACTCATTAAGATTTGTTTAAATGAGGAATGAAGTCCAACCAAGTACAAAATTATACGACAAATTAATAATGTAAATTTAATTAGAAAAGATTTACACATTTTTTTATGAAAAATATATTTTAATTTTGATTTAAATTTAACAAAAGGGTACATTTTAAATTTAATGAAAAATAATAGTTTTTGGCCCCATATGAAAGGTAGTTTCTGCCCAGCATGAAAGACTGAAAGTTAGTCCCTCTAAAGTTTTCTTCTAACGTGTAAGTTGGTGAAGCAAGAAGGTGTGGGCCTTCTTGTCATTGTTGATTGATCTTCTATTTTGTCCTGGTCATATGCTGGAGACTCATTTTAGAGTCACTTAAATTTTGATTAGTTGCATGCTAAAATAAAGTAATAGCTCACTTTCAAATCTTCACTTTGATTTCGTAAGGTGATAACTCACACTCTTGAATAAAGGATTCAGTTTACATGAACGATGTCTGTACTTACCATACAGAGAAATAGCAATTCAAGAAACTATAAGCTGGAAAGTTATATATTTATGATAATAAGAATTTAATGAATATAAATAATATACTATAGCTTCAATCAATTTTGAAAAAAAGGATCAATTATCATAAGAGATTGAGCGTAATAATAAATGAACTGTACTATTAGAAGAGGACAAATGTTCAAATTTTAAAAATATTATTTGTGAAGAGAGTCTAATCATACTTCTGTGTAAAATGAAATAGTTCATACTTAAAAGATGTATAGATAAAAAAAAAAGGGTAAAATTTCTCCTTTTTAAATCTTCCTCAAGATTAACATTTTATAATGCTTTAGTATGTGATGCTGATAGTTTAATTGATTAAACTATAATTGGTCAATGTGTTATAACCAAAATCTAGTTTATATTTGGAAGACGTATGGCCCCGTGGTTGGAGTAATTCTTAAGTAAAGAAAACATCGAAGTGGTTGTGATTTGTGGACGATAAAATATACAAAAGGAATTATTGAGCGGTGTGTTCCAATCAAATTTGTATCATTGCGAAACATACCTACTTGACTACTATGTGGTTAGATTTTTACTCACTGATATTTTAAGGCCTTAGACAAACCTCTTTCATCAGGATTTATTGGTAAATTCTTGTCTTGTTATTATTAGACAATTTATAAGACAAGATAAAAAAGATGTGGCTTTTCCTCTTTCACCTCTCCAATCCCCACAAGTTCCTATTTTTACTTTCGAACTATGGTTTGAATTCAATTTCATTGCCACTTCATGATATGAATGGCTCTCTACTCTCCAACCATATTGGGATAACATCCCTGCTATCATCCATATCCATATGGTATTTTATTACTTTTCTGGTCGTTGTTGAACTGTGTGAGATATTTCATATTTGTTGCTAAGTTGTCAAAAACCTAAATAAAAATTAGAAGGGGGTTTGAAGTGAATTTTACTGTTATGAAGTCTTCTTCTGTTATGGTGACTTTATGTCTTTTACTGGCCAAAAGTTGATTTAGCCGATTAGTATTAGGAGCATGAAAATTACTTTAGAAAAGAACTTCAGGTTGGTAAAGTCCACGGTCAAACGCAAATAAATTGGGAGAATGTGAAAGAAAGTACAGAAAATATTAAATATTTTTTAGGGTGATATATTGGATATTGCTTTCATTAATTAATTCATCAGAAGACACTAAACTTTATTTTTAAAAAAGAACTTTATTTAGTTTTTGTAATAGAATGTTGATAATGCTAAACTTGTCTTGAATGATATTAAAGTCTTTGAAAGATATTTTTATTTGTTTACTCTGTTGACATCATCACAAAGTTTGTTTTTATCAAAATTGAGTTTTAGAATATTAATTACTAATTTTTTAGAAACAAACTTGTTTAGATGATTCATATGAATGTAAGTAATTTTCTTATGCAATAATCATGACTCACTTTCTTTATTCATAAGACATTTAGCATCTTGAGAGGTAATATTATCAAGGTTAATTATATATATATATGTTATCAATTCTATGACCAACAAACTTAACTTGCTTATCATCCTTACTTTCAATTATGCAACAATTAGAGTAAAAGATAACTTTATTTCTCTGATCACATAATTGACTTATACTTAGCAAGTTATGCTTGAGTCCTTCTACATACAAGATATTATCAATTGAAGTAGAGAGATTCTTACTAACTTTTCTAACTCTAAGGGTCCTTCCTTTGTGGTTGTCCTCATATGTAACATGACCATGCTTATTGGAGCAAGAAATGAGAACTTGGAACCATCAGTCGTCATGTGCTTGGAGCAACCACTATCAAGGTACCAATTTGAGTTATTGGCTTTTAAGAACACCTACAAAACATGTTCAAATTATAGTTTTAGGTACCTAAACCTTTTTGGGTCCTTGGATATTAGTTTTGGGCAATGAGCCATTTAGAACTCATATTTTCTTTTGTCCAACATGTGATTGCTTCATAATTCTATATGTAGATACATTATGTCATTTCTTCCACAATGAAAGCATGTTATAAAAGGACTACTTGACATACTTGAAAAAACAAATAAGTTCTTATAAAAATTTTGTTGTTTATTAGGATTGTAGCCCAATCCGGCTTTATCAAATACACATCTTTGTTTTCTAAGTATGATATTCAAGTTTTCTCTACCAAAAGTGAATTTAGCAAAAGTACTTTTCAAATCTTCAATTTCTTTTTCTAAGGATAAGCATGAACTACATGAACAAGATGAAGAGGGAGCATCCTTATGTGAAGAGCAAGTAGTGCATGAGGAATTTGCACCAATTAGCTCAAGAGTTTCATTTTCTAATTTCAATTCCTCTACTTCATTGTTTAAAACAGAAATTTGACTCTCAAGAGAGGAAATTGTTTTCTTTGACAATGAAACCATTTTTGCAAGCCTCAAGGACTCTTCATGCAATTCCTCAAGGACTCTCAAACATAGCAACCTTGAAACCAGAAACACTTAGAAACCATTGGGAACCCGAACCAAGTCCGACCCAGAACCATACTCTGTCGTCCTCCACACCTACACCTCAGTGCCAGAGCTGTTGTCCTCATCCGAACTGGAACCACCACGCCTCCCTGCCATCAATCCAGTAGGTCCTTTATCGTTCACCTCCATGGTTCCAGCCACCCTAAGTGTCGGTGTCCCAACCGTCACCACAGCGCATCATCGTGCTCGAATTAGCGTCTGCGGTGCACCCTACATGCACTATCAGTCTCGCTCTGTGCTCCCTTGTCGCGACTGTAGCCAACACCACCGTGAGACCTTCCCCCTGTCTCGTGAGAAAAACCAAGAACCCTTTTATCTTCTTGTTTCTATTTGTTTTTTACTTGCCTTACTTTTACTTGTTATTTTATTCTCTCTCTTACCATTTCTATTGGCTTTTTAGTGTGGGCTTGCTTTGGATTGTTAATTGCTTTTAACATGGCCTATCAAGAGTGTTGATTTGTTGTGGTGTGTTTGACGATAGTTTAATTTTGGGCTGACCATGTTCTCTTTTTGAGAAAAATGAGAAAAAATAAATAAAAATACAAAAAATGAAAATAGGATAGAAAGAATGAAAGTAAATAAAAGAACAGAACAAAAATAAATTAGGGAAGTTACTAATTTAAAGAGGAAAATTCCATATCAAAAGAAATGAAAAAGAATAGTTGTTTATTTTCCATTGATGATTTGAATTTGATATGTTTATTATGTTCCCACTATTGTCATCCATGTTTGCATAAAATAAACTCTAAATATGAGATAAGATTTTGACGACGGAATAATTAAGATTAGCTATGATAGCAGCGATATCTTGACTTTCTTGAGGTGAGAAGAAGTTGTATGGTTTTGCCAAAAGCACTAGCGAGGTCATAATAATCTCCAATGAAAATAATCTTATTCTATATTACTCGTTGTAATAATATCATTATACATTTGTACTTGTGTTTTAATTTAACTCACTCATTTTTGTATTAATGTATATATCAAACAATTTAAAATTGGTCGACGACAAAAAAATTGGTAGAGAATTGGAGTACTTATCAAATACGCTCTTCTCAATACTCTTAAGGCCTTTATATTAGATCTCGTAATGAGCGCTGATGAGGTTTAATTCTCACATTAAAACTAAAATATTTTCGCAAGCTAAAAATACAATATTTTTGTAAACCAAAATAAAATCATTTTTGTAAAAATAAATATCCTCAAACAAAAGCGAATAATTTCACATAGTTTCAACATTATAATTGTAATGAATTCAAAAATCCTTTTTGTCACTTTCAAAAATAAAATTTTTCTTTGCAAAATCCCTTTTAAATCATTTTATTCAAAATATCCCATCAAAAATAAATATTTTAAAAATTCTTTTCGTTGCAAAATTAACACACTTTTAATTCACCACTTTCATATAATATGTTGCAGACATAGAATTTGTTCTAATATAATGGCTATTTAACCACACATTCCATGTCTTAGTCATTATCATCTTTGATAACGTGCTGACAAATGAGACATGTCAAAATAAAAATAAAAATAATTCTTTTTTTTAATAATAAAGGACCAATTTTATTAATCTTGTAAATAACATTAGATTAAATATGTAACCGTTATTAGAACGGACGACATATGGTGCTAATACATTCTCTATCAGTAATCAACCACAAAACCTCAAACTCTAAAATACAGACCATCTTTTAGGTATCCAATTGCATCATACCATTTAATGAATAAAATGATTGGTGATGACTCCCAATATCCCAAAGTTTCCTCTTCTTTTTAATTTCGTAGTGCCTTTCAGGATGGTTGCAACACTACTGTCATTAGAAGAGGAAGGATGGATAAGCACAAAGAATTGTCCTATTGTTGATACGAAGCTTTTAAGGTGCTTGCCAAGAACTACTTGGATATTGACTCCAAAAGATTGTTTCCCACTATTGAGATGCTGTCAGGAAAGACCATTATGACACCTACTGAGAATCTGATGCCTAAGTCGATTACTGAAGATTTGTAGACTTGCTTGCACAAATTGATTAAATCTCTTGAGAAAGCCAAGGAGGAGGCCAAGATGAAGGTAGAGGAGGAAGCAAAAAAAAAGTGACGATGAAAAAAGCAGTTGAAGGTAGAGAAAGAAAAAGAACATTTGGCTCAAGAGTAAGAGATGAAAGATAATGAAAATTCTGTGGAAGGGGTGAAAGAGAATGGAATCATCCATTGTAATCTTTAATTTTGTAATTAGTTTTCTGAAATTTTTGGTCATACATTTAAATAATAGAGTTGAATTTAAAATCACAATTACATATTCTAATTATTTGGTTAAGTTAAACATTAAATTTAAGATTATAAACCAATTATAATTTTGAATTTAGAATTAGAATTAGAATTAAAATTCTGTGTTTGAATTTCCACTCTAACTTCCAAACGGACAACTGTGATATTAATGTTGCTAGTGATATTCCTAATGTTGATTCTGGCATTGTGAAGGTAGTTAAATCTAAAATATTGACTCTAGCTGTTCATCATGTTAAAAAAACTTATTATATTTAATTGTTTTTAGCAACTTGATGTATAAGAAGGTGGAAAAATGAAGTTCACCTTTCCGTTATTAATGACATAGATAAATATTATATATATTTATAGTTTATCTTTTTCGCTTATGCAAAATCTGTGCAGCATTTAGATTCTATGTATATGATTCTGAATATAAAGAAATTGGGATTCCTTACTAATCTATCATTCAGTGATTCTTGGTATAATAGGTTGTTGTTCTAGACTGGTTCCGGGTTAGCAGATTAGCAGATTATGAATGTTGATATTTAATTTTGTTTATTAAATTTTAATTTTTATTACTTAATCAAGGATTAATAGTTTTGTGTTAAATGGTGTTTAATTATAATATTTTGAACACTTTCTTTTTCTTTTCTCTTTTCAAGTTTCATTTATTTTCATCATTGTATTTTTTACCAAATAAACAAAATGCAAGGCAAAAATAAAAATATTGATTGCAGCCCAAACATAAGCCCACCGTAGCTTAGTTATTTTTTTAAAAAAAATTAATTAAAATTAAAAAAAGACAAACAAAAGAATAAAACAAAAAAAAAACAAAAAATAAAAAAAATGTAGATGTTGCTTATTTGTTTTTCTATCTTTAGAAGGAAACAATTTGTGTTTTCTGTCTCTATGACTCTTTTTCTTTTTTTGCCCTACTCATGCACCACCACTACACTGCAACATACACTATTGTAGAGGAGATAATGTTGCTTTGCACTCCACTCACTCTCACTTTCTCTGCTTTCCCACTTGCACTGTTGCACGCACACACCTACTCACAGTTATGCATTCACATTTTCACTTTCCTTTCACGTACACTCTCACACACACAGATCCACTCCCTTATTCCTCCAAACCATATCACACACTTCCACACACTCATTTTTCTCCACTCTCACGTATAAGCTGCACTACAACGTCTTCATCTTCATCTTCATCAACCTCTTTCACTTATTAACATCAAACCCATCTTCATCTCCATCACTTCAAACACCTCACCATAGTCACCACTCTTCAAGCAACTCACCTTCATCTCTAACCTCCCGCCAAGCCACCACGTGAGACCACCACACATAACCATATCCACCTTCATCCGTGACCACCATCCACCTTCATACAAGCAGCCTTCAACCTTCATCACAAACCAACCACCATCACCACCTTTCTCCATAACCAAACAGCCATAACTTTCACCACCATTAACTCTAACCACCACTACCTTCATCTTCAACCTTCAACCTTCACTCTCAACACCACCTTATATTCATCATTCTCACTACCCCACCCTTTACCTTCATTCACCACCATCACCACTATTCACCTTCAACCTTCACTTTCACCACACAACACCTCCATAACTACTATCCATCATCATTCCACCACATCCAACCTCATCATCATCTTCACCCAAAGAACCACCAACGCCCCAAGTCCATCACTTAAGCCTCCACTATCACAAACAACCCACACACTCGCCAATCACCGTGAAAATAACAACCCCGATCTAGCCCTATCAACAACCCAAAACACAATCATCACCATCGTGCCCCACGCCACTTGCTGCCTCGGACGGCCACCCTCAAAATAGATCTGCGACCCACAAACCCGAAGCTCCACCCGGAACAGCATACCATCTTGTCCCAGCCACCGTGAGCAACCCTCTGCTCCACCGCTACCCACATCCATAAGCCAGAACGGCACCGTCCCGGCACCGACTAGATCTGATCCGTGCGGCCCGCCGTAGCTCAAACCAGAAGCCTAGTTATGAACCGTCGTAGCCCAAACCGGACAACGACTCGCCACACACTAGACCAGCTCCGCGCTGTCGCTCACACCAAATCCGCTCGACCCCGCCTCTGCCTCGTCCCGCAATGATGCACACAAGCCGCCACCTCTGCCGTCCCCCACGTCGTCGTTCTGCTGGTGGGAGTGAGTTTCCCCTTCTCCATTTTGTTTCTTCCTCCAGAACCAGTACCCTTGTGTTTACTGTGTTTACAGTTCTTGGGGGGTTGAAATGAGATGTTTAGTTGTTGTGTTATTTTGCTAAGAAAAAAAAAGGGAGGGATAAAAGAAAATATACAAAAAAATGTGTTGTTTCTGGCTTGGGCTTGGATTAAAAAAAGGGTCATAAATGACAAAATACAAAAAAAAAGTATAAAAAAAAAGAATAGTACTTTCTAATGTTTTGCTTTTCCCTTAGATTTAGTTCATTGGTGATTTGGATTTGATATGTTTATTATGTTTTTATTGTTGTCATCCATATTTGCATAAAATAAATTTAAAATATGAGATAAGATTCCAACAACGGAATAATCAAGATTAGTTGCGAAAGTGGTGATATCTTGACTTTTTTGAGGTGAGGGGAAATTTTATGATTTTGCCAGGAGCGCTTGCGAGATTATAATAATCTCCAATAAAAATAATCTTATTTCATATTACTCATTGTACTAATATTATTATACATTTGTACTTGTGTTTTAATTTAACAAATTTACTTTTGCATTAATGTATTATTCAAACAATTTAAAATTAGCCGACGATGGAAAAATTAGGAGAGGATTAGAGCACCGATCAGATACACTTTTGTTAATACTCTTGAGGTTTTATTTTGGATCTTGCCAGGAGCGCTGGTGAGGTCTAATCCCCACATTAAAATTAAAATATGTTCACAAACTAAAATACAACATTTTTGTGAAAATAAAATCCTCAAATAAAAGTAAATAATTTCATATAGTCTCAACATTATGATTGTAGTGAATTCAAATATCTTTTTTGTAACTTTCAAAAGTAAAATTTTTCTTTGTAAAATTCCTTTTAAATCATTTTATTTAAAATCTCTCATAAAAAAAATAATTTTGAAAAAAAAAATCCTTGCAAAATTAATACAATTTTCATTCACCACTTTTATATAATATGTTGCAGACTTAGAATTTGTTCCAAAATAATGACTATTTAGCCACCAATTTCTTGTCTTAGTCATTTATCATTTTTGATATTATGCTTGACAAAATGAGACATGTCAAAACAAAAAAAAAAACAATTCATTTTTTTTAATAATAGAGGACCAATTCAATTAATTTTGCAAATAACACTAGATTAAATAGGTAACCGTTCTTAGAATGGATGACATAGGGTGCTAATACATTGTAAACACCCAATTTTGTCCGGGATTTTTTGTTTAAAAAAAAATAAAAAAATAAAAAAATAAAAAAGAAAGAAAATGGGATCCAACTTTTACCCATTGACCCATTATCCTACCTCTTAACCCATTATCCTAACCAAATCCCATCAACCCATAACCGACCCATTAACCCATTGATCCATTCTAATACAACTCAAACTCATCATAAACAAATCTATCCTAATCAAATCTCATCACTATCCTAAACTTATCCTAAACCAACCCCAACACTCATCCTAAACAAATCTCTACAAACCAATCCTAATCACAATCTAACTCAAACATTTTAACTTAATCTCCTTCTATAAAATCAATAACCTTGACCTTCAGCTTCATAGACTTGACCGACTTTGGCACCTAACTATAACCTCGCTTAACACTCTCATTTTACGCTCACTTTCACCGACCTTTTTTTTTTTTAGTTTTTATTCACCCACGAAGCCTCCGCCATAATCTTCCTCTTCATCTCCTTCAACCCATTTGCAAACTCTATAGCCACCATAAGCCCCACCACCTTCAACCTCCAAATAACCACCATCTTCACCACATCACATCATCTTCCTTTATCAACCAACAACACCATCCTCCGAACCCGCACCCATTCCATCGAACCGACCGCACCGGTGAACTGGGCCGCGAAACGCACTGCTCCAGATCGTACGCCGAGCTGGACCGTCGTCCACCTGCGCCGCCCAATAGCATCACAACTGCCCCGACCGCTCCCCGCCAAATCTACTTTGTTGACCGCGCCTCACAAAGTCGCTAGATCCAGTCAGCTTCCGAACTAACCCACATCCCGCAACCCGTTCCAACCGCACAGCGTACCGCTGTCTACCA
Organism: Ormosia emarginata; assembly: GCA_029884605.1. NCBI lineage: Eukaryota > Viridiplantae > Streptophyta > Magnoliopsida > Fabales > Fabaceae > Ormosia > Ormosia emarginata. The sequence goes on from JAQQTP010000048.1 coordinate 13,039,521, forward strand.
CGCCGGCAAACCGGATCTGTGACTCAACCGCCCAAACCACAGACTCGCATGCCGCACTATCATTGGAATCGCCATACCGTGCCAGATCTCCACCGTAAACCCCCACAGTTCCTCTGCCTTGGTCCTTTGTTTCTGCAAATCTAAAATACCCCCTTTTTGTTTATTTGTTTTCCGTTAGCTTTTCTTTTATTAGTTTTAGTGTTAGTTTTAGTATTTCTATATTTTTTATTTTTTATTTTATTTTTGTTTTGTTTTATTTTTTTTGTTTTTGGGAGAAGTGGGCTTACAACTAATTGGGCTAAGCCTAAAAAAGATAAAAAAGGAAAACCAAAACAGGGATTAAAAAATGATGATAAAATTTAAAAAAGGTAATAATTAAAAATAATAATTAAACATTTTTCTTTTTAAAAAAAGGATTAATCGAGTTGTGACAACTTATTAATCTTGTAACTAGTTGTGATAACTTAATGATTCAAATTATTTTAAAAATAAATCACTATTTAATAAGTACTCAAAATTTGTTTTTTAAATAAAAAATCTCATTTAATAGCGATAAATTCAATAATCAATGGGTGACGTCTCTAGCGTGACGTGAGTTTCACCTATTCAAACCTTAATTTGTTTAACAAAGTCGCAACGACCTGTTAATTCAAATTTTTATAAAATAAAAAAATTAAATCTTTTCTTTAAATAAAATCAACCAACTCACACTAATTGTCTATATAGAACTACGTGACTTTGAGTTGTTTCATTGCACTCATGGATACGTAGGAGCAAAACTTTTATTCTGTCAAGCCAAAGTTTAAATTTTCACAAATTATTCATTTTTAGTTATTTTTTTATATAAGGGGTAAAACAAATATATTATGAGATTATTAAGTTTTGCATAATTAATTTAGGGTAACCGTTTTAGGACGGATGTGTTAGGGGTGCTGTGGGGTTAAGTCTCCACTCTTTCCTATACATAACCGACTCCCGAATCCAATCTGGCTCGAAAGACCATTTTTTAAAAAGGGTTTTTCAATTTTTCTTATTTTAAATAAAATTGGTAGCGACTCCTAACTTATTTATTTTGTTCGCCGCTCCCGTCGCATTCTCGGTTGCGACATACATTCCCTATCTGTAATCAACCCCCGAACCTAAACTCTGAAACATAGACTATCTTTTAAGTGTCCAATTGCACCATTTCATTTAATGGATAAAGAGATTGGTGACGACTCCCAACACCCGGAGGTCATTTCCTCCTATTCTTTTCATTTTTGCTGCCCCCTTCGAGATGGTTGCGATAATGAGTAACTCGGCCCATTAAGGACGACTCCTAGCTAACATTGAGTTCCTTTGGATTAATAAATATACTTATTTATAAGGAGTAAATCTCTTTAAGAATCTCATATAAATAGATGATATAGTTATAAGAGATAATTATTTTAATATATTCTTATCCTTATTAACAACATTTATTATCCATTAATATAGATGTGGACACCCAATTTTGTCCAGGACGCTAAAAAAAAAATTAAATTAAAAAATAAAAAAATTTAAAAAAATTAGAATTAATTAAATTAATTTTATTAATTAATAAAAATGATAATAATAATAATAATAATATAGAAAGTAATAAATCTAAAAATGATGAGGAATAGCAGAAAAAAAAAAAAAAAAAAGAGGATTTGGGCCTCGATCGGCCCAGAAACACTAAACTCGGATCCTCCACTCATGACCCGGATCCACCGAACCCGAGACTCACCCATAACCCAAAGACCCATTTTCGTTTGACCCCTCTCTCGGAAACCCTAATCTCATTCACCCCAAACCCCATCGCCTCACCTACAACAACCGTCTCTCCCTACCTCATCCCTATCTTGGCTCTCGCGATGCCTCCATGATGGAGACCCGGTGGCAAACCACCCCTTCACGTAACCCCGTCACGAGCTCCCACATGCCATGGCAGAATCGCAAGCAACCGCCACTCTCGTTCTTGCTGGAGCTCACGACGCGAGGATACCGTTTTTGGGGTAGGATTTTGCGTGGGACAGAGGAAGAACACACAAAAATGGAAGACGTGAGGGGATTCGAGTTTCGCAACACCAAAGTCACAAGTAATTGCCACTCCTGTTCTGACGAAGCTCAAAGCGCAAAGATGCCATTTTTGGGTAGATTGCAGGGGTCAGAAGCTAGATTTTACGTGGAACAAAATAAAGAAGTACAAAAATAGAGGATTTGAGAAGACAAGAGTTCTGCAACCCAAGAACCACAAGCAACTACCATTTCTCACCCAACCATCTACCATAAATACGAAGGACGAAAATGAGAAGGGGGTTCGGCTTCTTCTTTTTTTTTGAGAGTTTTGATTTCTCTGAGAACTCAGTAGAGAAAGGGATTCAGACTCATTTTTTTTTTATAAAAATATAGTTCTTATTATGTAATTTAGGGAGAAATTTATCTGTATTTTTCTGAGAGCGTTTGAGAGATTGTGAAAGGAAAATTGGAAGGTTGGAAGATCAAAAAAAGGGATTAGAGTTGTTGTTGTGCTCAATTATTTGGAAAAATCCTCATTCGGTATTTTCTTTCTCCTTTTTATTTCCTCTTCTGTCACAACTATATTGAGATTTGAGAGTGTTGAAGGAATAAAAGTCACCATATTTCGTTTTTGGTTTGATTCTGTGTAAAATTTGAGAACTTGTTTTCTGATGCATAAATATTTCTACTTAATTTAGTGTAGTTTTGTTGCCCACCTCTTGTTTGATAGATTGCCTGAGCCACTGCCCTTTTAAATCTATTTATGCTGAATCCTTTTTAGTTTGCAAGATGAGTGGAAGGGATTATTGATCTATAATTGTTGGTTTCTGAAGTGGTGCGATCCTGATGTTGTTCTTGTCTTCAATGACATATGAATGTGTCAAGACGTATGCTGGGTTTGATTTCTAGTGTGAAGCATGGTTATACTAGTTCCTTGGATAGCTTTTCTTGTGAAAGTTGAATTTTGTGTCTATTTCGTCCTATTCTATTGATTATTGCAAGAGGTTTCGTGCATTCTGATATAAATATGTGAAGTTATTTCTTGTGCAAATTTTTGTCCTGTGTGTTTGATGGTCGTGGACCCTGTGATATTCAATTAGTAGGGTATGCGCACCCAGGATGATGGTGCTGGTTCAAGCATGAGAATGCTCTGGTTCTTGCTGGTTTGGCTTCTTTTATTTGCTCTAGTGGATGGTTGATGGGATTTGATACTTAACTATGCTTTCTTGAGTTAGTACGTAGCCACTTTTCGTCCTTCGAATGGTAGAACCTGTTTTAAAAAAAAAGGGTTGTATGCCTGGTGTTAGGCAAAAGGTCATCATATATGTATGTGTTGTTTTATAGGTGCATGACATTTTTTTATTTTATTTTTTATTTTATCCATTGAGTCTTATCATACTGTTTTGGGAAATCAATTTAGTGTCATTGTTATTCTGTCTCCTTTTGTCATATTGGTATGGATTTATTTAAAACTTGTCCTGTGTCATGTTTAGAATCTTTGGTTCTTTTTCTCAGGGGTACCTTCTGTGTTATTAGTACTAATTTGATTTCAGTTGATAAAGATGCTTAAGAGAGATTTCATTGTGTTTATTATTGCTTGCTTTATTTAGAGAATTTGCATACCTGTTTATGGCTGTCCGTTCATAGAAGTGAAAAAGAAAAGTTCTTATCAGAATTGTGGTTCTTTGTTTAATTCCTTTTCAATTGTTCTTGTGATGTCTCTGATCCTAATTATTTCCTATTGTTAATAAGTCTTTATTGTGTCAATGATTGGAAGCATAAATACTTTCTGGTGAATGTCCAAATTTGATGTTAGTTGGCTGGAGTTCAAAGTGCTTGTATCATGTTCTGTTTTTCCTTGTGATTTTTCATTCCTCTTGATGTTGGAGTTCAGGCTGAGATTTGATTCTGCGTGTTCCATGACATTTCTTTTCATATGGCTGTCTATGGGGCCTGCATTTGTTGGCCGTGCTCTAGTTTAGCTACTTGTTACTTCATTTGATTCCAGATTAATAGCATTTTCTAATTGGACAACCTGTGGCTCTTAGAATTGTACAAAGGCTCATATGTGTGCCTAACGTGTTTTTATGCGAGAAGGAAATCTGGAGACATAGACCATTGGTGGCTAACGGTCCCTATGCATAAATTTGCATTCCTATCAAGCTCAAGAACGTGAAAAAAAATGGTCAAATCTTTTTGAATTGAAACAGAAGAAACAACCATAAAGAAATAAGCAAATTTGAATAAGTTGACGTGTAATAAAGATGATAGGAACTATGGTAGTAATTGACGTGAGGTACTTCATGTGAATATCAATTTTCTATTTCTTTTTATTAGTAGTTTATTCTTTTCCCTTCAGTTTTTATTTATTTAGTCATTTTTTTGTTAGTATTTTTTTAGAAAAAATAAAGGGTAGAAAACAAAAAATTAAAAATGATAAAAATAAAAAAAATAAAAAAAATAAAATAAAAAAAAAAGACAAAGTGAAATAAAATAATTGAATCTTGTTAAGAAAGAGCAAAATAGGATTAGCTGAGCTGCGACAGCTTGTTAATCTTATTCGTTTTTTTGTTTTAAATCATCTAAGTTGTGACAGCTTGATGATTCTTTTCTTTTTTTAAAAAAAAGAGAAATAAAAAATCAAAATCAATCGAGTTTTCGAGATAAAAATATTCTTTCAAAATAAAATTTTCACAATTTATTCGTCTTAGTGTACCTTTTAACAAAATAGGTAAAATAAATTTTTAATGGTTATCAAAATTTGCACAATTAATGTGAGGTAACCGTCTTAGGGCAGATGTATTAGAGGTGTTGTGGGGTTAAGTCTCCACCCTTCCCTGTGCATAATCAGACTCCCAAACCTGAGTTTTTGAACGTAGACCATTCTTTTTAGGTTTTCCAATTTTTTTCCTAATAAAAATAATATTGGTGGCGACTCCTTAAATTTTTGTAATTTAAGTCGTTATCCCGCCGCGATCCCTAGGTGGCGACTCTCGTTTTGTGTATATTTTGTTCATATTTTGTTTCTATTCATTTTTTCTTCTTCATTTTTTTTTCTTTTTCATTCTTTTGTTAATATAATTGTTTTTATTATTTAGCTCTCTTATTTTTTTTAATCTATTTTTAGACTCAAGACCCCGGGAATTCTTGGAAAGTGCGGACTTTGTCTCACTTAAGTTTGGGGGAGTATCTTTACATGCTTGGGATGAATATGATGTATTATGAATGCATGTAATGATACTTTTAAAGATGCAGTTGTGATAGCCAACATGTTTCTATGAGTTTCTATTTGTTTTGGTTATTATGATGGGTTCAAAAGAAGTTTCAATTTTTACAAGACTGCTGGTGTGTTTTGGTTTTTCATGATATGAAAGGTTGCTATTTGCCCCTTTGTGAGTGAAACCTTATGTGATTTGAAGTATGTGAAATAGTTTAGTTGCTTTTGATGTATGATTTACATTCTGCTTAGATGCAAGTCTAATTTTGAATATGAGATGAATGCATGTTTAGAAAAAGTTTATGGATGTATATGTAGAGTTTTGATTATCCTAGAAATTGTTTTTAAACTCTCTTGAGGCAAAATCCTAGATTGTGCATGACTGAAGAAATGATTAGGGCATTCTTTGGACCGATTGAGCCTTAAAAAGCTTACCCTGAATGATTATATCTTTAGGTCCCCTTTGAAGCCTAATAATTGTTTGGCCTTATTTGTTTTTCAAACCATTGCCATCGTTAACCTGTTAACCGTTCCAATGCATGTGAAAGCATTGCATTTTCTTCCTACCCTTCATTGTTTGTTGAGTACATGATGTGTTATTTCTTGAAGTGAGTCCAGTGAGTAGGGGTATGTATGTAAAAGAAAAATGAGCCTAAAGGAACTAAATGCGATCAAAAGAAAAGCAAAAGAAATGCTTTGTAAAAGTGAAAATAAAGAAAATGAAAAGAGAGAAAAGCAAAGCATGAAAAAGAAAGAAAAGAGCTTAAAAATGATTGCATGGTTCTGGCAAGTTGTGATCTTCACTGAAGAATACCCTGCTAGTTTCACTTGGTCTCAAGTCTTGAAATAGTATGTTCATGTTTCTCGATGTTTGTTGTGTATCCTTTCCTTCTTTTCTCGTTACCCAATACCATGGCCTAACATTACAAGCTTTAAAGACCTCTTGATCCTCGGTTGTGTGTGGTTTACATTAGTGGAGAGAGAGTTTAGATTCAATTTTGTGGATTTGATGATTCATTTATATGTATGTTTATAAATTTATCCAGGATGTGTATGAATTGAATTGCAGAAGTTTATCTTGCATGTTCGTGGTTAATGTGGATTGCATTGAAGGAAGCTGGATTGTTGGCATGTGAAGGATTATATATGTGTGAAACTAGTTTAGGGGCATTTACATACTTTTTATGGATTGAAATAATCATTACATACTAGTAGCTGGATTTAATTGAAAAAACAGAAAGATTGAAACTTGAAAGTGCTGAATGTTATATTTAAATTGTTTAAGTGAGTTTACTTGGTCATACTTTGTTTTGCTCGAGGACAAGCAAAAGGTTAAGTTTGGGGGTGTGATAACTACACAAAGTGTAATTATTTGTGCCCTATATCTGAGCTATAAAGAGTGCTAAAGTCCTTGTATTCATGCATATTTGGAAGGTTTTATGCTTATATTTGTTATATCTAATTCTGATACCTTTCCAGTATGTATTTGAGCAATTTGTGCATATTTGATATGTGATTAAGTGAATTTATATGTGTTACTGATTTGGTGTTTTCTCTATCATAGGAAGGGCTCCAAACAAGATGATATGTGGAGCAATTGAGCTGAAATTGGAAGAGAAAGCAAAATTAGCATTTCAGCAGACAATGCCGCGACGTGTACTGTTCAATGCCGCGGCGTGGAGATCCCCTGCATCCAAAGTCAGAGGCTACGAAATATTGAACGCCGCGGCGTGGGAATGTCAATGCCACGGCGTCCCTGGCTTAACTTGATACGCGCCGCGGCGTGGGCAAATCAATGTCGCGGCGTGCCTCTGTTTTGCTGAGTCTATAAATAGATTTTATTAGATTTTGTAAAGAGAGTTTGGAGAGCTCCGTAGATAGTTTTAGGTTTTAGAGGAGCTACAACTTTGTGCTTCATTTCTGGGCTGATTGGAGGCCTAGGGAGGCTAGGTTGGAGGTTCTCTTCCTTAAGGAAGAGGATTCAAGCTTCAAGGATCTCATCAATGGCATCCTTCCTCTTCTCCCGAGTTTTCTTCTTCTCCTCTATCTTTTGAGCACTTGTTTTGCTCTGTAAATTTGTGTTCAATGGATTAAAAGCTGTATTTAGGAAATACTTTGAATCTTTATATGATTATTGATGTTTATGTATGAATTTGAGTTCTATTGATGTTTAGCTTTGTTCTTCCATACCTATGTTTAATGCTTGCTTCTGTTTGATCAACAATTGCATGATCTTAATTGATGCAAATGACCTAGACATAGGAATTTGTAGAGATGGACATGGTGTGGTTGATGCATGTTCGACGAGTTCAATTGGATGAGTTGATTCGCTAACGGGATAGAAATATACCTTTTAGCCATGTATTAGCGTGTGTTTGAGAATAGATCGTTCATTAGTGAGTTTACACTAGTCCTCATGCAACCATAAGAACCATAGTGGATTAGGTAAATGACACCAGGGTTGATCGACCTAGACATAGGCTTTTGACTAAATCAGATTCTCAAGCTAAACTAACTAAGCATTGATGTTACTTGTAAGGATTGCATATCATTAATATGAAGTAAGAAGTGAAGAAGGATTCCCTAGATTTCCAAACCCATATATTATTGCTTTGGTAGTTTAGATTTAGATTAATTGCTTTTCTTTATTTTATATGTCCTTGACTAGAATCTAGCTGAGCTATTGGTTGCTACTTAGTAATGGAAACCTTGTCCTCGTGGGAACGAACTTTTACTCTGTATCTGTATTACTTGAACGACCCGTGCACTTGCGGTACACAAATGGTCTAACAAATACCTTGAAGGACATATGTGCCATTTAGCCAAAAGTGGGGATTGGGATGCTTTCATGGATGTGCTAGCCCTCACCATTTACGGAGCAGTCTTGTTCCCAAATATTGATGACTATGTGGATTATGCAGCAATTGACGTGTTTCTTGATTGCAAGTTTAACACCAACAATCCGGTCCCAGCCGTTCTAGCGGATGTCTATTGTACCCTGAACTTTTGTCACGAAAAGAATGGCAAGAGAATCCTCTGTTGCTTGCCAATCTTGTATGTTTGGCTCATAACTCATATTTTTAGTAGATCATACAAAACAGAGTGCCCTATCGCTGACTTCAATATGTACCAGCTGAAGACCAAGAGCAGCCGTGAGTGGGCAGACCATTTGGCGAAATTGGATGAAAAACAGGTTAGATGGTATCCTCGGTGGAAAGATGTAGAAACTATCATTTACCAGTGTGGAAGATTTCCAAATGTGCCCCTCATGGGTACGCGAGGATGTATTAATTACAATCCAGCCTTGGCACAGCGACAACTTGGTTATCCCATAATGGGACCACCTGCAGAAGTCCAAATAACCCCTTTTGTTCTTTACTACATGGACACAGGAAATGCTGAGTCACTTCAGAATATCCGGAATGCTTGGAACAAAGTCATTCGAAAAGGAAAAGAATTAGGAGTCCGAAGTTGTGCAGCCAAGGAAAGTTACCGCCAATGGGTTAAAGACAGGGTTAGGGAAATCAAGTTACCGTTCAAGACCCCAACAATCCCTATGGTTGGTGAATCTTCAACCTCAGCTTTGATTGAAAATGAAGAGACAAAAGAATTGAACGCAAGGTTCACAAAGATGAACGAGGAAAAGGAGAAAATGGAAGCTGAGTTGAGAGAGACTCGACAAGCATATGCAGCCTTAATGAGAGATAATGCTGAAAAAGAACACACTCTCAAAGGGGCTAACAAAAAGATGAAAATAGAACATGATTACATGCAGAAAACTAAGCATTGTCTGGGGGCTGCAAACAAAGAATTAGGGCTTCGAAGGCAAGAAAGAGACAGAGCTATGGCTGAAAACCAACAACTTAGGGAACAACTCAAAAATGCCAGATTAACTCAAAATAACACGATGCAGCTAGTGAAAGAAATGAGATAGCAAATGGAAATAACATCTAAGCAATATGAAGATATGATTAAGAACAACAAGCTCCATATGAAAGAGACGGTTACAAAGTACGAGACAATATTACAGCAAGAGCAGAAGAAAATAAAGGAACTGATGGGTCAGGTGGAACAACAAAAAAGGGACATCAATGGATGGAAGGAGGAAGCCCATTTTTGGAGGAGTCGCTTTGCAAAGTTAGCATGTTTAGCTAACTCGGCGATTGCAGATACTCCATATCATTTGATGAAGGCTGATGAAATGGTCAATCCTCTTGAGACACCAGTAGAAATCAGTGACTTCATTGAGTACTGCAAGGACCTTGTAGGGCAAATGAAACAAATGACCAAGGCGTATTCAGATAGAGAATAGTCTTATTTGGCTAGGTCATGATGTATTCAGCTAAGAACTAATGTATTTTGATTGTCACATCTTTTCAGTTGAATGAATGAAGTATGCTTATTTTGACATCCATTTTCTGATCCCGTATTTCACTTGAGACTTAATACTTTTGAACAAGACGTTCTGGGTAATAGTCACGACAAACAAAGATCAAAGATATTCACTTCCAATTTATTTGGCAGAAAATCGCTAACGGTCCTCTAGCAAATAATGAACAATCACTGATCTTTAAAATAATAATAATAATAATAATAATAATAATAATAATAATAATAATAATAATAATAATTTGATTTTTTACAATTTTCGTGTAAAAAAAATTTTTAACCATTGCTCGTCCTCGGAAATCGCAGATCGCACAAACAGGACCTACGAAACAAGGTTGCAAACTAGGTGAAAGAGATGTCAAGCTCAGAAAGAAATTTGAATCAAGAGGTAGACGAAATAAGGGAAAGAATCAATACAATGGCAGAAAGACAATCAAGGGTCGAAGATTTACTGAGACAGTTAACTGAGACCCTTAGAACAACAAATGGAGCCTCTGTCGGCACTGGAATGAATGCAAATATGAATAACAACGTGAATGAAGAAGAAGATTCTATGAATAAAAATCTTGAAAAGGGGAATAATAGTGCGGGAGTCACTCATGAGCAACCAGTAAAAATATTTCTGAACAACAACTCAGAAAAGGAAAAATTAAGAGATGAATTGATGGGAAAGATGCAAGAGCAAATTAAAGCTATGCAAGGTCCTAATTTATATGGCTCAGTGGGAATCGATGAGTTATGTCCAGAGGTTGAAGTTAACATCCCAAAGGACTTCAAAATGCCAGATTTCTCAAAGTACGACGGAAGTATTAATCCAAAGTTTCATCTAAAGACCTACATCACTAAGATGGCTATTTGGTCACGGGATCAAAAATTTCTGATCAATTTTTTTCATGAAAGCCTAATTGGGCCAGCTTTGGAATGGTACATGCAACTTGACCATTCGAGGATTTCTTGCTGGGATGATCTGACAAGCCTGTTCTTGGGGCAATATTGATTTAACATCGATACTGCGCCTACCCAAGAACAATTAGGGGCCATGCAAAAAAGGAATGGTGAAACTTTCAAGCAATATGCCCAAAGATGGAGAATGTTGGCAGCCCAAGTTCAACCACCATTGACTTCGTCAGAAATGAGCTCGTATTTTATGGGGACCTTAGGAACACCTTTTATTGGGTTAATGGCAAGGGCAGCTTACAATGATTTTGCTGACCTGATTGTGGCTGGAGAAAGGATTGAAAATCTTGCAAAAGCTAGAAAATTACCTATTGGGAATACAGAGAGCAGTTTTCCTAAGAAGGTGACACCCATAAAGAAAAAAGAACCAGAAGTCAGCTATGTGCAACAACAAAACTCACGCTTTCCTCGTAATCCATAATCATACCCTGCTTATCAAGCCCCTTCGCCCGATTTTCCAGCTTACCAAACTTCATACCAAGTAACCCATGTTCCCTCACCACATCCATATACCCCCACTCGTCCTGTTTATAATAATCGCCCTCCCGCTCCTCGAAATCCAGGAAACCAAGGGTATGCTCGACCCCCGTCAAATCTACCCCCTTTTTCCAAAATTGCCAATCTCCAATGCTGACTTGTTTCAACAGTTGTTCGATGCGCACCTAGTCGCATGCATCCCTGCTCGCCCTATGGTACCCCCATTCCCAGCTTGGTACAATCCTAATGCAAATTGCAAGTTCTATATGGACAGCCCAGGACACTCCATCAAGGATTGCGAGGTGTTTAAAACAATAGTCAGGAAGCTGATTGCCTGCGGAAAGCTAGATTTTGAAGAAGAGAAAGGGCCTAGCATTACCAGCAACCCAATTCCGAATCATGGGAAAGGAACTGTAAATGCATTAGAAAAAGACAAGGAAGGGGTTCAAAAGGTAGCAAACGTCAAAACTCCTATGAAGTTAATATTCCAAGGTCTGGTCCAAGCGGGCTATTGTTCTTCAGTAACCTTAGAGGAGGTAGGGTTTGAATATGAAGCTTGTTGTGAATACCATATGGAGAAGGGACACGATATTGAGAATTGTCAGGAATTCAAAACTCAGTTGTAGAGGTTCATGGCTCTAGGTATAGTGGATGTTACTCGGGTAAGAGAATCCGCAAAAGAAATAAATACTGTGGAGCGTTTAGTTCTTAAACTTCTGTATGCTGGTGAAGTCCTAAACTCTGGGAAGATTGTCATAGCAATAAAGAAACCTACACCTTTTTCCTACAGTGATACCCATGCTGTACCTTGGAAGTATGGTGTCAAAGTAGAGACACAAGGTAATGTAGGGCAAACCTCTTCAGTCCCTATCGCTCAAATAGCAGAGCTCGCACAAGCAGTGCCGAGTGCTGGGGACATAGGGGGAATCACAAGAAGCGGCAGGTGCTATGGGCAAGAAGATAAGGCTGGGAAAGGAAAAGTAATCAATATAGAAACAAAGGAAGAAGAGGAAGAGGAATTCTTAAAAATTATGAAGCAAAGCGAGTATGATATTGTAGACTAACTCAGGAAAACTCCGGCTCGGATCTCTCTTTTGTCACTTATCATGAACTCTGAACCTCATCGCAAGGCACTGCAAAGAGTGTTGAATGAAGCTTATGTGAAGCCAGATATTACCGCAAAAAACTTAGTGAACATGGTGGACCCGGTAAGGCACGTCAATGTAATCTCTTTCTCTGAGGAAGAAGTGGTACGTTCGACAGGAAGTAACCCGCGTGCCTTGCACATCACTTTGAAATGTCAGGGGTATGTAGTTACAAAAGTTTTAATCGATGGAGGTTCCGCATTGAAAGTCCTTCCGAAGAATACCTTGTCCCAACTGGCTATGAGTGTAGAAGACCTGAAACCTCAAGAAATGACGGTGCGAGCCTTCGATGGAAGGAAAAGAGGGATTATGGGAGAAGTGACCCTTCCACTCGAGATAGGTCCAAGTTGTTTTCAAGTACTGTTTCAAGTAATGGAGATTGAGCCCACATACACTATGCTATTGGGAAGACCATGGATTCACGCCGCTGGTGTTGTTCCCTCAACCTTGCACCAATGCTTGAAATACATTGAAAATGGATGCCTAGTTACCATTCGAGGAGAGGAAGAAATCCTACTAATGAAACCTATTTCAGTGCCTTATATTGAAAACACTGAATTGGAAGGGGACAACTTCTTACATAGCTTCCAGCTGGTAGAAGCAAAAACAAAGAAGGAAGAATCATCCTCCAAAGATGTTCACCAAGTTGTGACTCGCATCATGACTAATAACGGTTATCAAGTCGGGAAAGGTTTAGGAGTTCAGTTGCAAGGAATCAAGTCTATGATCACCCTGCCAGAGAACAAGAACAGATTTGGTCTAGGGTATGAGGCATCTTTGGAAAGAACGATGAAGCATGGCTTGGCTCTCGATGAGGGAAAAAGAGAGAATAAAGTGACAAAGACGATTCCTCATCTGAAGGAAACATTCCCCGTCCCTGCCGAAGTTATCAATGGAACCTCCAGTCATCAGGTCCGCCTAATCATTAATAATGTGGAGGAAGACTCAGGAGAAGACCATGCTATCCGGCTCTCCAATAATTCGAAACCTCTGAATAATTGGAGATCTGAGGCGTTATTTGATGTGGTTGCCATAAAGTAATTGTTTAGTCATGAAGCTATCTTAGACTTTTGTAATCCTGAATCTATGTTAACTTTTATCGAAGCTTTAATGTATTGAACTTGTGTGTTTCTTAATATGATTCTCTGCTCATGTTATCTTTCATCAAAATGTCAATGCAATGAACTTGTGCGCTTCTCAGTTGATCCATTGCTTTGTTTCTTTTCTATCTTTGACTTACACTTTTTTTAGCCTTGTCCAAATACCATATTTTCTTTCTGTCAATAATTTTCAATCTGGCATAAATAAATCTTCCAGGGATTTGGGTCTTGTAGAGGTATTGTCTCATGAAAGGATTCCTGAAAACTCAAAGATGGATTCTTATTCAATGATGGATATAAATGACTATGATTCAGATGAAGATATGAATGCCACTGAAGAGTTTGCCAAATTGGTAGAAAGGTCAGAAAGAGAATTCAGCCTGGATGAAGAGGAAGTGGAAGTAATCAATATGGGGACTGACGAAGACAAGAAAGAGTTAAGGTTAGTGGATAACCCGGAGCGAGAAAGCATGATCAAGTTATTCAGAACATGGATGTCTTTGCATGGTCTTATCGAGATATGCCAGGGTTGGATTTGAGCATAGCTTCCCACAAAATTTCGCTATACCCTAATGTTGAGGCGAAAAAGCAAAAATTGAGAAGAATGCACCCTGAAATATCTTTAAAAATCAAGGAGGAAGTCACCAAGCAGCTGGAAGCAGGATTTTTAGAAGTATCTAGACACCCAGAATGGGTAGCAAATATCGTCCCCGTTCCAAAGAAAGATGGTAAAGTCAGGATGTGTGTGGACTATAGGGATTTGAATAAAGCTAGCCCTAAAGATGATTTCCCATTGCCTCACATTGATGTCCTTGTCGATAATGTAGAAAGAGCCCATAGATTCTCTTTCATGGATGGGTATTCTGGTTACAATCAGATTCCCATGGATACGAATGATAAAGAGAAGATCACATTCATCACAGCTTGGGGAACTTTTTGTTACACAGTTATGCCGTTCGGGTTGAAAAATGCTTGGGCCACCTATCAGTGTGCCATGGTTGCGTTATTCCACGATATGATGCACAAAGAAATTGAGGTATACGTGGATGACATAGTGGCCAAGTCCAAAGAAGGAGAAAGCCATGTGGCAGTGTTGCAGAAGCTGTTTGAGAGACTCAGAAAGTACAAGTTAAGGCTAAACCCAGCAAAATGTGTTTTTGGTGCATCGGCTGGAAAACTCCTTGGATTTGTTAGTAGCAAGGATGGGATCAAAGTGGACCCTGACAAAGTCAAAGCAATACAAGAGATGGCTGCTCCTAAGACCGAAAAGGAAGTAAGAAGCTTTCTCGGGAGGTTGAACTACATCGCTAGGTTCATAGCCAATCTGACTAGTACCTGCGAACCGATCTTCAAGTTACTAAAGAAACAACAACCAGGAGAATGGGATGAACTTTGTCAGGAAGCATTTGAGAAAATAAAAGCTTACTTGCAAAGTCCTCCTGTTTTGGTGCCACCTACACCTGGCCGCCCTTTGATCTTGTACTTCACGGTTTTACAGACGTCCATGGGAGCGATGTTAGGGCAACACGATGAAACAAGAAAGAAAGAACAAGCCATTTACTATTTGAGTAAGAAGTTCAATGATTGCGAGTCCCGATACATGGCAATCAAGAAGACATGTTGTGCACTAGTATGGACGTCAAAAAGGTTGAGGCAATACATGTTGTACAATACAACTTGGCTGATCTCAAGAATGGACCCGATGAAATACATATTCGAAAGCCCTCACGTTTTCACACGAGTTTCCAAGTGGCAGGTGGTTCTTTCCGAGTTTGATATAAAGCACATGACTCGAAAATCTATCAAAGGGAGCGTAATTGCAGATCATTTAGCTGAGAACCCGCTCGATTACGATCAACCTGTAATGTTTGAATTCCCTGATGGGGATGTTTTAGTAGTTGAAGAAGAAAGGTCGGATGAAGAAGACACATGGAAGATGTTCTTTGATGGAGCAGTCAACATGTATGGGAGTGGCATAGGAGCAGTAATCACCTCACCAAGTGGGAAGCAATACCCTGTTTCCATCAAGTTAGAGTTTGATTGCACCAATAATATTGCAGAATATGAAGCATATGCGCAAGGGTTGAAAGTTGCAATAGAATTGGGAGTGAAGGAATTACAAGTGTATGGAGATTCAGCACTGATAATTTATCAAGTAAATGGGGAATGGCAGACTAAGGATCCAAAATTGGTTCCATACCAGAAATATTTGATGCTATTGATTGAGAAGTTTGAAGGGATCACCTTTTCACACTTGACTCGAGATAAGAACCAATTTGCAGATGCTCTGGCTACTTTAGCTGTAATGACCAATCTGGATATCCATACTAATGTGCGGCCCATCCGAGTGAGGGCACAAAATAAACCTGTTTATTGTTCTAATGTTGAGGAAGAAGAAGACGGTCAACCCTGGTTCCATGATATCAAACAGTACATTAAGTTCAGAGAATACCCAGGGGCAAATGAGACAAACAAAAAGACCATCTGTCGGCTCTCCATGGCTTTCTTTTTGAGCGGGGAGATACTGTACAAAAGGAATCATGATGGTACGCTCCTCAGATGTGTAGAAGCTAAGGAGGCTCTCACCATCTTAACCGAAGTTCATGAAGGGATTTGTGGAACACATGCCAATGGTATCATGATGGCTTGCCAAATCCTTTGATGTGGTTATTACTGGTCCACTATGGAATCCGATTGCATAGGATATGTTCGAAGGTGTCATAAATGCCAAGCATACGCTGACTGCATTAATGCACCTCCTGTCCCATTGCATAATATGGTGGCACCATGGCCTTTTTCAATGTGGGAAATCGATGTCATTGGGCCAATAAACCCAAAAGCTTCCAATGGCCATAGGTTTATCCTGGTTGCGATTGATTACTTCACCAAGTGGGTAGAGGCCGCTTCCTATGCCAAGGTCACTCAAAAAGTTGTCCTTAAATTTTTGAGGGCGAACATCGTCTGTCGATATGGAATTTCGGAAAGGATTATCACAGATAATGCCCCTAATCTCAATAGCACCGAAATTAAGAACCTGTGTGAAAGGTTTAAGATCAAGCATCACAATTCTACTCCTTACAGACCCCAGATGAATGGTGCGGTAGAAGCAGCAAATAAGAACATCAAGAAGATAGTAGCCAAAATGATGGTCAACTACAAAGAATGGCATGAGATGCTCCCCTATGCTCTCCACGTATATCGCACTAATATCCGATCTAGCACTGGGGCAACACCATTTTCCTTGGTATATGGCATGGAAGCAGTTTCTCCTATAGAGGTCAAAATCCCTTCCTTAAGAGTGTTAATGGAAGCCGAGCTAGAAGAGGCAGAATGGGTAAAAACTCGGTATGAGCAGTTAAACATGATTGAAGAAAAACGATTAAAAGCCATTTGTCATAGGCAACTATACCAAAGAAGAATGACAAAAGCTTTCAACAAGAAAGTACGCCCTAGGGAGTTCCAAGCAGGTGACCTAGTATTAAAGAAAAAACTTTCAAACCAAGAAGACGCCCGAGGCAAATGGGCACCAAGTTATGAGGGGCCTTACATTGTTAAACAAGCATTCTCTGGAGGAGCCTTAGTTTTGACAGATATGGATGGAAATGAATTGTCAAGGCCAACAAATGCTGATGCAGTCAAGAAGTTCTATGCTTAAAAGAAAAAAAAAAAGAAGAAATAAAGGAAAAGAAAAGAAAAGAAAAGAAAGAAAAAGAAAGAAAAAGAAAGAAAAAAAGAAAGAAGAAACCCGTTAGGTCGAAAACCCGCAAGGGCGGCCTAAGCAAAAGTTAGGGCATTTAAATCACGCAAAAGTAAAGTCGGCAAAGGCTCTCATAGGAAATGACACTTGAAGGACCCATTAAAACAACATAAAAAAAAACTGGGGCAATTTTGAGCAGTGGTGGAAGAAAAGAAACTGGGGCAAATTTGGTGCGGTGATCAGTAGAAGAGGATTTGTATCATTGGCAGTCAATGGTTATAATATCCATCTGAGAATTAGGTCCTATCTAAAGAGAATAAAGGAATCCTAACTGGGGCAATTACCTTTTGCATTGTATTTGCGTCATCTTTTGTATTCTTTGTCATTTTCAATGCCTTTGTATGCTTGAGAACATTCAAATAAATGAAAAGACCTTTCTTTTCTTCTCTCTTATCCTTTTCTTTCTTTCATACCTGTGAAATCACATATGTTTATTACAAAATGCTTCGATAAAATGGAATATAAATTCAGCATCATTGACTTAATAATCTAATGGCAATCCTCCAATTAACAAGTTAGATCAAGAATGTGTTAGAAGTTCCAAATGAGGGGAGAAAATGAAAACATACTCCCTATGCAATCTGCAATGCTAAGAGTGAGACTATGTGTCTGATGAGCAAACTCAAAAGTAAAGCTACCTCAACGTTTGAAGATCCCAAGGAATTGGAAATGAGTTGATAGCCCTAGTTTGCAAGAGTTTGTGCCCAGGTTTGACAGATCAAAACTTTTCGAGGAAGCAATTAGCATCCAGCATGTAAGTGAAAGTTTTTAATATTTTCGATCTACTGACATGATTGAGTTGCATGAATGAACAGTACCACATCTTTTCATGATCAAAAGATAGGGAGCTGCAACAGCTTGCAGAAGTGACGTCTCTGGCTTTTACGCCTAGCTTCACTGTAAAAGAAAAAAAACAAAAACAAAACAAAACAAAAAATCTTTTCGGGACACAGAAGCCCACTGTAATTTAATTTTCGGGACACAGAAGGCCACTGCATTTTAATTTTTGGGACACAGAAGCCCACTGCATTTTAATTTCAGGACACAGAAGCCCACGACATTTAAATTTCGAGACATAGAAGCCCACTGTAATTTAATTTTCGGGACACAAAAGCCCACTGTTTTTTAATTTTCGGGACACAGAAGCCCACTGCATTTTAATTTCGGGACACAGAAGCCCACTGTAATTTAATTTTTGGGACACAGAAGTCCAGTGCATTTTAATTTTTGGGACACAGAAGCCCACTGCATTTTAATTTCGGGACACAGAAGCCCACGACATTTAAATTTCGGGACACAAAAGCCCACTGCATTTAAATTTCGGGACACAGAAGCCCACTGCATTTTAATTTTCGGGACACAAAAGTCCACTACAATTTAATTTTCGAGACACAGAAGCTCACTGCATTTAAATTTCGGGACACAGAAGCCCACAACAATTTAATTTTCGGAACACAGAAGTCCACTGCATTTTAATTTTCGGGACACAGAAGCCCACTGCATTTTAATTTCGGGACACAGAAGCCCACGACATTTTAATTTCGGGACACAGAAGCCCACTGTAATTTAATTTTCGGGACACAGAAGCCCACTGCATTTTAATTTTGGGACACAAAAGCCCACGACATTTAAATTTCGGGACACAGAAGCCCACTGTAATTTAATTTTTGGGACACAGAAGCCCACTGCTTTTTAATTTTCGGGACACAGAAGCCCACTGCATTTAAATTTCGGGACACAGAAGCCCACTGCATTTTAATTTTCGGGACACAGAAGCCCACTGCATTTTAATTTTCAGGACACAAAAGCCCACTGCAATTTAATTTTTGGGACACAGAAGCCCACTGCCATTTTAATTTTGGGGATACAAAAGCCCGTTGTCATTTAAATTTTGAGACATCAGATACTCAAAATCAAACTCATCGCCTTTTACAATTTCGGGTCACAAAGTCACCCAACTGTCATCTGAATTAAAAAAAAGATATAATAATAATAATAATAATAATAATAATAATAATAATAATAATAATAATAATAATAATAATAAATATTTTTTTCAATAAACGTCAATTGAGCTGTGACAACTTATTGACAATGTGGTGACGTCTTTGGCTTTACGCTGAGCTTCACCTTGGTAGGATTAACAAGGTTGCAATAACTCGTAGATCCAGGTTTGAGGTCACTGGTTTTCAGTTAGCATCTTTGCCCTACCCATTCTCACCATCTCACACATTGCCAGACAAAATTTAAATCCACATCTTTACTCGTTTCTTACGACGATAATACGAAGAACTACGGTTATTCCTCGTATCTAGTAAGAAACAAGTAAAGAAGGGCAACTGTGGACACCCAATTTTGTCCGTACGCTAAAAAAAATTAAATTAAAAAAATAAAAAAATTTAAAAAAATTAGAATTAATTAAATTAATTTTATTAATTAATAAAAATGATAATAATAATAATAATATAGAAAGTAATAAATCTAAAAATGATGAGGAATAGCAGAAAAAAATAAAAAAAAAAAAGAGGATTTGGGCTCGATCACCAGGAAACACTAAACTCGGATCCTCCACCCATGACCGGATCCACCGAACCTAGACTCACCCATAACCCAAAGACCCATTTTCGTTTGACCCCTCTCGGAAACCCTAATCTCATTCACCCCAAACCCCATCGGCCTCACCTACAAAGAACCGTCTCTCCCTACCTCATCCCTATCTTGGCTCTTGCGACAGCCTCCATGATGGAGACCAAGTGGCAAACCACCCCTTCACGCAACCCCCGTCACGAGCTCCCACATGCCATGGCAGCAGTGCAAGCAACCGCCACTCTCGTTCTTGCTGGAGCTCACGGCGCAAGGATACCGTTTTTGGGGTAGGATTTTGCGTGGGACAGAGGAAGAACACACAAAAATGGAAGACGTGAGGGGATTCGAGTTTCGCAACACCAAAGTTACAAGTAATTGCCACTCCTGTTCTAACGAAGCTCAAAGCGCAAAGATGCCATTTTTGGGTAGATTGCAGGGGTCAGAAGCTGGATTTTGCGTGGAACAAAATAAAGAAGTACAAAAATGGAGGATTTGAGAAGACAAGAGTTCTGCAACCCAAGAACCACAAGCAACCGCCATTTCTCACCCAACCATCTACCATAAATACGAAGGACGAAAATGAGAAGGGGGTTCGGCTTCTTCTTTTTTTTTGAGAGTTTTGATTTCTCTGAGAACTCAGTAGATAAAGGGATTCAGACTCATTTTTTTTTAAAAAAAATATAGTTCTTATTATGTAATTTGGGGAGAAATTTATCTGTATTTTTCTGAGAGCGTTTGAGAGATTGTGAAAGGAAAATTGGAAGGTTGGAAGATCAAAAAGGGGATTAGAGTTGTTGTTGTGCTCAACTATTTGGAAAAATCCTCATTCGGTATTTTCTTTCTCTTTTTATTTCCTCTTCTGTCACAACTATATTGAGATTTGAGAGTGTTGAAGGAATGAAAGTCACCATATTTCGTTTTTGGTTTGATTCTGTGTAAAATCGAGAACTTGTTTTCTGATGCATAAATATTTCTACTTAATTTAGTGTAGTTTTGTTGCCCACCTCTTGTTTGATAGATTGCCTGAGCCACTGCCCTTTTAAATCTATTTATGCTGAATCCTTTTTAGTTTGCAAGATGAGTGGAAGGGATTATTGATCTATAATTGTTGGTTTCTGAAGTGGTGCGATCCTGATGTTGTTCTTGTCTTCAATGACATATGAATGTGTCAAGACGTATGCTGGGTTTGATTTCTAGTGTGAAGCATGGTTATACTAGTTCCTTGGATAGCTTTTCTTGTGAAAGTTGAATTTTGTGTCTATTTCGTCCTATTCTATTGATTATTGCAGGAGGTTTCGTGCATTCTGATATAAACATGTGAAGTTATTTCTTGTGCAAATTTTTGTCCTGTGTGTTTGATGGTCGTGGACCCTGTGATATTCAATTAGTAGGGTATGCGCACCCAGGATGATGGTGCTGGTTCAAGCATGAGAATGCTCTGGTTCTTCTTTGGTTTGGCTTCTTTTATTTGCTCTAGTGGATGGTTGATGGGATTTGATACTTAACTATGCTTTCTTGAGTTAGTACGTAGCCACTTTTCGTCCTTCGAATGTTAGAACCTGTTTTAAAAAAAAAGGGTTGTATGCCTGGTGTTAGGCAAAAGGTCATCATATATGTATGTGTTGTTTTATAGGTGCATGACATTTTTTTATTTTATTTTTTATTTTATCCATTGAGTCTTATCATACTGTTTTGGGAAATCAATTTAGTGTCATTGTTGTTCTGTCTCCTTTTGTCATATTCGTATGGATTTATTTAAAACTTGTCCTCTGTCATGTTTAGAATCTTTGGTTCTTTTTCTCAGGGGTACCTTCTGTGTTATTAGTACTAATTTGATTTCAGTTGATAAAGATGCTTAAGAGAGATTTCATTGTGTTTATTATTGCTTGCTTTATTTAGAGAATTTGCATACCTGTTTATGGCTGTCCGTTCATAGAAGTGAAAAAGAAAAGTTCTTATCAGAATTGTGGTTCTTTGTTTAATTCCTTTTCAATTGTTCTTGTGATGTCTCTGATCCTAATTATTTCCTATTGTTAATAAGTCTTTATTGTGTCAATGATTGGAAGCATAAATACTTTCTGGTGAATGTCCAAATTTGATGTTAGTTGGCTAGAGTTCAAAGTGCTTGTATCATGTTCTGTTTTTCCTTGTGATTTTTCATTCCTCTTGATGTTGGAGTTCAGGCTGAGATTTGATTCTGCGTGTTCCATGACATTTCTTTTCATATGGCTGTCTATGGGGCCTGCATTTGTTGGCCGTGCTCTAGTTTAGCTACTTGTTACTTCATTTGATTCCAGATTAATAGCATTTTCTAATTGGACAACCTGTGGCTCTTAGAATTGTACAAAGGCTCATATGTGTGCCTAATATGTTTTTATGCGAGAAGGAAATCTGGAGACATAGACCATTGGTGGCTAACGGTCCCTATGCATAAATTTGCATTCCTATCAAGCTCAAGAACGTGAAAAAAAATGGTCAAATCTTTTTGAATTGAAACAGAAGAAACAACCATAAAGAAATAAGCAAATTTGAATAAGTTGACGTGTAATAAAGATGATAGGAACTATGGTAGTAATTGACGTGAGGTACTTCATGTGAATATCAATTTTCCATTTCTTTTTATTAGTAGTTTATTCTTTTCCCTTCAGTTTTTATTTATTTAGTCATTTTTTTTGTTAGTATTTTTTTTAGAAAAAATAAAGGGTAGAAAACAAAAAATTTAAAATGATAAAAATAAAAAAAATTAAAAAAAAGAAAATAAAAAAAAAGACAAAGTGAAATAAAATAATTGAATCTTGTTAAGAAAGAGCAAAATAGGATTAGGCGAAAATGACAAACTTGTTAATCTTATTCGTTTTTTTTGTTTTAAATCATCTAAGTTGTGACAGCTTAATGATTCTTTTCTTTTTTTAAAAAAAAGAGAAATAAAAAATCAAAATCAATCGAGTTTTCGAGATAAAAATATTCTTTCAAAATAAAATTTTCACAATTTATTCGTCTTAGTGTACCTTTTAACAAAATAGGTAAAATAAATTTTTAATGGTTATCAAAATTTGCACAATTAATGTGAGGTAACCATTTTAGGGCGGATGTATTAGGGGTGCTGTGGGGTTAAGTCTCCACCCTTCCCTGTGCATAATCAGACTCCCGAACCTGAGTTTTTGAACGTAGACCATTCTTTTTAGGTTTTCCAATTTTTTCCTAATAAAAATAAAATTGGTGGCGACTCCTTAAATTTTGTAATTTAAGTCGTTATCCCGCCGCGATCCCGG
Organism: Ormosia emarginata; assembly: GCA_029884605.1. Classification (NCBI taxonomy): domain Eukaryota; kingdom Viridiplantae; phylum Streptophyta; class Magnoliopsida; order Fabales; family Fabaceae; genus Ormosia; species Ormosia emarginata. Next base: position 13,062,440 of record JAQQTP010000048.1, read on the forward strand.
TCGCGACAATAGATTTAAACGTGATTCTTTTTTTTATCATGACTCTCATATAAATATTATACAATATAGTAATGGTATGCATCAAAACCCAAAATGCTCTACTCACCTTATGCAAGGTCTACTTGAGCGTCGGAGTACCTTTTGCAGATACCCACTCCTCGCACCATTGTCGCTGCCTCCGTGTTACAGAGGAAATCACCTTTATCAACCTTATTCAGGTAATCCTCTGAAACCTATTAAGAACATTAACATCATCTATGGGAAACGATAAACTTTAAATCCTACCACCACCGTCATGGTAACTACTAGACAGAATCACGTCTCTGTTGTGCAAAACCAGTCATTCACCAGTCGCCAACGTGACTCCGCCTTCGCTCAAGACCTAGTTGCTCAACCGGAATCTAGACATGATGGAGTATAAGCTTCCCTCTCCAGCGAGAACCCTTCTCCTCCGCTGTAGCGTGTTCTAGCAACGTAGTTGGTCGATTCACATGGAGCCCCCTCAGGCAATGCCAGACCATGGATTTCGACGTTGTAGCGTCTCAGTGCTAGAGATAATAACAAAGGTGTTCTGTCTCAGCAGGATGAATCATACCTCCCTAAGTTATCACAAAGAGAACTGATCTACTTGGTTAGACTCCAAGACAAACACATTCATGAATTAGAAAGAGCTGTTCACCCAGAAAGGGAAGACGAGAATTGGGTTCACCATAAGAATCGTAACAATCGAAGAAAGTCAACCTAGGATAGAGACCGCGATCTAGAAAATTCTTGGATAGCAGAACCCAGACAAAGGGTTGAGAACCCAATAAGAGAAAATCGCAGAAAATAAGAACTCGGGACATGAAGATTAATCAAGCAAAATCAACATTTCTCTGACGAGTTGATGACTTACTAGATTCTTAGACACTTCAAATACCCAATTAACATTGAAGCCTATGATGGGACCTCTGATGTGTATGAAACAACATCATATTTTGGTCTTGTGTTGCATGCATTCTTAGGCATTTTAGGTATTTTAGTTTCTCTTTTTATTTGTTTTTCCCCTTAGTTCAGATAACTGTGGTGTTTTCAGTGTTGTTGTGCAGGATTGGTGCTTAATTGGCCTTGAAATGGATAGAAAGCTTGCATAATTGAAGTTGTAGCTTAAAGGATAGCAATTTGGGACAAAAAGCTCACTCTAGAGAGATCCACGACCTGCCTGTGGAATTCTCCATGGCCATGGATTGAGCAGCTGCGTGAAGAAGCAAAAGAAAATTTCCAAGGAGTTCAACGGCCTGGCCGTGGAATGATCCACGACATGGAACTCAGACAGCAAGTTCCACGGCCTGACTGTGGAATGATCCACGGTCGTGGATCGCTATCCGTGTTAGATTTTTAAGTTCGTTTTTCTTCCTTTTTGTGGGTTTGGATCAGTTTAGACTCCTTGGGTATATATAATTGTTCTAAATACAATATTAGGGTTCCAATTTGGTTTTGAAGGAGGCACATTGAGAGGCTCTTGATCTTCATCTTTCTCCTCTCTTCTCTTTTAGATTACGGGTTTGGATGTTCTTAAATTTGATTTCTTGTTTCTTCTTCTCCATATCTGAGTAGTTTCTTTTGTTTCTAGGATTGGGCAATGCCCTTTGATACATTGATGATGATTAATTGACTTTGTTTATCCCTTTTATTAATCTTGAATGTTCTTTGATGCAATCTTTATTGCGCTTATTCACGTGAATTTGTTGGCCACTTATTTGCATCTCATAGATATATAGGGACGTACTGAGAGGTGAACCTAGGTGTTGGAACCATAATAATTGAACTTAAGGTCTAAATCACGAGAGTATATTTAGCCTTTCGAGGATATAATGAATTACTATAAAGCGTAATGTGTTCTTGGAAGAAAGAACATTAACTAATTTAGGGTAATTCACCTTCAATTGAATTTCAGTTTTAATGAAAGGATTGTTTATTAGGAGTTTTGTATAATTGTGGTTACCCCCAATCCTGGAAGCTTTCTTGAATTTGAAAGTCATTCTTAAACAATTTGCTATTTTTGTTCTCAATTTTGCACCTTGACATTTATTTATTTAATTACTTAGTTACTACGTTCTTATCACTCCACAACTATATTCTCTTGTTTAATTTAATTGAATTAATTAATTAATTAGTATTCATAGACATAGTCCCTGTGGATTCGATCTTTTTATTACTTGACGACGAAATCGTACACTTACGGATTTCACACACCAACCTTAGACCCCCAAGAGCACTTGGATGCTTATTGTGAACACCCAATTTTGACCGGACTCAAAAGTCAATATAATAAAAAATAAAAAATAAAAATAAAAAATAAAATTTGAAAATAAAAATAAGAATAAGAAATTCAGCTAATTCAAGGCCACATTCCTACCTATTTTCTTAGCCCAAATACAGGCCCACCTTAGTCTCGTAAAAAAATAAAAAATAAAAAAAGAGAAAACAAAAATGAATAAAAAATACAGAGGTGTTGCTTTGTTTGTTTTTTTTCTTCTAGTTTGGGAAGGAAACATTTTTCTTTTCTTGCATTATGTTGCTTTTTCTCTTTTTGGGCATGCATTATGCTCTGCTGCAGCACACCCTCCCCACCACCTTCACGTCCTTCACACCTGCTATAGCTCACACACCCAGCAGCACCAAAAGGCTGCATTGTCTCCACTCACTCTCACTTTACGCACTGCTGCACGACACACACACACAACATTGGTTTTTTTTTTCTTTTCTTTCTCTGGCTTTTCATGATAAAACAGAGAAGTAATAGGGGAGCATTGGGTTTTTTTTTTTCGGGCTTTTCAAAGTGAACGAGATCACTCTCATACACTCATTCACGTAAGGCAAAGGGGGGGGATTCTTCATTTGATTTTTCCTCTTCACCATTTTTTTGATCCCCACAAAAACACTATCACCTTTTTTTTAGCCTCCCATCTCCATCCACCCTTCATCTTCATCCTCACCAAAACCAAAACCTGAACTTACCCTTGTGAACAAACAAACCAGAAAATCTAAACAAACCGGAAGATCAATCCCTCCAACCGACCACCATCCCATACCCCTCTTCCTCCACCCATAACCAAAGACAGCCACCCATCACCATGGCAACTCCCCATTACCACCTCTAACACTCATGAGCCCAGCCCCCAAGCCACTTTGTGACCCTCCACGGAATCCCCAAGTCCGAAAATCACCGAACCACCATCTTCACCAAGAATCCTCCACGCCGCCGAGCCACCACGCGTAGCTCCGCCCCTCCACGCGAACCAAAGCTGCAACGTCAGATCTGCGAGCCCAGCAGCCCGCATCCGACCAACCCGCACCGCTCAAGCTCCGACCGCGGCATCTACCGTCCAGCCGTAGGGAGCCACCCTCAAGCCCCATCTCCTCTGTTTTGTATTCATTTTACAGAGAAGTCTTTTCTTCTGCTTTCTGTTTTCTTATTACTTTTTTTTTCTTTCTTGATTATATGTCTTTGATGATTCGGACCCTTTGAGAAAAAAAAACAAAACAAAACCCAGAACCGTGCCTTCTTCCCGTTTGTAGTTGTGTTTTTTTTAATTATTATTATTATTGGGTTTGAATTTAATCTTAAAATCTTCACTTAAGTAAAACTTATGCCTACGTGGGTCAATATTTGGGATTTGGGCTCATTTATGCAAAATGAATTATTTGGGCCTAATGGTGTTACGGTAGCTTAAGGCTTCATAATGGAATAATTATCTTAGTTGTATCTTTAATGATTGCTTAATTATATATATATATTCGGTTTGAATAAAACAAAAGGGAAAATTTTGTTTTTTTTCTTCTTTTAAGAAAAATAATAAAATAGGATTAGTGAATTTGTAATGACTTGTTAATCTTGTATTTTTTTTAAAAAAAATCATCTAAATTGTGACAATTTGATGATTTGTCTTAAAAAAAAACAAATAAAAATAAAAATTGAATTTTGTAGAGAAAGAATAAAATGGGATTAACTGAGCTGCAACAGTTTGTTAATCTTATAATTTTAAAAATCATCTAAGTTGTGACAAATAGATAATTTGTTTTAACAAAATTAAACATAAAATAATTGAGCTTTGTTAGGAAATAATAAATTTGGATTAGCTGAGCTGCGACAGCTTGTTAATCCTGTAACTCTTAGAATTGTCTGAGTTGCGACAACTTGACGATTCTTTCTTTTCTAAAATAATAATAATAAAAAATCAAATGAATTTTCAAAACAAAAATATTTCTAAAACTAAAAATAAACAACCCACAATCGTTTTCTAAAGAACTACGTGACTTTGAGTTCCTCATTGCACCTGAGGGTACGTAGGAGCAGAATCACAATTCTGTCAAGCCAAAAAATTAAATTTTTATAATTTATTTATTTATTTAGTTTATCTTTTAATAAATGGGTAAAATAAATATTTTAAAAGTTATACAAATTGCGCAACTAATTTAAGGTAACCGTCTTAGGACGGATGTATTAGGGGTGCTGTGGGGTTTAGTCTCCACCCTTCCCTATGCATAATTAGACTCCCGAACTCGAGTTTTTGAATGCAGACCATCTTTTTAGGTTTTCCAGTTTTCCCTAATAAAATTGGTGGCGACTCCCTTTTAAATTTTGTTAATTTAAGTCGTTATCCCGCCGCGATCCCGGTCGCGACAGTTGGCGACTCCACTGGGGATCTTTGAGAGTCAAGCCTTTGTAAATTGGTTGTGCATTTTTTTGTGACATTTATATGTGTGTTTTACCCTTTTTGTTTTATTTTATTTTTCTTTCTTTGTTTAATTTGTCTATTGGTTATTTTAACTGTGATTTTATATTTATTATGCAAACCTTAGGATAGAGGATTCTTGGGAATTTGTTTTGCATTTATTTTGTTAGAATATAAAGATTTGTATGTTCCTTACACACACCGCACTTACACATTTCTCACACACCTTCGAGTGGGGCCCTATACCCGGGTCTAAGTGAAGCCTAAGTTAGGTAGAGATTGCGTAGTGGTAGCCATTTTGGATGTACATCCTGTTTGGTTATCGCGAAAATCTCATCTAGAGTGTGCCTTTTTCATGAATGTCCACACCTAGTGGTTTACCCACTGTTGTGGTCAACTTTCTGAAATGGGACTTAGCTCTAGGGATCTTTAAAATAGTAAAGTCACCCAATGAGAGTTATCACGAATCAGGAAGACCCTTAGGGTAGAATTCCCCAAGTTTAGGGCAACCTCACTAGGACACAAAGGGAGCGTATTTTTTTTATCTATCTTCTCCTCACATCTTTCATTTTTGCATTGAATTTTTTTTAAAAAAAAAAATAAAATAAAATTTGAACCTTTGCTTGTCCTCGAAAAACGCAGATCACACAAACTCGAACTTACGAAACGAGGTCGCAAACTAGGCTGCAACAGATGTCAAATTCAGAGAGAAATTTGGGTCGAGAGATGGATGAAATGAGGAAAAGAATTGATGCAATGACAGAAGGACAATTAAGGGTCGAGAATTTACTGAGACAATTAATCGAGACCCTTAGAACAACAAATGTAACCCCTGTCGGCGCTGGAACAAATGCAAATGAAGGAGATGGTTCCATGAACAAAAGTTCTGAAGGGGAGAATCATAATGCAAAAGCTGCTCAGGAACAGTTATTGAAGATATTCCTGAATAGTAACACAGAAAGAGAAAAATCAAGAGATGAATTGATCGAAAAGATGCAAGCACAAATTAAAGCCATTCAAGGCCCTAACTTGCATGATTCGGTGGGAATCAATGAACTGTGTCCGGAGGCCGAAGTCAATATCCCTAAGGACTTTGAAATTCCAGACTTCTCAAAGTACGATGGAAGCACCAATCCAAAGTTTCATCTGAAAACTTACATCACCAAAATGGCCATTTGGTCACGTGATCAGAAATTTCTAATCAATTTCTTTCATGAAAGCCTGACTGGGCCAGCTTTGGAATGGTATATGCAGCTTGACCACTCGAGGATTTCTTGCTGGGATGATTTGACAAATCTATTCTTAGGGCAATATCGATTCAACATCGACACTGCACCTACCCGAGAACAGCTAAGAGCAATGCAAAAGAAGAGTGATGAGATTTTCAAGCAATATGCTCAAAGATGGAGAATGTTGGCAGCCCAAGTTCAACCACCATTGACTTCGTCAGAGATGAGCTCGTACTTCATGGAGACCTTAGGAGCCCCTTTTATTGGGTTGATGGCAGGGGTTGCTTATGAGAATTTTTCTGACTTAATTTTGGCAGGAGAAAGGATTGAGAACCTTGAAAGATCAGGTAAGTTACCTGCTGAAGATACAGAAAGTAGCTTTCCTAAGATGGTGGAACCGACGATGGAGGAAGAATCGAGGAAGTCAGTGCTTACCAGACCTCATACTAAGTTCCTTCGCCGCGTTCATATGTCCTAACTCATCCTGTCTATACCAAGCGCCTTCAGCAACTCGAAACCCCTGAACAATTGGAGATTTGAGGTGTTTGATTGCCATCTTAGACTTTTGTGATGCTTGAACTTATGTAAACTCTCTTGAAGCATTAATGTAATAGATTTGCATGGATCCCAACATTCTTGGCACGCATGTTCTTATCATTTCTTTCTTGTCACTCTTTCATTTCCTTTACTTGATTTCTTTTAGTTCGGATCCCATTGGATTCTTAATCCAGAAAAAAAAACTTTTGGTGGTCATGAAGTCCACATGTACAGGTGCCCTTTTCTAAGACAAAAAAAAAAGACAAAAAGAAAAAAAAAGGAATCAGTCAATTGGAAAAATAAAATGGAGCAAATGAGTATTTACTTGTTATGCACAATATTTTTGTCTCTAAATTAAAATTTCTGAAAATGAGCAAGCAAGATTTGAAATGAAGATTGGTCATCTTTCTCTCTCTTTCACAAAATTCATAACTTCATTATCCCTCGTTATCCCTTTTGAGCCTAAAAGTTTTTTTTTCGACAAACCATGGACAAGGACCACCCCTACACTAGGGGATAACACAAAACAAATGTTGATTATCACGGTATTTCTTTTAAGCATAATAAAAAGGGAAGAAAAGGTGAAAAGGGCAGAAAGTGAAAAATTTCTTTTGAAAAACAAAAAAAATGAGAAGCGAGAAAGGAAAGAAAGAAGAAAGAAAGTGAAATGAAATGATTCATGACAAAGGTGAATGATCAAAGTGAAAAGAAAGGGAAGGAATTGAGAACAATAAGAGAAAATGTGTTTGAAAAGGCAAAAAACAATTGACAAGGTTCAATTTTGAACAAGGATCATTGGTTCCGTTTAACCCTTAAATACTTATTTGAGCCTTATATCTTTCATTTCATAACCACTAACCTTGACCACGTTACAACCCTTAAAAAGTCCATTCTGATCAATGAATGATTGCTTTTGTTTTCATAAGTTTTAATTTTGAGACAAATGTTATATTCATTCAAGTACCTAATTCATTGCTTCTTTTTTATAAACAAAAAAAGAGAATAAAAAGAAAATGGGACTTACTCAGGGGCAGGTTTCTACCCTGTTCGAGCTGGCTCTACACTAGAGCAATTTTTTTCTAGCTCGGTTTAGCCTACACTAGGATAATTTTTTGATTCAACTTGGCTTTACATTAGGACAAGTTTCTGCCCTGTTCAATTCGATTCCAAACTGGGGCAAAAATTGTTTTCCTTTTCTTTCTCTTCGGTTCAATTTGACCTAGACTGGGGCAAATTTTCTCTTCGGTTCAATTTGACCTACACTGGGGCAAATTTCTCTTTGGTTCAATTTGGCTTGAGGTGCATACTCTGCAAGAGGAAATCATTGGCCATAACGCCCAGTAGGTTGACTTGCATAAAGGTCGAACCAATCCATATTGAGGCAACACTTTTTTTAAATCCCACACCATTTTTGTGTCTTTTTCCATATACTCTTCCTTTGTAAATAACCTTTCTGTAGTCAAACTCCCAAGGTCAATCTGGAAGTTGTTCTTTTTGAATTCATGTCTGTCTGTTACGTAATGCTTCAAGTAAGGTGAACATGAGTACAACACCATGATTTAACCATCTAATGGTAGCTCCTTGATGAGCAATTCAGACTGAAAAGAACTTGTAAGTTCTAATTGAAGGGGAGATGTTATCCCAGGGGATAACCCAGAATCAAGAGGTATCCAGAAAAGAAAGAAAGGAAGAAATAGAAGTGAAGATTTTGAAGGGAGCTAGGAAGAAGAGAGGGACTGTGTTCCTAATGAGCAAACTTGAAAGGGAAGGTACTCAATGTTTGAAGTTTCTAAGGAATTTGAGACAAGCTGATAAGCCCTAGTTTGCGAAAGCCTGCTCCCGGGTTCGGTGGATCAAGGTTTTTCGAGGAAGCAATTGGCATCGAGTATACATATAAAAGGTTTTTGATATGATGTTTTCAATCTATTGACAGGACCTTTAGATTTTGAGTTGCAGGAATGAACAGTACAACATCTTTTCATGAGATAACAAGTTACAACAGCTTTGAAAGTGACGTCTTTGGCTTTCACGCTAAGCTTCACTATAAAAGAACAGACAAAGGTTTTTTTTTTAAAAAAAAATAAATAAAAAATCTAGGTCCATGACTCGATGAAGTGTCAAAAATTTTTTTTTCAAGTTGTTGGCTTGGTAGCTTTCACAAAAACTTTTTTAGGTCCATGGCCTAATGATCTCTTTTTTTTAGAATAAAATAAATAAATAAATAAATAATAATCTTAAGTTCTTGACTTGATGACATTTAGGTCCATGACCTAATAATCTTTCCTACAAAAAAAAAGAAGAAGAAAAAAAAAGAAGGAGAAGAAAAGAAAGAAGGAGAAGAAAGAAAAAAAAAATCTTTTGGGCCAAGCCCATTATCTTTTAAATTTTGGGACACAGAAGCCCACTGCATTTTAATTTTCGGGACACAGAGGCCCACTGTATTTCATTTTTGGGACACAGAGGCCCACTGCATTTTAAATTTCGGGACACAGAAGCCCACTGCATTTTAATTTTGGGCCAAGTCCATTGTCTTTTAAAGTTTGGGACACAGGGGCCCATTGCATTTTAATTTTCGGGACACAGAGGCCCACCGCATTTCATTTTTGGGACACAGAGGCCCACTGCATTTTAAATTTCGGGACACAGAAGTCCACTGCATTTTAATTTCGGGACACAAAAGCCCATTGTATTTTAAATTTCGGGACACAGAGGCCCATCGCATTTTAATTTTGGGACACAGAAGCCCACTGCATTTTCATTTTCGGGACACAGAAGCCCATTGTATTTTAAATTTCGGGACACAGAGGCCCATCGTATTTTAATTTTGGCACACAGAAGCCCACTGCATTTTCATTTTCGGGACACAGAGGCCCACTGCATTTCATTTTTGGGACACAGAAGCCCACTGCATTTTAATTTTCGGGACACAGAGGCCCACTGCATTTCATTTTTGGGACACAGAGGCCCACTGCATTTTAAATTTCGGGACACAGAAGCCCACTGCATTTTAATTTCGAGACACAGAAGCCCATTGCATTTTAAATTTCGGGACATAGAGGCCGTGCATTTTAATTTTGGGACACGAAGCCACTCGCATTTTAATTTCGGGACACAGAAGCCTACTGCATTTTAATTTCGGGACACAGAAGCCCACTGCATTTTAAATTTCGGGACATAGAGGCCCACTGCATTTTAATTTTGGGACACAGAAGCCCACTACATTTTAATTTCGGGACACAGAAGCCCACTGTATTTTAATTTCGGGACACAGAAGCCCACTGCATTTTAAATTTCGGGACATAGAGGCCCATTGCATTTCATTTTTGGGACACAGAGGCCCACTGCATTTTAAATTTCGGGACACAGAAGCCCACTGCATGTTAATTTCGGGACACAGAAGCCCATTGCATTTTAAATTTCGGGACACAGAGGCCCATTGCATTTTAATTTTCGGGACACAGAGGCCACTGCATTTTATTTTGGGACACAGAGGCCCATTGCATTTCATTTCAGGACACAGAAGCCCACTGCATTTTAAATTCTGGACAAAACTCATTGCTTTTGACAATTCCAGTCACGAAGTCACCTAGAATTATAAAATATATATATATATATATAAGACAGAGACAAAAAACAAAAAAGACAAAGACAAAAAAAAAACAACAAAAAAAATAATAACACAAAAATTCTTTTGATCAATAAACGTCAATTGAGCTGCGACAGCTTATTGACAAAACGGTGGCGTCTCTGGCTTTACGCTGAGCTTCACCCTGGTAGGATTAACGATGCTTTGACAGCTCGTAAATTCGCTGTTGAGTCCACTGTCATTTCAAAGTTTAGGCCAAGCCCATTGTCTTCGGGGTCAAGCCCATTGTCTTCAGGGTCAAGCTCATTGTATTTTACGATTTCGAATCACAAGGTCACTCAATGTCATTTAAGTTCTTTTTAAATAAACGTCAATTGAGCTGCGACAGCTTATTGACAATACGGTGACGTCTCTGGCTTTATGCAGAGCTTCACCTTGGTAGGATTAACGATGCTACGACAGCTCGTAAATCCGCATTTGAACTAACTGGTTTTCAATCAACATCTTTATATTGCCCATTCACGTTATCCCATGCATTGCACGGACAAAATTTAAGTTCACGTTTACTGTTTCTTACGACGATAATATGAAAAACTATGGTTATTCCTAATATCTAGTAAGAAACAAGTAAAGAGGCAATCATGAACACCCTAATTTTGACCTGACTCAAAAGTCAATATAATAAAAAATAAAAAATAAAAATAAAAAATAAAATTTGAAAATAAAAATAAGAATAAGAAATTCACTAATTCAAGGCCACATTCCTACCCATTTTCTTAGCCCAAATACAGGCCCACCTTAGTCTCGTAAAAAAATAAAAAATAAAAAAAGAGAAAACAAAAATGAATAAAAAATACAGAGGTGCTTGCTTTGTTTGTTTTTTTTTTCTTCTAGTTTGGGAAGGAAACATTTTTCTTTTCTTGCATTATGTTGCTTTTTCTCTTTTTGGGCATGCATTATGCTCTGCTGCAGCACACCCTCCCCACCACCTTCATGTCCTTCACACCTGCTATAGCTCACACACCCAAGAAGACACCAAAAGGTCGCATTGTCTCCACTCACTCTCACTTTACGCACTTCGCCGCACGACACACACACACAACATTGGTTTTTTTTTTTTCTTTTCTTTCTCTCGGCTTTTCATGATAAAACAGAGAAGTAATAGGGGAGCATTGGGTTTTTTTTTTTTTCGGGCTTTTCAAAGTGAACGAGATCACTCTCATACACTCATTCACGTAAGGCAAAGGGGGGGGATTCTTCATTTGATTTTTCCTCTTCACCATTTTTTTGATCCCCACAAAAACACTATCACCTTTTTTTTAGCCTCCCATCTCCATCCACCCTTCATCTTCATCCTCACCAAAACCAAAACCTGAACTTACCCTTGTGAACAAACAAACCGAGAAAATCTAAACAAACCAGAAGATCAATCCCTCCAACCACCCACCATCCCATACCCCTCTTCCTCCACCCATAACCAAAGACAGCCACCCATCACCATGGCAACTCCCCATTACCACCTCTAACACTCATGAGCCCAGCCCCAAGCCACTGTGACCCTCCACAGAATCCCCAAGTCCGAAAATCACCGAACCAGCCATCTTCACCAAGAATCCTCCACGCCGCCGAGCCACCACGCGTAGCTCCGCCCCTCCACGTGAACCAGAGCTGCAACGTCAGATCTGCGAGCCCAGCAGCCCGCATCCGACCAACCCGCACCGCTCAAGCTCCGACCGCGGCATCTACCGTCAGCCTGTAGGAGCCACCCTCAAGCCCCATCTCCTCTGTTTTGTATTCATTTACTGAGAGAAGTCTTTTCTTCTCGCTTCGTTTTCTTATTACTTTTTTTTCTTTCTTGATTATATGTCTTTGATGATTCGGACCCTTTGAGAAAAAAAAAACAAAACAAAACCCAGAACCGTGCCTTCTTCTCGTTTGTAGTTGTGTTTTTTTAATTATTATTATTATTGGGTTTGAATTTAATCTTAAAATCTTCACTTAAGTAAAACTTATGCCTACGTGGGTCAATATTTGGGATTTGGGCTCATTTATGCAAAATGAATTATTTGGGCCTAATGGTGTTACGGTAGCTTAAGGCTTCATAATGGAATAATTATCTTAGTTGTATCTTTAATGATTGCTTAATTATATATATATATTCGGTTTGAATAAAACAAAAGGGAAAATTTTGTTTTTTTTCTTCTTTTAAGAAAAATAATAAAATAGGATTAGCTGAGCTGTGACAGCTTGTTAATCTTGTATTTTTTTTAAAAAAAAAATCATCTAAATTGTGACAATTTGATGATTTGTCTTTAAAAAAAACAAATAAAAATAAAAATTAAATTTTGTAGAGAAAGAATAAAATGGGATTAACTGAGTTGCGACAGTTTGTTAATCTTATAATTTTAAAAATCATCTAAGTTGTGACAAATAGATAATTTGTTTTAACAAAATTAAACATAAAATAATTGAGCTTTGTTAGGAAATAATAAATTTGGATTAGCTGAGCTGCATGACAGCTTGTTAATCCTGTAACTCTTAGAATTGTCTGAGTTGCGACAACTTGACGATTCTTTCTTTTATAAAATAATAATAATAAAAAATCAAATGAATTTTGAAAACAAAAATATTTCTAAAACTAAAAATAAACAACCCACAATCGTTTTTTAAAGAACTACGTGACTTTGAGTTCCTCATTACACCTGAGGGTACGTAGGAGCAGAATCACAATTCTGTCAAGTCAAAAAATTAAATTTTTATAATTTATTTATTTATTTAGTTTATCTTTTAATAAATGGGTAAAATAAATATTTTAAAAGTTATACAAATTGCGCAACTAATTTAAGGTAACCGTGTTAGGGCGGATGTATTAGGGGTGCTGTGGGGTTTAGTCTCCACCCTTCCGTATGCATAATTAGACTCCCAAACTCGAGTTTTTGAATGCAGACCATCTTTTTAGGTTTTCCAGTTTTCCCTAATAAAATTGGTGGCGACTCCCTTTTAAATTTTGTTAATTTAAGTCGTTATCCCGCCGCGATCCCGGTCGCGACACTTAAGTTTCGACCTTGATGTTTGCTTGAGGTGATGACTCTCTCATATGTCGTACTTTTCCTTTTTTCTTAAATAAAGTCACCCTGATATGCTTCACCACCCTAACTCTGAAAATCCGTTGTTAACTGGAATGACTTGTCCTTGAGATTTTTACTGCACTTTACCACTAGTAAGTTGCAACTGAAATTTATTTCATGTCTTTTCTATATCAAACAAGAAAAAGATGAGTCATTTCGGGATTATATGGCCTGGTTCAACAAAGAAATTGTGAACATCCATAACTAGGATAAGAGGCTTGACTTACATTACATGAGGGAAGCCCTTTGTTCTAGTGCTTTCTTCTTTTCACTCGCTAAGAAAAAACCTCAGACGATGGACACGTTTCAGGCCAGAGTAGACAAGTACATCAACTCGGAAAATGTTATCCACACTAAGAAGCATGTAAATAAAGAAGAGGAAGCAAAACCCAAGTCGGTCCAAGCTCCCTCATAACTAGGGGTGGAAATAGGCCAGGCCGCCCGTCAGGGGCCTGTGGCCTGGCCTGTCTATTAAATAAGCCAGGTCAAGGCTTTTTTAAAAGCCTGTTTAGTTAAATAGGCCAGGCTTCAGGCCATCTAACAAGCCTGTTAGGCCTGACAGGCCGGCCTGTTTAATTATATATTATTATGATAATTATAATTATTAATTTATTATAATATATTAATATTTTTTAATTAAATTTTAATAAAAATAAAGGCCTAGGCTCGTTGGCCTATTTCAAGGCTTAAGTCTGTTAGTTATATAAAAGCCTATTAGCCTATTTAAAGGTAGGCCTGTTAGCCTATTTAAAGGCCTTTTTACAAAGTAGGCCTTTAAATAGGCTTACAGGCCAGGCCAGGCTTTTAAAAAGGTCAGGCTAGGCCTTGAAAATTAGCCTATTACAGGCTAACAGGCCAGGCTCAGGCCTTATCTTTATGATACTGGCTAGGCCTGTTTAAGGCAAAGCCTGGCCTGGCCTGGCCTGTTCTCACCCCTACTCATAACCCCAGAACTCGAAGCCACCACCGAAGGGGAAATACCAAGACTACAGCCCCTTCAACACATCTCGAGCCCAAATTTATCAAGAGTTCATGAACATGGTGTTTAGAGATATTCAAGAGCCTCCTCCATTGAGAAAATATGCACAAAAAGACAAGTCCAAGCATTGTGTGTTTCATGAAAGCTATAGACATACCACTAAAGACTGCGTCCATCTTCAGGATGCTATTGAATCCTTGATTCAGGATAGGCCTCTGGGCTAATATATACGTCAATCCCAGAATGATAATTAGAGGGGAGGTAGAAACTACAGGAAGAGAAGTTATAGTTTCTAGAGAAGCCCATCCTCGTATCAGAGAAGGCAGTCACTTGCGAGAAATGAAATTCCTAAATAAGGTCCTGCCCAGGATAATGCCCATGGCTAAGAAATGACATAACCTTGAGATCCACACCCTCAGGATAATGATCGCCGCCATGCGGAAGTAACCCAGACAATTAATACTATTTTAAGGGGCTTCATTGGTGGTGGTGGATCTAGCAATGCAAGGAAGAAAGCTCTTCGGGCTATGTTGAGTATAGTCGCCCACTCGATTTCTATGCCGGTGAATGAATCAAGGGTGCCCCCACCGATTTCTATTTTTGATAAAGACTATGGAAGCATCATCCCAAACCATGATGACCATTTGGTGATATCCAGGATAATCATTAATTTGTTGATCAAGGGAGCTCAATTGACACTATGTTTTTTGACCTTTTTGAAAAACTGAGACTCTCGAAGAAAGACCTGGCCCAGTATACTAGTGAGTTGATTGGTTTTACAAGAGATAAAATCACCTAGGTGGGATACGTCGAGACCCACTTGACCTTGGGCAAGGATCTTATATTCAAAACACTCAAGGTCAAGTTCCTCATTGTAGATTGCCCTTCAACCTACAATGTGATCCTGGGTCGACCCTCCCTTAACGCCTTTGAGGTCGTGATCTACACCCCTCATCTAGCCATGAATTTCCTTGACCAATATGACAAGGTTGTCACAGTTAAATGAGACCAAGCAATGACTCGTATGTGTTATAATGAGAGCCTGAAGACTGCTAAAGGACCATGGAAGCCAGACTAGCACGATAAATCTCTTTCAGTCACTACAAACTCCATCAATGTCCTCTTGACTAAATTAGACGTCTATGAGAATATTTGGGATACCCATCACCAACCTAAAGGAGAACTAGAATCCCTCCAACTAGGGGTGGGAACAGGCCAGGCTTTGCCTTAAATAGGCCTGGCCTGTATCACAAAGATAAGGCCTGAGTCTGGCCTGTTAGCCTATAATAGGCCGATTTTCAAGGCACCGACTGCCTTTTTAAAAGCTGGCTGGCACTGTAAGCCTATTTAAAGGCCTATTTTGCAAAAAGGCCTTTAAATAGGCTAATGCGCCTACCTTTAAACAAAGCATGTGAGCTTTTATATACTAATGCGCTTAAGTTCTTGAAATAGCCAACAGCCTAAGCCTTTATTTTTATTAAAATTTAATTAAAAAATATTAATATATTATAATAAATTAATAATTATAATTATCATAATAATATATAATTAAACAGTAGCCACTGTCAGCCTAACAGCTTGTTAGATTACGAAGCTCGACCTATTTAACTAAACAGACTTTTAAAAAAGCCTTGACTTGACTTATTTAATAAACAGTGCTGGCTGTGCCAAAGCCAGACAGACAAAGCCAGCCAAAGCACTGACGGGCGGCCTGGCCTATTTCCATCCCTACCTCCAACTTGGTACTAAGCCTGATCAAGTTTCCAAGATTACCTTAAAAAATAAAAGTGCATGGACAATTGATTTTCTTTTACTTAGCTTTAATGTGCCTAAATAGTAAGATACTATAAATGAGGTAAGATAGCATATGTTTAGAGCTGAGAGGAACAGAGATAACATATTGTTGAAAGGGTGGGCCATGTGCACAAGGCTCCTACCATTATTACACACCACACAACCTTATTAAATAATACTTATACATATAAAAAAAGGATAATTACTCTGTAGGTTCCCAAACTTTTTGGAATAATTCAAATAGGTCTCTAAACTAAAAAAGTTTGTAATTTGGTCCTTAATATTCTAAAAATTTGTAATTGGATCCCTAATGTTCTAAAAATTTGTAATTGGGTCCTTAGATCTATTTACAAATTTGTAATTGAGTCCTTAGATCTAGTAACAGATGTATGGATCTAAGAACCTAATTGCAAACTTTTTTAGTTTAGGGACCTATTTGAATTATCTCAAAAATTTTAGGGACCTACAAAGTAATTTAACCTATAAAAAAAATACAACAAGAATTTTACAAATTTGTTATCAAATTTAGTTACGGATTAGTTATGAAATAAATTTATGTAGCTAAATCTCGAATACATACAAGGTAAAATTTTATCAAGAGAATAGCTCTAGAATAGTTACAATTTAGTTACGAAATTTAGTTACAAAATTTTTTTGTAGCTAATTAGCTATGAAATAAATTTTTCTAGCTAAATTTTGTATGCACAAAGGAAAAATTTTTATCAAACAAATAGTTACAGAATAGCTATGAAATTTAGCTAAGGAAACTTATGTCGTAACTAATCTGTAGCCAAATTTACAGTTGTCAAAATAAGTCAAGTCCAATGGGACGACCCGAATAACCCGACAAAATAGGTAAGTTAGGGTAACAAAACGACAACCCGAAATAAAAATAGCCCGACCCAAATGAGCTTGACCAACTTGACCCGTTTATATTATATATGAACGAGTAGAGTTAATAAAATATTAATTTAAAACTCACATAACCTAATCTGTCCTGATCAAAAAATGACTCAACCAAACTGAACTAGTCCAAATAGGCCGGACCAACCCATTTTGACCGTTATAAATAAATTAATTACAAAATATTTCTATAGCTAAATTTCAATTGCATAAAATTATTTTACCTCTCTTTAATCCCTCATATTGTGTTTGAATATTTTTTCGTTAACGGAACGGAATAGGTTGAGATGGATCAGAAAGGAAAAGAATAAAGTGGAACATAATTTTCATTCTCTTTATTTGTAAAATTCATTAATGGAACAGAACGAAAAATATGTTCTTCTATTCTACTTCAATTTTAGAGGAGAACAAAAATTAAATATTTAAGAAAAAGATAGAAAAAATAATTTCTTATATATTTCGTTCTATTTTTATGTATTTTAAAATTCTTAAATACAAAATATTATTTCCGTTTCTCTATTACTTATCATTCAAATGTTATCCGCGCCCAGCAACCCCTCCCTCTCAGTTTCGCAAATCTCAAATTTACATCTCTCATTCTCCTCCGCCTCCACTCCCTCCCTCCACAAATTCTCCTCTCAGCCGTCGTCCACCCAAAGACCCACCACTCCCTCCATTCTCATCTCTCGTTTCCCCTGCCTCTGCCACCACACATATTAGCGAGCCACCGCGTCCCTCGCGCAAACCACCACCGGGTACCAACAGCCGCACGACCCCCTAGTCACCAGAGATCTTCGTTTTGCTTCATTACACAAGCGCAAACACAATTCGAGCCTCGAAGGCTAACCGCTCTGAATTGGCTTCAAACATTTCTCAAATATGAAATCATCTTATACAGGGCGAGGTTTTGCTTATTCCTGTTTGGTTACTCGGAAAATAAGAAACAAAGAAAGGAAAGGGGCATGGTTGTTGACGAGGGAAGAAATTTATAACTCCATGTTGTTAACGTGCGTTCAATGAACGCATATTCCTCAAATCTACCTGGAATCTGAGTTCTCCACAGAATTAAACTAAATCTGAAGGGCGAGTCCCATTTTGACTGCTTTTGGAAGCCATTTTCTTCATCATCGCTTATTTCCAATTTATTTACAGAAGAAGATGTTGCGCCTGAAAGCGTTTCGGCCTACCACTGATAAAATCGTTAAGATCCAATTGCATCCGACGCATCCATGGATGGTCACAGCCGATGATTGAGATCGGGTCTCCGTTTGGAACTGGGAACGCTGCAGGTATAGTCTATTGTTCAATTTGTTACCTATAATATATGTTTCCTTTCTGTTATTGTACTTTTATGAAACCACGTTTAGGTGATATATGAGTTGAAAGCTGGTGGAGTGGATGAGCGACGTTTGGTCGGTGCCAAGTTGGAGAAGCTGGCAGAGGGAGAAACAGGTTCAACACTTTTGGCGTAACTTAAATTGAAACGATGAATATATAGATAGCCTTCACAATTGTTGTTCTCTTATAATGAATATATATAGATACACAAATTTCTGTGTTTGCTTATTTTTAATGCAACTATAAATTTTTGTGTTTGCTTATTTTTTAAAATATTCCTATATAATTTGCTATGTGATTTTAATATATGACAGATTCATATTACTTCGCAAAATTGGCATTACATTCCCTTTGGATCAGGTTCTGGATCTATCCATAGCACTCCTTCAATAAAGGTATTTTTTTGTTGTTTTGTAGGCATTCACCTTCTATGTTCATTGTGCTTTGCTTAAAGAAGTTTTTTTAAGAAACCTGAATTTGTGCTTTTGATTCTGTACTTCTCTGAAATGGACATAAATCATTTAAAGAAACT
Source organism: Ormosia emarginata (assembly GCA_029884605.1). Classification (NCBI taxonomy): domain Eukaryota; kingdom Viridiplantae; phylum Streptophyta; class Magnoliopsida; order Fabales; family Fabaceae; genus Ormosia; species Ormosia emarginata. The sequence continues at coordinate 13,081,184 of JAQQTP010000048.1, forward strand.
TCATGATGTGTTAGAAACATGGGACAACTATTAACTTTCAATTTTAATGTCAATTGTCTGAGAGTTGGAAACAGGGGAGAACTTTCAAGGACTTAAAAATGCTTGAAGATTTTGGGAATTGATGATGCTTTAGTCTTTTTAACTTTTTGTTTTAGATAAAAATGGAAACAACTTATTCGGGAATGGTTCAAAGACTTCAAAATGTGTGCTGGCTTGAATTGGATTTGGATGTAAGGGTATTGGTAACTTTGTTTGGTTGGATTGCTAACTTCTACCATTCATATTTTGCAGGTTTGTCTAATTTTATTTTTGGTTGGTAGAAGCAGATAATTTGTTCACAAGGCTTCTTTTGACATCCAATGCCACAACACCAGGGTAAGCCTTCTTTATATATTACAAGTATAGGTGTGAGTTTCTCTTGCTACTCCATTTTTGTTGTTTTCTCTCTATTTCTGTATCTGAATTTTCTTTTATTTGAATCTTTGTCTTCTTTATTGTTCGATGGATGCAAGATTGTGATTGATTTCTTTAGATCATGGTACTAGCCATGAAAAATAATAGAGCCAGCTATATTGTTCAATTCCCGTATATGTATGCTTGTGTTTGTAGGTTGGTTCTAAGCCTCAAGAAGCAATTGCTTATTGCCAGAAGGCTACATCTGTTTGTAAGGCACAATTACATCGTCTTACAAATGAAGTAAAAGAGTTTTTCAGACTCGACATCTGCTGCTTGAGTTAGATCAGGATGTACAAACATGCCCCATATCTGAGTCTAATAACTCAATTGCGGATAAAGAAGCAGAGATCGAAACTCTCACAGGTCTCTCAAGTGAGTTTTGTCTAATAAATTTTTTAGGTATAAGAACTAAAAATTAATATATTTAGAAGAAAAAAAACATATTTAAGCCTAAACTAAATATAGGTTGCAGTGCATCTTAACTTAATATGGTTTTCCATGTATACACATGAATTTGGATGCTCAATTCACCCATAACCCCCACATGGCCAAGTATAAATTCACCTTGATGGCTGAAAGTAATGAAGTACTTCATCCTTTTGAGTCTTTTCTCCAACCTCAGTTTTCTCTTGTTTAATTCAGCACCTGCAAAATGAGAAGCATTTCAAAAACAGCATGCTTCACTTTCATTATTTTAGTAGTAGCACTTCAAGCTGAAGGCCGTGCCCTTCACAGCAGTGCTACTGAGTTGGTTTCTGATGGAGTTGATGATGCTCAACCCCAAAATTCTTACCTTTATCTCAAAGAGAGTGAGTCATCTGGGAAGTATTGTGAGCTAATGTATGGCTTCTTGCCATGTTCCAATAACATTTTGGGTCATCTCTTCCTAATTTTGGTTTATGAGTACTTGTTATTCCATGGAGAATCATACTTGGCTGCTGGAGGTGAGCAGGTCTTCAAAATTCTTAGCCCTGGCATTTTTGGTGCTAGAGCCTTTGATATTCTTCGTGCCCTTCCTGAGCCTTTGATTATTCTTGGTATGCTGCTACTTTAAAAAGTCACTTTTTTTTTTCCTTTCCTTGAAATAACCTTTGCTGATTAATTAATTTTCTGATGAGTGACAACTGGTCTCTAATTAATTGTTTGGTATTAGTTTCTGGACTTTCCAGTGATAAGGAGACTGCACAAGAGTATGTTTCCACCGGAGTTGGCTTGTTGGCTGGAACACCCTGATTGTAGTATTGAAACTGAATCACTAATAACTGATATGTGGTGCCCCCATTAATTATCAGTGTATCTGCTTTATTTGAGGCTCCATAAGTACAAATTGCATTGCTTAGGCACTTGAAATTGGATTCTCTTTATGTTAAATAATCTTTTGCGTTCCTCGATGTTGGGGTGTGGATAATAGAGGAATGGTAAGTTTCAGGAATTGATGATCTGTTTGAAATTATTCACATCATTAGTTGCATTTATCAGTTTGTGTTGGCAGCTTGCCAAATTATTCTTGTTAATTGCAATTTCATCTTAGCTGTAGTATTGTGAATAAACCCTATGTGGATGACTATTTTAATGGGGAGACTTGTCTACTGCTATGCATTGAATGTCTTCTAATTTACACATTTTCCCCCATTTTGGTGTTGGTATTGGTGATTTTGTTGATTTATTTGGAGGGTCCAGTTGATCTATGTAGCTGACCCCACCTTGTGGTATAGAGTTAGTTGTTGTTGCCTATTTGATTTGATGTTTCTTTTCTCTGTTTTACTCTTTGTTTGTTCATTTTAGGAGGGTATCTTATCCCTATTCTTGTACTTTCTTCTCTCCTTATTTTAATGAACTTTCTCTTTGGGACTTGGGAGTTTAGGGGCACTCGTTATTGTGAGCTTGACAAGAGCAAGGTGCTATGCGCAAAGAAAGCTTCAATTTTACTGGTTCTTCTGTGCAAACTTGTATTTGTTTATAATTTCACTAATTTATTTAATACAATAATAGCTTGGAATTTGGCATAATTTTCGATTTATTATTTGGTGGAATGGAATTATACTATGACTTCCTGTGGAGTTTAGGGGCACTCGTTATTGTGAGCTTGACAAGAGCAAGGTGCTATGCGCAAAGAAAGCTTCAATTTTACTGGTTCTTCTGTGCAAACTTGTATTTGTTTATAATTTCACTAATTTATTTAATACAATAGCTTGGAATTTGGCATAATTTTCGATTTATTATTTGGTGGAATGGAATTATACTATGACTTCCTGTGGAGTTAAGCATTTTAAAAGTGGACCCCTTGCTCTATGTTTGAGCACTGAGGCCCCTTTTGTCTTTTTTGAACTACGTTAAACTAATGTTTGAAGTGAAAGTGGTGTGCCTTTATGTGGATTTTTTTTTCAATTTTCAAGTATTTTAAATATTACCAGAACAGTGATAAATTTAAAGGAAAATGCTGTATAATACGAAACTTTTTTACTAAAGTTGATACGAATCCGACCTGTTAAACAGCTACAATCAACTTCAACATTCTCTTTTTATCCATGTCACCCACCCACATTCTCTCTTTATCCATATCAACCACCCATGTATGGTCATCATGCCCTGATTGGTCACTAAGTAATTCGTGAATTTTTGTCAAAAACAATTCATACTAAATAGCGGTACTCAAATTTAAATAAAGACAATGAATGAATTTTTAACATTTTCAATGCCACAAGGGGTCAGATTATTGAAAAAGAACACTTTGTTGTGTAATCCGTTAGAAAAACTTGTTCTACCATATGTCGAATACCATTATGGGCATTAGTGTCCTACAATGACTACACGAGCCAACTTTTAAAGCACCAAATAAAATGGGGTCAATCTATCATTTCTACTTATTATTATATGTCTCTTGTAAATATTTAGATTGTTGTGCAAAGGTTTTGCATCTTTCTATTTGCCAAAACACTCGATTATTCCTCTAGAATTTTATGCTTCTATGTACTTTTATTTTAAAGCCAATCAAGTTGATGTGATTACTCAAAGTAAGAGATAAAATCTTCCAAGTTCTGATTTTTCTTAAATCAAGTTGCTATTTTAAGTTATTAATTTGTTTTCTTGAGGATTTGTTACCTTCATTATTGTTCAAATATGTTTACCAATTTGATTCCTTGAAATTTTACCTTTAGAACATCTTTTCATGATGATCAAGTTTTTGTTTTAACATGTTATGTGTATCAAAGTGTTTTCTTTAGCTCCTCTTTGTTTTTCATGGAATGCATGTTGGATATTCCTGCTATACAACATTTAGATGTGTTGCTTCTTCTAGAGTTTACCATAGTGTATTTTAAACAAAGACATTTCTTCCTTCTCTCTTTGATAACTAAAAATAAATAAATAAAGGAAAAAATGAGGCAAAAATGAATGTTTTTCCTCCACATATATATTTGGTGTTTGTAGGAATTGAAAATGTCATCTTGGCATATGAGGTGTGTGAATCCTACCGATTATTTATCTGTAATTTCTATGACTTCCATGAGCTTTGCATTGTTTGAGGATAGAGAATAATAATTAGGCCCAAAGTGCCAAGTGTAACTGAGAGCATAATGTGATCAATACGGGATAGAGGAAAGCTGTTGAATGAGAGGTCAAGAGAGAATAAAGTGTCTAATGAAATTTTAATGAAAGCATAAAACTATTTCCAAAATTCTTTTCAGATAGATATTTATTCTTTTCAGATAGATATTTTTCCAAAATTCTAGTGCTGCTTCTGTTCTCGTTCGCGCCAAAGATGGCAGTGCTTTCGTTCGATGGTTCCTCTCTCTCTCTCCCTCTCTTCCCAATTATTTTAATAATTCTCAGTGTGCCTAGGTTCTTAGTTTTGCAATTTCAATCCATTTGGTTTTACTAACTCTAATTCTGTTCATTTTATTTGAGGAATCCAATCCAATAGTTTTAAATCCTATCACATTGATGTTAGTAGTGCCCTATTAGATTAGGATTCACCTGGGTTATGATGTTCTATGCAAGTCAATTTTGCTCCTGTTCTTTCTTTACGGTGAACATTTGAGGAGAATGTTTGATTTCAAGCTTCTTATTCTTGTTGCTTTGTTATTATTTGTTCGTAGTTTTGTTTTCTGGTTTCTTTTCTTTTCTTTTTAGTGAAGAGTGCAAGAAGGATGTTCCGATGGCACTCATCAGCATGCACAGTTGCAGGCTTGCAGCCTTGAAGCTAAAATTAAAATGAATCTGGGTATGATCATTTTTTCTCTTATTCTGCTGATTTAAAACGCTGTCCATAAATGATTACTCTTTCTTTCTGTCAATTGCTTTGTTATAATCTTGATTTTTGTGCTTGTTCAGGGGCTCAGGTTGTGGAACAGCCTGCCGAAGTCAAGAAGCCAGAGAGGTGAATTTTGCATTTCTTGGTTATGTCCTCAATAATCTGTTTGTCAACATTTAAGATTGGTCCTATTAACTTCTGAATTTTGTTTTTCTTTTGATATTGTGCAGGTAGAAACCCAAATCTAAAGAACCAAAGGCTAAAAGGGCCAAAGTTGAGAAGGGGAAGAAGGTCAAGGATCCTAACATGCCCAAGCGTTCTCCCGCTGCCTTCTTTCTCTTCTTGTAAGCTTTGGTTCTGCTTCCCTACGTGTACTGTTAACAATGTTGTGATTTTGATTGAATGTCTTAGTGAGGTAATAATCTGTTGCAGGGATGACTATAGAAAAGCTTTTAAGGAAGCAAACCTTGATTCTAAGGATGTTAAAAGGGTAAGTGAAACTAGTAAAATTGAAATCTGCTTATGGTATTATTAAGTGAATTAATATCAGGTCTCATTAATTAGCTTGTTGGAAAAAAATATAGGTTGGTAAGGAGGCTGGTGAGAAATGGAAGTCCATGACTGATGAAGTAAGTAAAAAAGATTTTGCTTTGATTCAGTTGTTTTTTTTTAAATTGTTTAATAATGTGATGTTGATCAAATGTCTTGATTTGGCATCAATGGTTCAGGAGAAGAAGCTTTATTTGGATAAAGTTGTGGAACTCAAGGCATAATATGAGAAGGCTATGGAGAGCTATAATGCTGCTGAACACGAAAAAGTATGGTTTTCTTGCTTTTAAGTATGCTAGGTAGATGACTTCCTCTATCCAGACGCAGTTGGTGTCTATGTTGGAGTCCATCTTATATAGGATTGTTGGCTCTCAAATAGGAAGTGGTGTGTTACAGGCACCATCACAAGGTGACGCAGTTGAGAAGGATCATGAAATTGATAATGATGGGATTAACTTAGATTGATTAATTGTACTTATTGATGATGATGATGATGGGGCTAATTTGTTTTAAACTATTTGTATTAACTTAAACTTATTGATTAGCTAAGCTTTCTTTGTAGAACATGTTTTGAACTTACTAATGCAATTATGATATTTTGTTACTTTGCACAACTTATTTGTTGGATTTTTCTGTTTGGATTGAAATATTTATATAGGTATAATTTTAAAATATACTAATTATCATTATAAAATTAATCCAGGTTAGCTTTAGAATAGTTATGGAATTGTTAGGGATTTAGCAACACAATAATTAGGAAATAGCTATGAAATTACTACGAATTTAACAACACAATAGTTAGGAAATAACTATAGAATTGTTACGAATTTAGCAACATAATAATTACAGATTTGTTACAAACTTATTACAGATTATTAAAAATTAGCTACGGAATTAGCTACAGAAATAAAGGAAGTTCCGAACGAAAATTAGTTACAAATTAACTTTGAATTAGCTATGAAAATTTAAAAATTAGTTACAGATTAGTTACGAAAATTTTTAGTAGCTAATTAGCTACGGATTGATTTGTAGCTAATCCATTAATTTCTTGTAGTAAAAAAAACAAAAAAAGTTTACTAAGATTTATCCAGTCGAAGTAATTAAGAATTCCGAATTGAAATAATAATATTTATTGAACTATCCGAACTACTTCGATATTTCTTTTTTCGTTTCTATCCACGTAGTTTTTGTGAATCCATACAACTTTTGTTCTTATCTTACTTAAATTTTCGAACCATTCTTTGAATTCTTCCTTCTTTTTCTTGATTTAATTTCTTTAATCATTCAATATTCAATTCACAATTATACAGATGAAACGGAAGGGCTTCGTTTTTTGAATCCCTATCTCAATTTCCAGTAGCAGGGCAAATTGAGATCTATAATTAGTTCATATATAACTAGTTAATATCTAATATCACATATACATGTCTTTCTTCCATATCGTAAACCAATTATTCGTGTCTTAGATTCAATCGGATTCGAGAATCATTCTTTGACTTTGAAACCTCCAAAAAAAGAAAGAGTTGTCTTATAGCGATTAGATTATATACACCTAGTTCGACCCCCCTCACTCCTACTCTATTTTTTTTTAATCTCGTTTTTTTTGTTTTTTTTTTGAAAGCCCTTTCTTCCTTTTATTGATTATTATCCCATATGGATAGAATCCATCTAAATCAATTTGTTAGACCGAATTATTGCATAGAAATAATAGAAATATCAGAATTTGAGTGAGCTAAATGTAATTTTTTTTTATTTATGAAAATTCTATTTTGGTCAATTGTTAAATTGAATGTGAATGAATGAAACGGGAATCTGTTCTAGTTCTATATAACATCTTTTTTTTTAATAACACGTCGTAAACGTAGATATCATACAAAATTATAGCTCCTAATATCTAAATCTAATATCTAATATACTGATATATCTTAATCTAGAGGGGAGATCGACTTACAACAGTATAAGTCTTTTTTGACTTACACTCATTTTCAACCGTTAGATCCACTTTTATCTAATGGTTGAGATTATTTAATTAAAAGTAACCATTAGATGAAAGTGAATCTAATGGTTGAAAATGAACAGTGTAAGTAAAAAAAAACTTACATTTGGTGTAAGTTGATCCTCCTCCTTAATCTAATAATAATATTAAATAATTAAATAATCTAATAAAAATATTTAATATGTTATAGTTATAATTGAATGAACAAATGAACAAAACAATAAAAAAAAAAGAATATTCATTGGAGGAAAATAGAAATTGGTCAATGTGTAAAGGGAACACAAAGGGGACCACACACTAAAAAGAGAAAACAAATAGGACCACAATACAAAAAATAGAAGACAGAGACCACAATGACCACTCAACACAGAAAATGTTTGTGAAACTCGAATGTTTGAAGTTTAGGTCACATATCATTCTAAAGCTCGAATCCCACCAGGAAGACAACGAATTCAATGTTGGTGGGGAGTCTTGACAACAAAACGAGTTGACTATACAAAGAATCAGCAAGCGAAATTTAGGATTAGAAAATTTATAAGGAATTTAAGGTTTTGGACTCTTATGCCATTGGAATGGAAGGGGGTGTAACACCCTTGTCATGTTATCACATATATAAAGAAAATAAAAAAAGATAAATAAAATCTACCCAAGTTGAAACATTTATTACGTCTTAATACGGGTTGTAAAATAATTCCCGTTAAACAAAATATTATTAAATAAAATAATGCGAGAAATATAAAATAAACAAACAACATCACTCATAATATACATATTGGCCCAAGTTATAAGTTATACAAATAATTTACAACTATAACTACAAATATTTAGACATAAACAGTAAACCAAAAACAGTAAAGAGTCAATATATACATACGCAGACACGCCCAAAAATACATCATAAATATTTAATCCTCTGATGGATCACTCTCAGGAAACTCATCGAAGACAAATATCAGGATACCTCGACACTCGGCGGACATGAGACCGTAGCGGTCGATACAAGAGTCATCTCACCAGCCAGTGGACACACCACCCCAATGACGCTTTAAGAGATAAAGCGCAACTCTAAGTGTAGAAACACAAGTAGTCGTCATCATCGCTCTCCATCAAACGTAAGTCGTATGGACACGATCAACCGTCCTACATAAGTCACCGAGTCTCTGTCTCGCGAGATGCCAAGCTAACGATCCACCGTGAAACTCGAGTGTCATAAAACCCAAAAATCCTGGCACCGCCATACCCAAACTAATCACCCAATGGGTATGGATGATCGATGGTTCTTGGTCGTCGTCGATCTTTGGCTTCTTTGCTTCTTCTTCCTCCTCAAGTATACAAAATCTCAAGAGTAGGCATTCTCTTCCTCAAACTCTTTACCACGTAAAATAAATATACTAAAACACGTACAATAAAGAGGTAAGACAAACTAAAATCATCACAAACATGGCAAATAAGAAAACGAAAAATAACAGATATACGGTTCATGCAATATAAAAAGCTATAACATTAATTAATAATGAGAATAGTATCATAACAACACATAATATCACGAGATAAAATAATATCACGGATAAAATAAAGTAAGAAATAAACAAATTATCATAACAATAACCAAATAAAATAAACAGATAAAATAAAATAACATCCAAGATATAACCATATATAGTATGACACGATCCTACTCCATTGGAGCCTAAACACAAACAGATATCGAGAGAGAATGACTAACAAAATCTATTAAGAAGACGGCCATTTCAACCAAACTATTCATTGTTGTCACGCGTGCGCCTATACCCCCACGTCACATGGAATCCATCATCCAAGGCATGGTGTAGTTCACGGTCTGGCGTTCACGTCACAAGACTATATGAACGTACTATTAGACTTTACGAAATCTCGATTAAATATAATGCGTGTCGAGTTCATTAGTGTCAATATTTATCGGTTCACTGGCCCGAAATGACCGATCATCCATATATGGAATCCCAGACACTAACGTCTCCCGCTTCATAAAGACAATGAACCACACTACGTTTATCGCATCGACAACACGATGTGATTCAGCCTCGTCAACCAATCCACCAAAACCGACATAATCTCAAATTACCAAGATATCCTCAAAGATAAAAAGATACAATAAGTTCCACCGGACAAACATCGTTCCAAAGCTCAGACGGGTTCACCTCATACCGACAAATAGAGAAAAGAGAAAAAAACGAAAGAAACCGTTTTGGTCAATCGCGTAGAAATTTTATCGCGTTTTCACAATCTCGTCGCTTTTACAAACGTTTTTAAATCGCATAAATTTATTTTTCTGTTTTTAAAATCGCGTAGAGCTTTTAATACGTTTTCAATCGCGTAAGAGTTTTAAATCATTTTATGGTCCAAATCCCTTAAAAATTACTTGTTTAAATAAACGAAATAATAATTAATACGTTTAAACTACGTAAAATATTTTCCATACCGTATATCGTCTTTTGGACATCTTTTCCTCTTATTTGCCTGTTTTTACTAAAAATCGACAAGATTTCGCTTAGAAAATTATATTAATGGTTTCCTAATTTTTTCGTAAAAATTCTATTTACTTAATTTTTAACCGTATAATTTAAACCTTTTGAAAACCACTAACACGCTTCAAAATACAAAAGATTATGAACTATATGTTAGAAATTTTTGAAAGTTTCTTGTATTTCTTTTCTAACAATAAAATCAATAGTTTTAGTTGATTAAACTTAATTCAATTCAATTTATTTCTTCAAAACTTATTTTAGAAAAATTCTTTTTAACATATATTGCATCTTTATACTTGAAAATGGTTTGGAATTGATTTTAGAAATCATGAATTCTTGGTTTGGCATGTTGGCGAAATATATGTTTGGGTCATTTGATTTCTAAATTCATTTTCCTTGATCTAAACAATTTCTCTCTTGTTAATTTTCCTGGTTAATTAAATTACACTTTAGGAAAATAATGAGAACATTTTGGTTCTCCTTTTGAGTCAATGGCCGTGAGCCCTAGTGTTGTGTTCGTTGGAACACTCATGCATTCCCTAGATGTTATTCACATCCTATACATTATCATGCATTTCTAACACATGCAAATTATCAAAGCTTGTAGACATGCAATTTAAAGCTTGTAGACATGCAACTACATACAAATTATTACAATTATCAAATAGGAAAGCTACTAACAACCACACAAACAAGCTACTAAACAAACACAAACAAGGAATCCTTATGGATTCTACAATCACCACAAATAAAACTCCATCTTCTTACCACCACACATGGATGATAAGATTTGTCTTCCTCTTACCTTAAATGAAGACAAATATATTCTTTCACTCCCCTTCTAGGTTTCGATTTTCTCCTTCAAATCACCTAACAAACTTAAACAAAACTACAAGTTACTAACCATAAAAAGAGAGCTTAAACCATGGAGAAATCATGGCTTGGAACTTTGAAAAAGAGTTTAGAAATGGAAAACAAGAAATTTCACCTTCTAGGTAAAATTTTCCAAGTAGGTTTCCAAGCTTCAAATGGAAGATTTTGCAAGAACTCTCAACTAGAGATGTTCTTAGGATTGTGTTTAGGTTTAGAAAACTTGGTTGGATAGAATTTTGGGTGGTTGGATGGTATAGAACAAGGCTTGGCCGAAACTAGCTTCAAGGTAGCTTCAATGGTGTTTAGGGTTTTTGAAGAGAGAGAGAGAGAAAATTGCATGAAAGTGAAGTGATTTTTTTGGTCTTCCAACATGCAATAGCCGTAGCCTTCAATGCCATGCAAGGTGTCCATGGGCTTGGCTTCATCCTAGCCTTAGAATGGATCAAAGGTTAAGATTAAAACTTGGTTACAAGTTGTTTCCTATTGGTTGAGTTTAGCATAGTCATCTAACCTAGTCACATGCTTAGTCACTAATTAACCTAGTCACCACACTTAGTCATCATGTTCTAGAGAATTCCTTCACTAATGATGCTTAATTAAGCTACTAAGTTAATCTGTTTTAATTAAACGTGAGTCCCACAAAACATTTCCGGTCCATCATGTCATCTAATTATACTTGACTAATAAAATAATATACAAAATTATTTTATTGAATGATTAAATCCAAAAAATTAAAAGATTAATTATCGCCTCATTCAATTGGGTTTAGTAAGATCCCCCAGTTTGAATAATTAAAACAAGATTTCTCCGGCCCGGAAAAATATTATTTTCCTGTTCCGGAGCAAATCGCACAAAAAGTCCAAATAAAATCACAGACAGTAATATTAAGCACTGTAACATATAGAAAAATTAAAAACAATACAATCGGGACGTAACGGTCATTTTTCTATTTTTCCCCACGACAAGCAAATCATCCAAAACGTTCAAATAAAATTACAGACAGTATTAATTGTCGTATATCTCCCGTAAAATTTAAAACAAGAGCTTGAGAAAATTTTTATTTTCTTGTCTCAAGAAATTACGTAAAACGATCAAATAAAATTTTAGCACAGTAAAACATATTTGTATTTCATACAGAAAAATAAGAAACAGTAAAATAGGGACATAACAGTCATTTACACAAAAGCTTGAAAAACAGCAAACAGAACATTCGAGACATTTTTCTAAAAATTGGGGTGTTATAGGGGGGAGCAAAAATTTTCCCTCTACCTCCAATACGACACCGTTATAAGGTTGGGGAAAGTTGGTCTTCAGAAATTTTGTCCAAAATGAAATCGTTTTAGGGTTGAGAACTTTATTTTTTCATGCACAATTGAAACTATATCTTTTTAGACTAGGTAGGAAGCCACATCAGCGTCCAGATTAGCACTTAACATGTCATGTGTACATGTCTGTCAAGTTTAACTGACAACAAAAGACATGGGAACTAACGTAATAGATATTTTGAGGTTTAAAGGATTAAGTTATCAATTTTTTAAAATTAAAAACTAATATAACTGATACTGTAATTTCAAGGACTAAAGTGAAAGTTTATTCCAAGAGCTAGCTATAACGACTCATTTCTTTTATCAATATATTCTTCTTTTAGCTCACGAAGGGTTAACTATCAGGCCACATTTGAATATTTGATTAGATAGAATAAAATTTTTATAAAATGGAATGAGAATTCGATTGAGAATAAAATGTTTCTTCGTATATTTTGTTTAGTAAAAATAAAAATAAAATGATGATTCTATTTTTTTTTTATGTTTGGTATGTTAGAATTAACAAAAAAAAATGACTGATAAATTTATAAAGTTTAATGAAAAACATTATTCGACCTAGAAAATAAATCAATCCTATTTTATACCTTTAAATGAAAACAAACCTAGATTTAAGTAAGATTAACCTTAGATGAGGCCAAATTGGCTTAGTTTTATTGAGATTAAGAAATACACTTAGATTCAAAATACTTTTCGAGTTGTGGACTAACTACATCCTTTTGAGTGAGACAGGGTTAATTTTTGTGTCCTTAAAAAACAAGCTTGGCACAAAATATTATTTTGAGCTAAACGGGCTCGTTCAGGCCTAGAACTTTTTTGTGGAACCATGCATGCTTATGGAATTCACATTGCCTTCATAGGAGTTTTCAATACTAGTTTATGAGTTCTAAACTTCTATTAAATGAGAGCCTCTATGAAGTTCTTTGTAAGAATTTCAATTTTGCAATTGCCTTGTATGGAAGCAGAGGGTTAATACAATTCTGGGAGCAATAATTATAGATTTTTTTTCATATGGTGGGACTTGCTTACTTTCTTATCTATTATTCATAGAAATGTGTGAAAACTTGCAATATAATGCTTGATGCAAATTTCAACGCAATGCTTGGGGATTTTGGTGGAGCAGAGCTGTAGAAGTGCATGAACAAGGTCTAACATAGAGGAGCTGATATACTAGCTGGAACTAGGAACAATGGGGTATCTTGCATTTAGGTTTGAGGTAGTGATATAAAATGTGGTGGCAACCTAGCAGGAGCATTGTTGAATGTAGAAATATCAAATTGTAGATATCACTAGTCTTACCACATAAATGAAAAAAAAATATCATCACAAATATAAATTGCATAACTGAACACTATCAAATGTAAGTTTCTTCAAACAATGATTTTTCAACCCATAACTTAAGGACAAACCAAATCTTTTATTGTAAACTCCAATACTACATATATCTTGCACTCGCAGCAGCAACTCACGATGATTTCATTCCATATCTAAAGTGTGTAGAGCATCTGCAATTTTTTTCACGCAGACATTAATGTGGTGGATCAAAAGGTAAACACAATTTTATTTTATTTTTTAGAGTAAAACGTAAACATAGAATTTTAGTTATCAATTCATGCAATTAAAAAAGTATTTAACCATTTAACGGTGTGCTAACATTTAATACCATTAAGCACATTTGGTTAATCTTATCTCTAGTTTGGTTAATCTTATCTCTAGGTCCACAAGACGAAGTTGGTTTTAGTATGACCCAAAAGCACTTGTCCACTAAGTTAATATAATCACTAAAAATAAAAAGAAATAATATTTGTACATAAAAAACTCGACACTATTTGTATACTTTACTTGTTTGAAAAAATAAAGGTAAAGAGAGAACTGAAATGTATATTTTTATTACCTAAACAAGAAATTGTGTAAGAATGGTGTAAATTTTTGTTATGTGCAAATATTATTTCTGAAAAATAAAACATAGCTAAATATGAATTAAATTGTAAATTAATTAATACTAGACAAATTACTCATACTGTGAGCAACAAAAATCTATTATAGCTTTGCAATTATGTACCCATGCATGGTACATATCTTAAGTAAGGCATAAAAAACTAATACATGAACAATTAGAACTGTAATGTGCTGCAATTTGGTCAGAAACAAAATTTGGAGAAAAAAACAACAGCCACAAAAAAACATTATGAAGAACTAGAGTTTTGATGCCTCAATCTGATTTTTTTTTTAGTTAAGATTAAAAAAATAATAAAATAAAGAGTCTATTAAAACTATAGTTTTACAAAATAAAATAAAATAGTACAAGTTTTCTTTTTGGTCTTTGTCCAATATATTCTCATAGACATTGTTACGAGAGTCTTTTGAGTATTTTTTTTCGACTAAGAGGATCTCACATCAATTGTCATTTCTAAGTTCAATTGTAAGACTGTTTGAAAGCATTTATAAATACAAAATAAGATGTATTTATATTTTTGTTTTAATTTTTTATATTTACAATTAATTAATTAATGATGATACATTGGGAAAAAAAATTGTAATAATCTCCTTCATAATAATATAGAAAGATGAAAAAAAAATTATCAAAGCAAAACTAAATATTTTACATTATGTGAACCAAATAATTATCCCTAAATTAAATTATTAACAACTATTAATTATTAACATTTCAAAAACATGTTATTTTTTTCCTTTTATTTTTTAAGAGATGTACCCCAGTTCAGGCAATAATTCTAGGAGTTAGGGATCAACTAGTAGGATGAAGAATTAAATTAATAAGTTTTAGCAATTAGATTCATTTCAATATGAGTTTTTTTCTTTTCTTTTATTTTTAAGTTCCCTTTTCCATGTGAAAAGCAATGATTTATGTAAATGCAACAGAAGAAAAAAAAGCTAAGAACTTGAAAGATAGAAGCTATTACGTACCTGTTAATCTTTGAGCCACCTTCGACACCTTACCACATTCACTACCACCATTACATATACATAGTCTATCAATTTGTTCAGGAACCTCAAGTAAGCATTTCTCCAAGACCGCCAAAGTAGTATTGGCCCTAAAAAGCCCCATAAGCCTGTAAAGTATCCCAACCCTATGCTCATGTATAATGCTTCATAGAAAATTGAATTGTCATTTTTACCATGTTCAGGACAGCTTTTGTCAAGTGGTTTCCCACAAAGGTCTGGATTACCTTCAAAACTAGAGGCACCAAAGATCTGCAATTGAGGTTTTGCTGGTGTCTCATCTTCAGGACAGCTTTTTTCAAGTGGTTTACCACAAAGGTCTGGATTACCTTCAAAACTATAGGCATTAAAGCTCTGTAGTTGTGTTCCCAAAGGGATTTTACCAGATAGAGAGTTGTTTGACAAGTCTAACACAGCTAGACGATCAATTTGAGAAAGTGATGAAGGAATTCTCCCAAAGAAATTATTTCTTGATAAGTCAAGGAATTCTAGTGAATTCAAATTCCCAATCTCGGAAGGAATTTCTTCACTTAAATTGTTTCTTGATAAATTCAATGAAACTAATCCAAGCAAATATCCAAACTCTTTTGGGATTTCACCTGTTAAATGATTACTTGAGAGATCAATACTCTTAAGAAGCAACTCTGGATTTTTGAACCCATATTCCACACCTTTCCACGTCAATGCTATGATAAGGTAAGCACTATTGTCCCAATATATATGACTACTAATTTCACTTCTGTTGATTCTCTTTTCAGCCATTGCACTAAAATTATTTAGACATGTTGGAATTTTTTTGGATAAGTTATTCCTCGAAAGATCCAAGAGTTGAATTTGCCTCAAATAACAGAGATGCAAAGGAAAATTTTTCGAGAAATGATTCCCAGCCATGCTCAAGATTATCAATTGATGTAGACTTTCTCCTATCCATGAGGGTATTGGACCAGACAATTTATTTTCTCCAACATCTAACATAATTAAATTGGTGCAATTCATTAAAGTGGAAGGAAGTTCTCCAATTAAACTATTGTTTCGTAAAACCAAAGCTTCTAAATTAACAAGAGTGCCCATAGACGGTGGAATCTTCCCTGACAATTTATTATTGCTTAAATCAAGAAACAATAATGAGTTTACAGATTTCCAACAATCTGGCAGCTGTCCCTTTATTTGATTGTTTGATAAATCTAAAGTGGCCAAGTTTTCAGTTCTTTGAATGCTACATAAGAAAGCATCCAAATTTGAAAATATATTCTTGGATAGAATCAGCACTGACGCTTTTTGCAAAAACGATGGAACTGCACCCTCAAATTGATTTGAATTCAGAAATATGTCTGGTTTAAAAGTAAACTTGAGTGGTAAATTTGGAATTGTACCTCTGAGATTGTTGTGAGACATATTGATCGACATCATATATTGCGATTTATTCCAAAACCACTCAGGTACAGAGTCAACAATCCCAGCATTAGAAATATCCAGATCGAATAAGAAACTTTGAGTCTGGAGCCAACTTGGAAAACTCGGACCCAACATGCAAGATGCTATTTCCAAGCGTCTTAATTGGAAAGGAGGAACCCAGCTAGGGACAAATTTTAGAGATAATGAGTTGTCTGATAAGCTTAAATATTTTAATTTGGAAAAATTAGTGAGATGCGATTCAGTGATGTCACCCTCCAAAGAATTCCTATTCAGATATAGAACCTCCAACTCAGATAGCAATCCGATGCTTTTAGGTAGCAAGCCAGTGATCCGGTTATTAGATAAATCCAAAGTCTGAAATATGTGTCTGTTGCACCATGAAGGATTTTGAATGAAGCTTGAAATTTCCCCACTCAAGTTGTTATTTGACAGGAATAACTTCCGCAATGTGCACATATTCCCCAAGAAAGCAGGAACCTCACCTTGCAGTTTGTTATCAGAGAGATCAAATTTTTCGAGGGAGTTCATTGCTTTGCCAAAGACATCTGGAATGGGACCTACTAACAAGTTTTCAGAAAGGTTAAGGCTATGAAGATTGGTGGTGAAGTTGAAAACCCAGTGGAATATAGCTGATGATGTCAACAGATTATAGGAGAGATCAAGGATGACAAGAGAAGATGAAGAGTTCATAATGGGAGCAGATGGCACAAGAAAACTTCTATCCATAAGACTACAGTTTGATAGATGAAGCTCTCGTAGTTTGGAGCCGAAGTTGAAATTACCTTGAAATACAGATGATGTCAACTTATTATAAGAGAGGTCCAGGATCACTAGAGAAGGAAAGTTTGGATACGGAGGAGATGACAAAACAAAATTATTATGAGAAAGATAAAGCTCCTCAAGGTTAAAGCTGAAGTTGATCAACAATTGAAATGTTGATGATGTCAGCATATTTGAAGAGAGATCAAGGATGGTAAGAGAAGTGGAGAAGTTTGAATTGGAATCAAACAAAGAAATAATATCATTATTTGAAAGACTACAACCGGTTAGCCTCAATTCTCTCAAGTTTGGAAGAAGCTTACTGATCATTTGCAGCCAGTGATGAGAGGAGCCAAGATTATGCAATGAATCCAAGTCGAGATTTGTTAAAGAAGAGAGATTAGACAGCCACTTTGCATCACTAGTTTTGAGATTGAAGTTGCCACGGAGCCTTAGAGTTTGCAACATAGGAAGATTCCCAATCTGAAAAGGGATTGCTCCAGAAAGATATTTTCCTCCAAGATCAAGATACCATAGTTGTTTGAGATTCCCAAGTTGATAAGGGATTTCTCCATCAAGAAAATTGTGGCCCAGATCCAGATATTGTAAATGTGAAAGCTTCCCAAGTTGAGAAGGGATTGCTCCAACTAGAGAATTTCCTTTGAGATTAAGATACTCAAGCTGTGAGAGATTTCCTAGTTGATAAGGAATCCTCCCACCAAACGAAGAGTATGAGAGATTGAGATACCTTAATTTGGTGAACAAGCCTATGAGTTCCGGGATGTGACTGCCACCAAAATCATTCCCACTGAGGTCCAAATGTTCAATATTTTGCAAGTCAATCAATAAAGTGACATTGATTGCACCTTTCAAATAATTTGTATCCCAGCTATGAAGATCAAGCATCTGTACATGACCTGTTTTGTTGCTACATTCAATTCCTTTCCATTTGCAACAATCTCTGCTATTGTGATTGTCCCTCCATGTAGACAGCATGCCAGATTCGTCTAGGAGGCCTTGTTTGAACTTGAGGAGTGCTTGTCTCTCCCTCTCTACGCACTTTACTTCTGCATTCTTACTTGGCCAGTTGAATCCAAGAATGGATCCTGCATTATACAATAAGAGCAGCAGCAGTGCATAAAATATTTTGAGAAAATAACTGCTCATTATAGTTTTGTCGATATGAAATAACTTTAACTAAGAGCAAAACAACAACAACAACAACAACAACAGAGAATTATGATGAAGTTTTTCTCCTTACTTGTGAAGTATGAAAACTCCATAGCTGGATTTATAATGCTAATTTTATGGCTAAATGGCTATGCTCTGTGTTCACATTCACTTTTCCAAGACAAGAATACAAGAAAGTTTCAAAAGTGGGGTTGTTGCAGAGACTTTATCGAATTTTAACCAATTAAAAAATAAATGTGAAATATACTTATTTCTTTATCATAATTTCTTGGTTTTAAATTTACATAGGAAGAAGGGTTGGAAATAGACCACCGACTTAAACTAGCCTACTTTCATTTCAACATACTTTTTTTTTTTTGTAAACAGACCTGTTTACATATCAAGTTTAGGTTTTTTAAAAAATATATTTAATTCAAGAAATATTTTATGTATATTAAAATGTATAAGCTATATTTATATTATATATTAATATAAAAGATATATTAAATTATTTTTTATATAACTGTAATATTTTTATAATATATAAAATAATTTTATAAATAAATTAAATAAAATTAAATATATTTTAATTGAACGAATAACTAGATATTTTGATTAAGTATGCTAAGTTTTAGTCTTTAAAAAGGTTGATTTATTTAATTATTATTTCTATACAATTAAAAAAGTTAAATTAAAATTAAAATTTTATAATTTTTATTTATTTTTAATTTAATTCTTATATTTTTTAATTTAACCTTCATATTTATAAACATTTTTAAAAGTAATCTTTATCATAAATTTTTATTATAATATTATTAATTTAATTATTATTAAATATTTTATATTGATTAAAATATAAAAAATATCTCATGTATGTGTGATAAATATATATGATTTAATAAATAAATAAAAAGCTAAAATGAATATTAGTTAATGACGATTGAGAAGAGATTTTTTAACCTCTCAACTACTTGATGAGAGTAGTTTTTTATTGAATAAAAAAGTTACAAGAAACTTATCCTCTCTATATCCATAATTGTTTGTGTTTCATGTTTTCCATTAGGAAGCTAAAGTAAGAAAGGAAGGATAAGAGATGGAAAGAGATTTTTAATTTTTTTATACAAGTTTTATAAATTAAAATATTAATTCTCACTGTAAATAAATGTTAATACATTTTAATATAATAATATGAATATAAAAGTTATAAATTCTTAAGATCTTTATTCATGCTCTTGATTTTATATATGTATAATAAAAATAATAAAAATATAATATATGATATCAGAATATATATTTAAGAATTTATAATTTTTTATTAATAATATTTTATTTTTTCAATTTATATAAACCTTAACTATAAAAATTAAGATTTTAATTATGTTTTCTGCTGCTTGAAAGTTGTGATTGTTTTACATTTCAACCAAAATATTTCTGCGTTGCACTCTACATGTCAGACCCAAAATCCTTGAAGTTTTTTTTACCATAAAGTAAAATCTGCTTCGTGTGAAATCGTCTCAGATTTTGAGATTCCAAAAAGAATAAAAACAAAAATTAAAAGGTGGATCATGAGGAGGGCATAAGCCCTCTGTTAGTCTGGGTCATCGTGGATAAAGCATGCAGTAGTATTATTCGATCATTAAAAATATTTTAATTTTTTTATAAATTTATAATATAAATGTAATATATATATTTTAAATATGCGAATAAACATTATCTTAAAACATGTGAATAGCAAATTCCCATCGTGTGAATCACGAAGTGGACCACGAGGTGGATCACGTTGCAAGGGCTCCACACACGTGTCTCAGCTTAAGGCATAGAACATACAACAGTGAAATGCACTTAAGGCGCGGGGACTTTCGGACGCGGCATCTCTGCATCACAGGTCAAATCAAACATTGCTGTAACAGAGCAACGTTCACGGTTATTGGAAGTAAAGAGCACGCAAGTGTTGTTTGTACCGTCTTTGACGCTGCAGTCAAAGATAATATTTTTTCAATTTGAAGTTATATTATGTGATTTTATTAATTATTAAAGTGATTAAATTTTTATGTTATAAATTAGTTTTAAATTAAATTATATTTATAAATTAATAGAAATAAAATATAGAAATTATCTAAATTTTATTTTTTATAAATTATTATTATGAATTTTAAAATATTTTTAATTAATTCTTAAATTCTAATTAATATTTTAATAAATATTTATATTTAATTTAAATTCATTAATTTATTAATAATAATACTAAATAATATTATTTTATTTATGTTAAAATTAATTAAGAACTATTTATTAATAAATTTTAATAAATAATTTAATAAATAAATAAAAAATATTAATATAGATAATATGTTATTACATAATATTATTATTAATAAATTAATATATTCAAATTAAATAAAAAATCTATTGAGATATTAACTAAAATTTACGAATTAATTAAAAAAATTTTAAATTGTAATGATAATTTATAAAAAAATTAAAATTCAGGAAGACTACAAACTCTTTTTCTTAAATCAATTACTCATAAATTTGATATTATAAATGACATATTTGATAATTATTAATTATCTTATCGGCAAATTGAATTTTATTATTATAGGATAGTTAAGAGTCACTTAAAAGTTGATTATTCATCTTTATAATTAATGAGTACAAATATTAATAGTGTAAGCGTATTATTTATTTTATTTATATATTTAAAGATAATAAATATTTTTAATTAAGTACATATATAATTATCAAATAATATTAAATTTCAATTAACATTATTGTGTTGAATATGTTATATTAATGGATTGTCAAAAGGTAAACATCAACATGCATTGTATGAAATATTTTCCTTTTAAATATGTGTAATATGTTAGTATATAACTCAAAACATTAATGTTTTTAAATTTCTATTATTTGTCGTACTTATTGTTAATTTTATATAGTTATAATAAATAATTATATATATTGTAAAATTATTTATATTAAATATTTAATTGTATAAAAATTTATCAATTTATTTATATTATCAAACTTTATCTTATTATCTTATATTATTATACTTTATACTATTAAATATATCAAATGCAATTCAGTATAGACAAGAGAAACACGGAGAAAGAATCATACAATAACCAACCACAACTATCCATGTGGCTAATCTTATCCAACTACTTTTGCATTTGAAAACTACTTTTTTTCTTGGCCAACAGTCACACAAGGACGATGGCCACATTTCTTTACCTATAACATACGGATATAAATATGAATATAAAAAATAAATATGATATGAGAATATAATTTTTATTAAAATTAAATTAATATTTATTAAATATCTAAATATTTAATACAAATAAAAATATATATTCAAAACAAATACGATAGATATTATAAAATACATGTACATCCTAACTTTTCCTGCAACGTGTTGAAGCTACTCCGAGCAGTAATCTTTGCCTCTTCACAAATCGATTTTTATATGCATCATAAATCAAGTCAGCTGACTATCAACTACTTCTCGTTCTCGTAGAGCCACAGTCAACCTTACAACGCCAGGCTCATCTACTTTCTCCTCCTCGTGGCAGAGTTAATGATCAGAGGCGATTTCTCATGTTTTCCAGTTCCATACATAATGATCAACAAGCTCATTATCTTTTTTCTCTCACAGTTTGCTCAAAAACTCATCTTCAAATGCATGGAAAGGAAGCATCGAAGCAGCTAATTTTTTTAAAAAAACTTATTTAATTAAAAAAGTCAGTTCTTATGTCATTTAATAAGTCTTTTAAATTTAACAAATTAATCTGACTTATTTATTTAATTATATATAATATAATATATATTATTATAATAATTATAATTATTAATTTATTATAATATATTTTTAATTAAATTTTAATAATTAAAATTTAAATTAATAAGTTAGAATAAAAATAATATATTTATTAAAATAAAAATAATAAGTTAATATTTATTTTTTATTTTTATAAATACTTACTATTTTTTTATTGTATTCTTTAGTTTATATAAAACTTGTAAATATATTAAATTATAAAATTATTTGAAATATATAATTATAAAATATGAAAATATAACTCATGTTATTTTTAAATTTTTTATATTTGTACAATTATATTTGTTAATAACATATATAAAATTATTATTTTAATTTCTTTATAATTAAATTGTACAATTATTTTATCTTTAATTACATAAATTTAACGAAAAGATATGAAAATTACTGGACTATCACTAAAAAAATGGTGTTAGGAAAGGGTTATTTTCCTACGATTTCAACACATGCGTGGCTAAACCAATTAAAAAACCTCTCCAGGTCCACTGCGCGCCACCCTTTTTCTCTTCCCCTCCTTTTTCTCCCTTCTCCCACTCGTTTTTAACCTCGTCGAAGACCCACTCTATTTTCCCACTCTGAACCCACTCTTTTTTTTCCCCTTCTCTCCCTCTCCATGCGACCTCTCTCGCTTCCCACGCCGCCTGCGCTCAGATCCTCCTCCGGCGCTGTTACAACACGCCGCGACGCCAGCGCTGCGTTTCTCATCCCCTAAGCTTAGATCCAACCACCACTGCGCCGTTGCCGCTCTGACCGCGCCCCCACCTCGCCACCGCGCCGCTGCAGCTCTGACCGTGCCCCCCCCTTGCCACCACCAGCGTAACACTCTTCCCCTTTCCTTCTCCTCTATTCTGCCTTTTTATTATTTAAATATCATTTTTTTTTTTGCTTTTATGCTTGTTGAGTTGCCAAGATTTCCATCTCTGATTTTTTTTAACAAAAAATTGCAACTTTGCATTTCTGCTATCGAAGTAGTGGTTCGATATTTTCTGTTAAATTTTCTGGATTGGGAATTGAAATCTGGTGGTGGCTTATGGATGTATGATATTATCTTGATTTGAGTTTGATTCGATTAAATTTCAAGAACTAATAAATTAATCATTTACATGGACTGTATGCCTTAAAATGCCTACTTGAGGCATTGTGGGATTTTCTTGTTTGGGGAGCACAGTAAGAAAAATATTTGGAGGCGGGGGAATGTGCCTCAATTCATCAAATAATTTGTAGTAGTAAATGGTATGTTTATTGAAGATTGCATGGCATATTTAGTGTAAATGTGCCTTAATACAATATTATGAACTTAAATTTGTGCAATACCAAACAAACAAATGTGATAACTATATGGAATTAAGTACAATTTATATTTTAGAAGACACCTAGTAGAGAATTTGCATGTTCCTGCACCAATTTCCATGCCATTATCACATGGTACTCCTCTGTTAAGGTCGCACCTATAGAACATCTAATCACAAAAGCTCTTTCAACCTCACCATGATTCATGTATACATTTCCAGAACTATTAATTGAATCCAGCAATTTACGATTAACTTCATTCACCCAATAACATTCATCATTCAATAGCTTCCAATTATGGTCACCTTTTGTACCATTGGATGGCTTATTAGCAATTGCTGATGGAGAAATCCTAAAACAAACCAAAGAGAAATTTCGGGGCACAACAATCTCAAACCTCTTATCCAACCTTACTAGTCCTTCAAAGGTTTTGGCCATTTCCACATGGTTTCTCAAAAAATTCCTAAGTTTATCAATACCATAGCTTCTTAGAACAAGCCATAGTTTGAGGGCATTAAATTTCCTGCTCAAGGTTATTTGCCAATCTTTGTAGTCAATCACTTACTTTGACTCAGAAGCTTTATTCCTCAAGAACTGAGGATCTGTTGATAGGGACTTGGTTAGTGCAGTGTGATCTTTCACCTAAAGGCAGCAACATGTTAAATTAGTCAAAAACCATTTATGAGCATTGAAGCTAAAAGAGTTTGCCTCTTCAACTCCATCAATGCAATATCTAAACTCTGGACAAATTCAAGCTGCACCTGCATAAGCAGCATCAACATGGACCCAAATGCCATAGCCCTTTGCCACATTGCACAATGGCCCTACAGGATCAATGGCTACTGTGGCAGTTGTGCCCACAGTGGCATATAGGAACAAGGAATCAAACCATTCTCTACATCCAAAAGAATGGTAGATAGCAATGAAAAAGGAGATAAAGTAAATGAACTTGACCTCTTGGTTTTGATGGCTCTGAAATTCTATGGATGGATCCCAGCAATTTGAGCTGCGTTTTGAAGTGAACTGTGTATTTGATCAAAACCATACACAAGCTTTCCTATATTTTCCCTCCCAACTTGGGAAAGTGTTTTGTCTCTTGCAGCCACTAGTGTGCACAACATGGCCTCACATGTGGTCCCTAACAGCACCCCACCACCTTTACTAGAGAAAAGGAAAGTTTCTGGGAGCTTTAGCACTTGTTCAAGCCAATTCATGACTATAGTTTCAAGCTCAGTTGCAGCTATAATGCTATATAGAACATGACACATAGATATGTTACAATATAGGTTTGAGAATAAGTGTACGTTAAATTCTAAAAATGATAGAACATGACACCATTATGCTATAACATATATAAAATATACGTTAAATTCTTTTTAAGGATATGTTTGCCTCTTTTTTGTCTTAGTACTATATATGAACTAATATGCCTGATTGTCTTTTACTTATTGTCATGTACATTATTATTGAACCTGAATTACAGATTGAGGCTCATCGTTCACCCCTGGCTGCAATGGTCCTTTCTTCTAGTGGAATGTACATAGCTATAGCATCTGAGCAAGGAACCAAAATCAGAGTCCATTTGGTGTCAGATGCAACAAAGTTGAAGAATAAAACTCAATATCTTCAATGACTTGTACGTGCGTAAGCATAGGCAGGATTTTGGTATAGAAGTTTTTATTATACTTATATTTGTTGTCTCTATTTCTGTTTCAGGATCAATTTCATCGTCACTTATTTTTGGAGGCAGAAAGAACACAGCTGCGACCTATTATTGAAAACAAGTTGCGCATCATTCTTGTGCACACAACCTCAGGATACAAGTATGGTTGCTTTCTTCATTGCATCTTCTCTTCTCTATTCCTACTTTTCTAGGAGTTTATGAAAGGCTTTGTGAGGTAGCTAGCATTAAGTAACTCGTGAAAGTTATTCTGGTTAATTAGGTGTAGCTTGGCGTACATAATTTTTCTGATATGATATACTGGATAATGTGTCTTTCTCAACAATTTTGTATCATATTATTTGAGGCTGGTGACTAACATTAATTTTGTCATTGGATCTGCTCCATATATAAGGGTTTAAGCCAAAGCCAAATATTATATGACCGCTTGTCAAGATGTCCATTATTTAGACTGTTGAGAAAAGAACATTCCAGCAAACATAGATTAAGACACTTTCCTTTTAAGGATGGATTTGTAATTCAATTGCTTGTGAGTACTCTATTAATTGATTCATCTTATCTCTTTCACATTAGAATTTCTTATATGTAGACATAGTTTAAGGGAGGTTCTGGATGCTCCAAATGTCATGAATTTGATAAAAGATACTAAGGCAGCACAAAAGGTACCATAGAAACCAAATTTGTACACATTTTAACTTTTCCATTTGGCCCTGCTGAATGATTTCCTAATCCTGTTTACTTTATTTTCTATTGAGCCTAGAAACAAGCTATATTCTTTCTCTTTTTCTTCAGGTTCGAGCTTTGAAGGATTTCTACAACATGCTTTCAAATGTCAGGTTCTATTTTTGAGATGCTTTTGTTTGCCTTGTTTATGTTTATGGCGGTTGGAATGTCAAATTCCCTATTTAAAAATTATTGTTGCCAATGATTTGAGAATTAGTTCATCTTTAGGTGGATCAATAGGATCTATGTATAACTTCTATTTGCTCATAGTCATATCATGTCTAGAAGAGAAGTATTGACCTTTTAGTCAGTTGCATGATGAATTGTTGTAATGACTATCAGATGCTCACTTTATTGAAGCTACTTAAGAGAAGAACATTTTCCATGAAAGTTCCTTTTCATTTTTCATTCTAATTTGGTATTAAGTGTGTATAACTCAAATTACACATAATGTTTTTTATTTAAGAAAAAAAATATTTTGAAACAACATGGTGTTCTTTCTTGTGTGCAATCAAGTGCTAAGAATGTAATTTTTCACAGATTTTGCTCCTCTTTATTAACTAGTGATTTGAATGCTTTACTTGATTGAGACTTGGTATTATGTGATTGAACAAGTCTCCTTTTATGATATGATTAGGAAAAAATTAGTATTTTTTTTAAATTAAAAAAAGATTAGTCACGGTTTAACCGTGGCAAACCAGTTTTATAAATATAAAACTTCCGTCACATTAGCCACGGTTTAACTGTTGCTAATCATTAACTTAGTCACGGTTAAACCGTGGCAAAAGTATTGCATAGAATATATTTTAATTAAAATTAGCCACGATTATTACCTAACTAACCACGGTTGTAAACCGTAGGTAACAAAATGTTATCACGGTCTTACAAACCGCGGCTAATGTCCTAAAAACTGTGGCTAATGTATTAGCAACGCCTTATTTAGCTACGGTTGTTATAACATTTACCCACGGTTTTTAGTATATTAGTCACAGTTATAACCATGACTAAACAACATTTTTTTGTGTTGTATGTTTCATGTCTAAATCATTTAGCTATTTGTGGAATTCTTGGGATAATATGCTAACCTAATCAATTATTGATATTATGATATTATTTTTCTTATCAATTCATTATAGAACATGTAGTTATTATCATAATGCTAATTTATTATAGTGTTAGTCTTTTTTGCATTCATGTTGCAATTAGAGGAGCGTAAGTTCGATCTTCATGTTTTGCAATTATATGTTTCTAACAATTTTGTAACTTAGTATATCTCTAAGTCTCACATCAACTAAAGACTAGAATAAGAAAGTAGTTATCAGATATAAAATTAGAAAGTGAATGTTAAGTTATAACAAAAGTCTATTGGCATTAAGTAGGCCAATTGACCTATTTCAAAATTTAGGCCTGTTAGCTTATGTAAAGGCATATTGACTTATTTAAAAATAAGTATGTTAGTCTATATAAAGACATGTTAGCCTATTTAAATGTAGGCTTATTAGCCTATTTAAAGGCTTGTTGACTTATTTAAAGGTAGACCTGTTAGCCTATTTAAAGGCTTCGTTGCAAAGTAAGCCTTTAAATAGGCTTTTAGGCCAGACCAAACTTTTAAAAAGGTCAGGTCATATCTTAAAAATCGGCCTATTATAAGTTTAGAGGCCATACTCATGTTTTATAATTGAGATACATGTCAAACATGTTTAAGGTAAAACCTGACCTGTTTTCACCCCTAAGTCTCTAGGTCAAATAAGTTTGACAATACTAATTAGACCGATCAAGAGACTGATTAAAGGTAAGTAGAGGTACGTATTTGCGCTAACCCAGCTCAGCATGATCCCATCCCAATTCTGATGTAGAACAGATTGATTAAGATTATTTATGATTTTGATAATTTAAAATGATGCACAATAAATTATAATTATTTATAATTTTAATAATTTAAAATTTTATAAATAATTATTATAACGTCCCACTCTAACTTGCCATTACCAAAACTTCTCAGATAAATCTCTTAAGTATTCTGTTAGAGCAACACATTACTTTTATTGTAATTTCTCTTATTTTATTTGATTTTGTTTTTATCTGACCTGTGTTTACTTTATGAGGTTAACTTAAATTTGGTGGGAGTTCCTAGATTTCTGCAGCTTATACTCAACTCATTTATTTAAAAATTCTAATAGTTTATAAGATTCCTATTTACTTGGTTGGTTGTAAAAAAAAAGATTCCTAGTTACTATTATTGGTGTAAGGAAATTATAAGTTTATATATTTGGTTAAATTCCTACGTATATGTTAGTAAGCTAAAATTTTCTCTTGGTTTTTTTTTTTCCTAGTATTAGGGCGCTACTTTTAGCTTTAGAAGAGAGAAATATTTTCACAAAATACCTCATACAAATTTCTCATTGATAGTGCTTACAACATACGAAGTAAAGGGAATAACCCTTTGAGTTAGTAGCTAGGTTACCTATATGCATCATACTATATGAGTAGCATTTCCTAATTAGGTTAGCACCTAAACTAATCAAAAGTTAAGCATATTATAGGCCTTTACGTGGTGCTTGAAATATATATGAAAGCTTAAGGAGTGATACTATTACTACTATTTTTATTCAACTCTTATATTTTTACATTAAATAGTGTATATATTTATTTTTATACTTTATTTAATATCATTCATTATATATATATTTTTTTTATTATTTTTTTCAATTACATCTCTTAAAAAGAATGTGAATAATATATAAACCACTAAAAATGATGTATAATTATCTTTTTCCAATTTTATTCCAACTTCTATTCATCTTCATCCGGAATCTGCATCAGTAGTGTGACCTCAATGTAGAAGACACTAGGCAGAGACTAAGGTCGGGTGTCAGTACCTAATAAAAGTCGTAGTAAACTATCAGACAAAGTCTCGACATCCTCTAAAATATCACAGAAATTTAATGAGACAAAATCTCAATAGACGGAGTATTGAAAAGCTTTGTTTATTTGTTTACTTCGTTAAGTTGCAGGGACATTAGATTACTTATGTTCCTTGTTTACATCATCTGTTTCCATAGATTAAAGTGAGTTTATTTGTGCTTAATACCTTAATTTATAGGAAAAGTATTTTTTTTATTAAAAAATATCTTTTCAGACATATACAACTGCTTAGATAAATATTTTGAAAAAAAACCAAAATCTAAAAAAAAAACCAATTTAGTACTTTTAATTAGAAGTTGAAATAAGTAATTTATTAAAAAATTCAATTTAAAAAATGCAATAAAAGAAAGAGAAAAGAAAAAATACTTTTTATAATTGTAATTGTTGCTTTTCGTAAAATGTAAAATAATTTTATTTTTTATAAAAATCTCTAAATTTTTTTTATACTATCTTAAAATTATTATTATTTTTAGATTTTATCCAAAGGTACTTCTATTTTGATTCTTACGTGGCTGGTTGCACGGATATTTATTGATCTACTTTGACTTTGTTATCTTTTATACTGCTATTCTTAGTTTTGCCTCTTGGACTGCTGGCAAGTAGAGGTAAGTATACATGCTAATCCTGCTCAGCATTTCAGCATGATGCTGCCCAATTCATTATGGGTTTAGCTTAAACAAACCAAATATAAGAGCTTATAGTTTTAACAATATTGAGTCTAAGTCTATTAACTCACTGGTTAACGGGTTGGCTTGTAGCTCGTTATACTTTTTTTTTCCCTACAAAATTGTAATTTTTGACCTTAGCCTCTTTTATTCACCAAAGAATAATGGCCCTAACAAGCTTCTAAATTGGGCTTGAGCGAATTGGACTTAGAGATTTTAATTTATTTTAAAATTAAGAGAATATTAGGTTATGGGCTAGCTCGTGAAATGACCTGGTTTAGCATGTTTAGTTTACAAGTTGAATGGATTGGGTTTTGTAAACTCACATTTAAACAAACATATAATATAAGTGATGAACTTAACTCATATGTCGCGGAATTAAATGAGCTAATCCATAATTTATGACCCATTTACCCAATTCTACTCGCAAGCAATGCATGGTTCCCCACTTAATTACTAAGGTTGGATTTCATGCGTTTACTTCCAAAGTTGCTGGCCTTTACTAAATTCATAATTTGAAACGTGATTTTTGATTCTCCTCCTTCTAATTTTTTCCTTTTCTTTATTGTGCAATTTTGTTATTTGAATGCCTAGAATACGACGTCTGACTAATATCTCTCATATCAGCATATGATATACTCATTTTATCTCGAAATATGTTACATTTCGACATCTATCAACACTCATATTGATATATGATATTTATATGAAGTGTTTATATTAAGTGTTCAAAAATCATTTTCCTTTTTTAATGTAACAATATACTACTAGGGCAGCGCATAACGAATTTAAGGACATAACTCTCTAAAGTTGTTCTAAGAAAACGAATTACTTTTTCACCTAAAAAAAAACTTTAACTCCCGTCTTTCATGCATTTTATTTCACTAATGCTATTCATGAATTCATTATATTCGTACAAAACACTTGGAGAATGAATAAATGATCATTGATCCGCATTTTGTGTGAGATAATTATTCGAGGTCTATTTCATTTGGATTTTGGTAAGACACTTGTTAAAAAAGATAAAATAAAAAATTTTAAATAAAAAAGTAATTTTTTTTTTAGTTTTTAATGTATTAAATACTTTATTTTCATTTAAAATTTTTTATTTTGACTTTTTTAATAAGTGTTTTAGCAAAATCTATTCATTTTTTATTTTTACCAAATCTCTCTCCTCCCTAAGTTTAGTGTTCTTTGAAACAAGCTATTTATGATTTCATCATGAACATCCTAAGGGTGAACGAGTTAGAGTATTTATGTAATATCACCACGTATTACAGTACCAATATATATATAATGTTAAGGTCAATTGTATATATATATATATATATATATATATATATATATATATATATATATATATATATATATATATATATATATATATATATATATATATATATATATATAATTCACAATCATTTTCCGATTTCAATTAACTTTAAGGAGTGGCTACCCATGTTGTGTTCGTCAAAATAACTAATATAAATTACTAAAATTAGGACTGGTGAGCTAGAATGTATGTATATGCCACAAGAGCCATTCGAAAAATCAGTATTTTATGTGTACAACCAGCCGAAACATCAAGCTAGTTTTTTTTTCTTTTTCTTTTTCTTTTTCATGTGCAAACGTCAAGCTAATTTAAAGTAGAGGATTGCGTGCTTGAACGCATGCACATTGGCTTAATTAATGGTCATACAAAGAAAAATCATTGCACACACCTTGAATATATTTGGTAGTTATGGAAAAAAAAAAAAAACATTGCACGACTTAACTATGTTGATCCGAGGTATCATCTGGTTTCATCAGGTGGGATGTGTAGCACGGTTCATATTTGAACAGCATAATACAATTATTATTTTGCATACAAGATACAAAGCATAGATACTGAAAAATCCTAAACCAAATTAATGGACGGAGTCGATCTCTTTCACCCCTTCCCCCAAATTTTCATTAAGCTTCCACCTCTTCCTCCGGACGGACTCAATTAATATGGAATATAATAAATATGAAATAATTCTTAAGATATCATTGAAGATATTCTAAAATATTCTAAGATACAATCAATATATTATGAAATATTTTTTAAATATTCTAACACTCTTCTTTATAATTAGACACACAAAAAATAAAAAAAATCTAAAAAAAAAATTCAAGATCTTGGAGAAGCACAATGGAAAGAGACGCTATTGTAAGGGTGCACAACGAAAAATGGAAAAGGAGCCGATATAAAGGCTCAACAAGAGAGGGTCCAAACTATATTTGGAATGGAACCAAATCGCATTTGGGCTAGAGCCAAAACTGTGTAAAGTTAGGCTAAAATAGAGACAATCTTTCAGGCTAGAACAAATGGAGTCAATTTTCAAAAAGAAAGGTTGGATCAGATGAAATTGATCGAGTTTTGAACAATTGTGACTACCAGAGAGGCGTCGTTGTAAGGGCTCATAGCGGAGGAGCGGCTCTATCAACAAAATAGAACTGAAAGAGAACATATCAAGATTCAAAAAGGGGAGGTTGGGAGAAGATAAAGATGAGAAAAACAACAAAACTAGATTT
Source organism: Ormosia emarginata (assembly GCA_029884605.1). NCBI lineage: Eukaryota > Viridiplantae > Streptophyta > Magnoliopsida > Fabales > Fabaceae > Ormosia > Ormosia emarginata. Next base: position 13,113,126 of record JAQQTP010000048.1, read on the forward strand.
GAGTTTAATGGTGGTGAGTAAGGATTCTAATGACTTATAAACTCTACATAGCGAAAAAGAAAATTTTTCCTTAAGGTGGATACTATGACTTTGATACCGTGTTGAAGAATTAGATTTAGGGCTAGAGAATAAGGAAAAGAGATAGATGACTACAAACTAATAATATTATTAAAAGAAGTGATGTGATGATGTAATGTAATACAATATAATATGATGTGATTCAAAAGACTAACATAACAGTCCTATTTATACTAATAGTAGAGTCATAGTCCTAATTAAATAAAGAAACAAATTTGGAAATATAATAAATAGGAAATAACTCCTAATAGATCATATAAAATATTCTAAAATATTATAAGATACAATCAAGATATTATAAGATATTTTTTAGATATTCTAACACTCACATCTATTGAAAAGCCAATAGAGTTGCCGATTGCCTTGTGAAAGGGGCCACACCCAAGAATTTGGGAAATGCTTCTTTTCAACTCCTCTTGCTTGCATTACTCATGTTCTCATAAATGATTTAGCGTGTGTCTTTTTATTGGTGTCTTAGCTTTTTGTTTTATTTTTTGGGCGTGTTTTATGCCTTGCTGAGTGAAAAAAAAGTCATAGAACAATACTATATAGTGCAATTGAATGACACAAGATTCAACTCACTTTCTTTAAGTATCAACAGAAATTTTATAAAAGTTATTATTGTTTGCTTCTTATTTTTGTTAGTCTATCTATTACATAATATTTTATATTGCATCGCACTTGCCAAGAAAATAAGAGGAACTTAATAAAATGCAGTCACAAGGAATTTCGTAATAAAATAGAGAAAGTTACAAAATATAAGTGCTTGGTGAAATAAGGTAGCAGAGGCATATCATGGTCATCATTAGTTGGGGCTACATTTAACACCTGTCTCAACATATTCTCATACTATTGTTGTGGAAAATATAAAATAGAGAAAACAAAACGGTGATGTATTGGCGAACTTGGTGGAATGGTGAAATAGGTGTCTAAGGTTGGCTTCCCTCCCCTTCCCTCCCTTCAACAATGTCTTCTAGGTTGCCCCCTCCATGGGATCCTCCTGATGGGGATGAGAGGACTCAAACAAACACCGATATCTCTACGACTGTTTGGACAATTAAGGGTTTTTGTGATAAACTGATGGGAAACAAAGTTGCTCCAGCACCAAGACCTAAACGAGGCTTATTGGCAGAAAGATTGGTATCTATTGAATTCATCAATGGAAATTGTCTACTACCAAAAGTGCATGTAGCGAGTCAGGTGATAGAGCAACTATTGGTACCATGGAAAGAAGCACTTATTGTGAAGGTGCTGGGAAAAAATCTTGGTTATCAATTAATGAAGACTAAGTTGAAGTCAAAATGGAGACTTGTGGGTGATTTTGATCTTATGGATGTGGGGCACGACCTCTTTATGCCTAAGTTTGACCTGGAAAATGATAGATCCATGGTAATGGAAGGAGGTCCATTGATGGTATTTGATCATTACTTGTCTGTGTGTCCATGGTACCTGAAGTTCATGGCCTCCGATGCTACCATAGACAGAACACTAGTGAGGGTGCGATTCCCCTGTCTCAATTTACATTTTTATGATGAAAGTTTTCTACTTGCTCTAGCCTATGCAGTTGTGAGGCCAGTTAAAGTGACTTTTAACACGTTAAAGGTTTCCCGTGGAAGCTGTGCTAGGTTGTGTGTTGAAATCAGTTTGAAGGATCCAGTGGTGGAGAATGTGTGCATTGGAGACTCTTGGCACAAATTTGAATATGAGGGTTTTCATATCTTATGTCCCAAAGTGTGGTTGCTATGGCCATGTTGGTAGAGTGTGTACTGTGCAGTTATCTTCTCTGGGTACCACTGGAGAAGACAGTGCAAATGGGTCAATGGCAGCTAGGGCTCCTCAGCCTGAGATTCCTCGTACTACTCTCTCTCAACAAATTGTTAATTAGCCTCTTAGTGATAAGGAGGAATCTTTTCCCCTTGGTGAATGGTTAACAATTTCTAAACAAGAAAGGTTAAGGAGATTAACAAGTCATTTACATCTCTTATTCCTAAGGTAAATCATCTTGATCATATCAAGCAATTTAGGCCCATCAATCTTTGTAACGAGACATATAGGCTGATTGCTAAAATAATTGCTTCTGGGTTTGTAGTGGAATCTCTTTCCCATTTCACATTCTTAGCCTCCTTCAACGCTTCTGGGTTGATGCTCAATGGGTCCATTCTCGAGTGGTATGGTCAATGTAACATGCTCCAAGAGCTTGTTGGATAACGTGTCTGAGTCCTGATTTAATTGGGGGTTTGAGTGTGTTGATGTCTTTTTCTTTTTTAGAGAAAAGTTTCACCGCTACAATGCCTCCAATATTGGGTTTGTTATTTGAGCTATTAGTTAATGATTTCTTTGAAAATTTACTTTCAGTGCCAGTACCTATCTCTTTCTCTAATCTTGGTAATCTAATAGGCTTTATCTTTTTTCTAATTTCTTATCTGGGTCAATTCCACCTGAATTGGGTGACCTTTCAAATCTCTAGATTTTTTGAACCTTTTTGACAATGCACTCACTACTTCAATCCCCACTCAACTGGTTAATGACTGCGGGATTTAAAGATGCAAACCCAAGTGCAGGTTCTCTCAAGTAATAAATTTTTCGGGAGTCCGAGGTCGATCCACAGGGAATTGATGAAGAAAAATTAATTGAGGTAAGAAGAAGATTTGTCACAATACCAAAAGTAATAAAACAAGTTCACAAATGAGTTTAAGGGTTTGCTTGGGTTAGGAGATCTACTCTTGGTAATAAATTAAAGGTAAGATTATTTCTCTTTATAACTCAATTGAAATCCACACACAACAGAGGTTCCAATTGGAAAATATAACATTCAAAGTTTAATTATATATGCAATCATATTATGATTCCTTTAATTATCTACCAACATTTGTAAATGAGTTCAAGCATTCACTGTGTCAATCCTATTATCTACAATAAATCAAGATCTCCATTAACAAAGAAGGTTTCTAAATTGATTGGAAACAAAATACAACACATATAATGTCTAATTGATAATATATCATTTAAGCACAAGAAATAGAATAATCTAACCTTATTTCATTACCAAGAGCTTCACTCTTTCACCCAAGTAAGATGAAGATTTAGTTACTCATAAATAAGAAGAAAGAAAGAGAGAAGAAGAGAAAGATGAACATAACTTCAATTTAGAACAAGAGAAAATTACAATAAAGGAAAACAATAAACAAGCATAACCACAACTTGTAAAAACTAAGCCTCCCCCCAAGTGCCTAACACTAAGATCCTTTTATAGAGGAGTAGAGATACAAAATGACAAGGAGAATGATTAAGAGTAGGTGGATGAGTGAGTGGAGTGGTTGGATGAGTGGTTGAGTGGTTGGATGATTGGATGAGTAGTTGGATTATTGAGATTCTTTGTCTCAAAATAATTCATTGCTTAAGTCATTGATTCCGTCGTTTTTGAGCCAAGTGGTCTTCATGAAAGTTCTAGGAAATTGTCTAAGCTTTCCAATGGCTCTAGAATCACCAAAAAATTCGTCCTACAGCCCAAGATATGATCCAATTACTATAGACTGTTCGGTAGGCCAAAGACCTCTGTTTTGACTTTCAGACCCAATATCACCATCAAGGGCCGAATCAAGTTTTGTGTTCAACATGAAAGTTGTAGATATGGGTCTTAACTTTCAGATTCCAAATTTTCAGCCCATTTTATAAGCCCAAACTCAAATTATGCTCTGATTACTGTACACTGTTCAGATTTCAGACACAAAACTCGTGTTCTGTCTTCCAAGCCCAATTAGCTCTACTAGATGTCTGATTGAGACTTTGAGCTCTTCATTAAAGTTGTAGAGCTCTCTCTTATCTTTCCTACAAGGTAAAATTCATAATTATCAGACATTTAAAACTCAAGATATGGTCGAAATACAGAAACAACATAAGACCAAAATAGTCTTTGAAAAAATCAATTAAGTCCAATTTGAAGTCAAACTTACAAAACATAACTAGGCTTAATCAATTAAGTACATGGAGAGTGTAAATGACTAAAAATGAGGGTTTATTGATGTATAAAATATGTGATCATCAAATTCTCCCACACTTAGCTTTTTGCACTCTTGGGCAAAACACATAAGACCAAAGTTAGGAGACAAAGAAAAATGACACAAACTCAAAAGCTAAAAACTCTAAAAGACTCGATGAAGCAAGAAGAGCAACAAGAAATTCAAGGGATTAAAGCATTAATAAGGTAACATTTCTTCACATCTCAAACCAACAAGCAAGGAAACTTTAGTTGAAAAGAATGAATCAATAATGATAAATCCTCACAGAATTTCACTCTCAATCTCTCAAGTGTTTAAAAGGTAAGTATTTCACTCTATTCGACCCATGAACAATTGCACTACCATAAGCTTGCTTATTTTCTACTTCTCCGCTACTCAAAACGCATGCATACAAAAATCAAAAGGACTTTATTCAAGGTTGTAATGAGGTTATGGTAAAAGAGAGGGGATAATATGGATATGAAAAGATAAATGCCAAAGAGAATAAAAGAGCATTATAGTACAGTTAGAGTGAAAAAAATGTTTGAGAACATTCATCATAAAGGACAATCACCAATATTTGACCAATGTTTTGTTGAAGATCAATCCCAAATTGGTGAATTGAATTCATTGTTAGACTTGAACATTCTCCTTTTCTTCTTGTTGTTTCCAAGCATCCACCTTTATTATGATAATCCTTTTATTGCAACGGTGGTCAATAATTTTTTTTTGGATCATTTTGCACACACACCCCCACACTTGTTCAAGAACAAGGTCAATGCTCTCTTATTCCCTAAGGTTGGGTAAAAACATGTTTGTTTATTTGTTTTTTTTTTTTGAAGTATGAAATGAGCTTAAAATAAGGAATGGTCAAACAAGTTCAAAGGAGTTACACAATGAAAAATATACAAGGATGACTATTTGGTGAAAGTAGCTATTTCAAAATGCCTCAATCATATTAATGTATGCATATGAAAATGTAGCCTCAAAAAGAATCAAAGCAAGTTTTAGAGTAACAATTCCATGAGTGAAAATCACACAAGAAAGAAGAAAATGATACAAATATTCAATCCATTTATCAATAAGCTCAAAATCTCACAAGACATATTTCTATCATTCTCAATCCACCAATTCAAAATCCATAACCAAACATGTGAAATTTAAGAAAGAAGATAATTTATTCAATCATGTTATGATTCCTGAATTTCAATTGCTTCCAAGGATGTGAGAGTGCATTCGCTTGAATCTTTCAAAGGAAATCAAAAGACAAAAACTTTGTTACTTCCACAAATCAATACTAATTAATTACTACCTAAAAAAAACTCCTTACTCTGCCACCAATTAAGATGCGTCTTAGATGTAAAATTACTTCTTACTCTGTCATCACTAATTGGTTTAGTAAGTCCATGACAATCATATCATACTTCCCAAACAAAACAAAAAAAAAAATTTTGACTTTTTTTTTGGGTCAACTATCCTTCCCCCCCAACTAGATCACAACATTGTCCTCAATGTTAAAATATAGATGAGTAAATGATAGAAGATATTACCTGTTAAAAAAAACTGACACAAATTTAAACAAAAACAAAGTATGATAAATCTAAAGTAAAGGAAATCTTTAAACGAAGTGTCAAATCTGGCTGTCTTTTCATCATGCTTCCTTCACCGCCTCCTGCTGACTAATCTATTTGAGCTATTACTGGATCAGGATCAAAGATCAAAGGTAAAGGATTTTTTTTTTTGTGACTTCAAGAAAACCATCAGGGTAAAGAAGTCTAGAAACTCCTGAAAGACCCTGCTCAAAGGATCGTCTGTCCAAAACTAAAATACAGCAAAATCATACAAAGATAAAAGAGATATAATAGCAAATGACGACATACCTATATGTACAACTTTCATGACGTATCTTTATACTGCGCGTCATGAGTGCAGTAGTGGCATATCTTTATACTGCGTGTCACCAGTGCAGTAGACACTCACGAACTTTTTTAAGGACTAGCGTGCAAAGTTCCACCCGAGTCAATGACGGGTCAACCAAAGGCTGGGGCTCCACAACTAATTAAAGTCATAGTACTCCTTCCGGATCGCCCTTGTTCAAACATTTTTTTTTCTTGTTTTTTCTTTTTTTTCTCTTTTTTTTAAAAGAAAACATGAAGAAGAAGAAGATAATATGTACAGATTGTTGTGGATATGACTCACATCTGCCTCTGGTTTCACGTCCAGTAACGGCTTAAACGCCTTCTATGAGTCGAGGATAAGCTTCCCATCCAATTTTCTTATAAATTGACAAACAGGGTCTTTTAGAGTTAGATTGCTAAGATTGTAACGTTTTTCTTCATCTTTGAAGAGATTCTACAAATTAAGAATTTAACGCTGCATCAATCCATAAGAGCGCGTCTCAAGAGTCAATAAGATATTATCTAATGACTCCTTACTCAGTCCATTCTTAATAAAGAATCTGTTTGCGGAAACTATCCCCAAAGAACGACATTGTTTGTTACAATTCCATCATCTGCATTTGTAACAGACTTGTAACTTTTTTGCTCTTCTCCTTTTAGAATACCAACTTCTTCCAAGACCTGACATGTATGAGTCAAATGAAATTAAAAACTCACCTGCTAGTCGGACCTTTGCTTCAATTATCCAACATACATCTTCTGGCATACCTTTGTGCATTAACAATCTCAATCTTTCACATCGAGCTTTGTAGATTTTTTTCAGAGCATTTTGAGGGAGAGAAGGAAAATATTTTCTCAGGTTTGAAAGAATGACATCCATTTTAAGGGAGAAGAAGGATTCAGTTATTTTGGAAAACTGAAAAACAAATCGACTTGAGAGTCACAGAGTATCGTATCCGCCACTTAACCGGCAACACAAAGAACTCATCAACTTGTTTTTTTCATAAATGGTTTGAGCTTTTGTCCATTGACTTTAAACACATTACCATTCCTAGGATTCGCAATATCTACGACCCCATGAGGATACACGTGTTTGACAATAAAAGGACCACTCCACCTAGATCTCAATTTTTTAGGGAATAGGTGCAAGTGAGAATTATAAAGCAGAACTTTTTGACCAATTTCAAAAGATTTTCTTAAAATTGTATTGACTGTGGATTTTATTGGATTTGTCTTTTGACAATTTTCATAACTTTTGCAAAAAATATAGCAGTCCTTAAATAAAGTGGGCTAATAAAATTCACACTGTAAGATTTTCACAGCTATTTTCTTTGAAGAAAAGTGACCTCCACATGTTTCTGAGTGACAAAATTTAATGATACTACCTACCTCACTGTTGGGCACACATCTCTGAAAAATTTAGTCAGGATAATATTTGAACAAGTATGGGTCATCCCAATAAAAGTTTTTCACCTCTGTTAAAAATTTCTTCCTATCTTGGTGCGTCCATTGAGGTAACATCTTTCCTTCTTATTCTTCAGTAAGAGACGAGGAAATTACCACAGGAAAACTTTGCTTTTCTCCAAAAAATGTATACTTCAACCCAACAGGTAATGACTTTAGTTCCGGTGTGGGTACTTCTTCATGGGCATTATCATTCATAGGTTTTAGCTCATCGAATTTTGGCTTTCTCCCTTTGTATTCTATTTTCTTTGTACAATCAAGCAAACAAATGAATTAATTAAACAAACTTCTAATGAGTTAGAAGAACTCCCTTTTTAAAGATGATCATCTATAATGGCTTCAATTCCTTCAACTTCCTCATTTTCATTAAGGACTTCCTGTGGTTGCCTGCACATGTTAAAAACATTGAGATCCAGTGTCATGTTTCCAAATGTTAGCTTCACCACTCCATTTCTGCAATTGATCAAAGCATTTGATGTTGCTAAAAATGGACGGCCTAAGATAACAGGAATTGACTTGCAACTATCAACCATAGGTTTAGTATCCAAGACAATGAAATCCACAGGGTATATGAATTTATCAACTTGAACTAACACATCTTCCACTATTCCTCTTGGAATTTTAATTGATCTATCGGCAAGTAGAAGAGTTACAGAAGTTGGTTTTAACTCATCTAAGTTGAGTTGCTGATAAACTGAATATGTAAGCAAATTGACACTAGCACCAAGATCAAGTAAAACTTTTTCAATTTTATGTTCTCCAATAATGCATGAAATTGTAGGACAACCAGGATCTTTATATTTCAACGCATTATTATTCTGAAGAATGGAACTTACCTGTTCAGCCAAAAATGCTTTCTTTTTCACATTTAGTTTCCTTTTAACAGTGCACAAGTCCTTCAAATATTTGGCATAAGAAGGAATCTATTTGATAGCATCTAACAGAGGAATATTGATTTTCACTTGTTTCAAAATTTTAAAATTCCCTTTGTTATGGTCCAATTTCTTTGGATTTTTCAATGCTTGAGGAAATGGGGGTGAAGGCGAGAGTTTGGTCTCCTTTTGGTCAACTTCTTCATTTTCTTGGGGAATTGGTTCATCTTCTTTCTCACAAGATTCAGGGATTTGTTTTTCAACAACATTTCCACTCCTAAGAGTTATCACTGACTGGACTTGGTCCATTTGTTGGTTTTCTGAATTCCCCTCATTTAGACTATACTGACCCTTGGGATTTGGTTGAGGTTGAGAAGGAAATTTTCCTTTCTCATGAATGATGAGTGCAGAAGAAAGTTTAGCAAGAGTGTCTTTTATGTCATTCATGGTTTGATTGTTTTGTTTATTAATGGTCTCTTTCTTTTCCATGAATGCATGCAGTGTTTCTTCAAGGTTTTTCCTATATAGTGGGACATAAGGTGCATATCCTTGAGAATTTTGAGAGCCCTGTTGTGCTTGAGGAGGTGGTGGTAGCACAAATTATGACTGATTATTATTCCTCCAGCTGAAATTTGGGTGATTTCTCCATCTCGGATTGTATGTATCTGAAAAAGAAGACGTAAATGGCTTGTTAAAATTATTCATTGCATTTACCTGCTCATGTACAACTTCTTTAAAAATAGGAATTTTAGGACATTCATGTGTTGAGTGTCCTAAATCATCACAAATGCCACAAATTTCTTTATTTTGCACAGATTTGATTTCTTTTGCTTTTCTTAATTCCATGGCTTCAACCTTTCTAACCAAACTGGCAAATCTATCATTTAGATCTTCCTCTTGACTAAGGTGATATTTTCCTTTATTAGTACTTGCAAGATTAGATTTAATTGAATTTTCAAAAGTGTTAGTACTATGCCAAGATTGAGAATTTTCAGCCAACTGGTTCAAATAGTCTAAAGTTTCATCAAGTTCTTTATCAAGAAACTCACCATTGCACATTATTTCCACAAATTGTTTAGTTTTAGGTGATAAACCTTCATAAAAGAAGCTTATACTGCGCCATTTTTCAAAACCATGATGTAGGCAAGAATTTAACAAATCTTTAAATCGTTCCCAACATTGAAAATATGCTTCGTTTGATTTTTGGGAAAAAATTTGGATTTGTCTTTTCATAGCATTGGTTTTATGTGTTGAAAAAAATTTCTTTAAGAACTCACCTTGCATTTCTTGCCATGTGTCAATTGATCTTGGATTCAAAGTGTTAAGCCAAGATTTTGCTTTATCTTTTAAAGAAAAAGGAAACAATTTAAGCTTAACAATTTCTTCAGTGCAATTTTGATCATTGAAGGCAATACATACTTCCTCAAATTCTTTCAGATGTAAATATGGACTTTTAGATTCTAAACCATGAAAATTAGGAAGTAAAGAAATCATACTTGGCTTAAATCTAAAATTGTTGGCATTGAGTGGAAAAATAAAACATGATAGACTAGAACTTCGAGATGATTGCAAATATTCACGCATAGTTCGCAACGGTTGATTTTCAGGTTCATCATGTACACATTCATTATCAGCCATTGTGTCAATTGTGTGTGATTGTGATTCAAACAAGTCAATATATAAAGTACCATAATTAATTTTAACTAAATGACCAGAATTTAAATCACGATACCAATTAAGCATACATACATAAATAACTTAAAATAAATAAACAAAAATAATGTACAAGCTGACGGTGTCACCCACCATTAAATATTAACAGGGATGGGGTAATAACCAACCACCCAAAAATAAAAATAAAGTGCGAAAAATTAAAATACACAAAATAAAGTGCAAAAAGTAAATTTAAATATGAAAATCGGAGAGTGACAGAGCCCCACAGAGCCGGCGAAAGAGAAGAGAAGAAGAATTATTATTTCATTAAGTTAGATTGTGGAAAAATAAATAATGAGAAAAATAAAAAGAGAGTTTTTCCTACTAAGTTAGTGCGTAAAATAAAAGGAGAGTTACCCTCTTGACAAAAAAAAAATAACGAAAATAAATAAAATTAAAAAACAAAAATAAATGACATAAATATAAAAGTTAGAAAGTTAGTATGTTAGCAAGTTAGTAAGTTAGATAGTTAGTAAGTTAGAGAGTTAGAAAAGAAACCGAAGGATCGGTAAATCGATCTTTTGCTCCGGTGAAGGAGAAGAGAGAATAGATTTTATTAAAGAAAACAAACCTCAATAAATCAAAACTTCAAATCAAGTCCCCGGCAACAGTGCCAAAAACTTGACTGCGGGATTTAAGGATGCAAATCCAAGTGCAGATTGTCTTAAGTAATAAATTTCTCGGGAGTCCGAGGTCGATCTATAGGGAATTGATGAAGAAAAATTAATTGAGGTAAGAAGAGGATTTGTCACAACACCAAAAGTAATAAAACAAGTTCATAAATGAGTTTAAGGGCTTGCTTGGGTTAGGAGATCCACTCTTGGTAATAAATTAAAGGTAAGATTATTTCTCTTTATAATTCAATTGAAATCCACACACAACGGAGGTTCCAATCGAAAAATATAACATTCAAAGTTTAATTATATATGCAATCATATTATGATTCCTTTAATTATCTACCAACATTTGTAAATGAGTTCAAGCATTCACTGTGCCAATCCTATTGTCTACAATAAATCAAGATCTCCATTAACAAAGAAGGTTTCTAAATTGATTGGAAACAAAATACAACATATGTAATGTCCAATTGATAATATATCATTTAAGCACAAGAAATAGAATAATCTAATCTTATTTCATTACCAAGAGCTTCACTCTTTCACCCAAGCAAGATGAAGATTTAGTTATTCATAAATAAGAAGAAAGAAAGAGAGAAGAAGAGAAAGATGAACATAGCTTCAATTTAGAACAAGAGAAAATTACAATAAAGGAAAACAATAAACAAACATAACCACAACTTGTAAAAACTAAGCCTCCCCCCAAGTGCCTAACACTAAGATCCTTTTATAAAGGAGTTGGGATACAAAATGACAAGGAGAATGATTAAGAGTAGGTGGATGAGTGGGTGGAGTGGTTGGATGAGTGGTTGAGTGGTTGGATGATTGGATGAGTAGTTGGATTATTGAGATTCTTTGTCTCCGAAATAATTCATTGCTTAAGTCATTGATTCCGTCGTTTTTGAGTCAAGTGGTCTTCATAAAAGTTCTAGGAAATTGTCTAAGCTTTCTAATGGCTCTAGAATCACCCAAAAATTTGTCCTACAGCCCAAGATATGACCCAATTACTACAGACTATTCAGGCCCAGTTTCAGCACCTCTGTTTTGACTTTCAGACCCAATATCACCATCAAGGAGCCCGAATCAAGTTTTGTGTTCAACATGAAAGTTGTAGATATGGGTCTTAACTTTCAGATTCCAAATTTTCAGCCCAGTTTATAAGCCCAAACTCAAATTATGCTCTGATTACTGTACACTGTTCAGGTTTCAGACACAAAACTCGTGTTCTGTCTTCCAAGCCCAATTAGCTCTACTAGATGTCTGATTGAGACTTTGAGCTCTTCATCAAAGTTATAGAGCTCTCTCTTATATTTCCTACAAGGTAAAATTCATAATTATCAGACATTTAAAACTGAAGATATGGTCAAAATATAGAAACAGCGTAACACCAAAATAGTGCTGAAAAAATCAATTAAGTCCAATTTGAGTCCAAACTTACAAAACATAACTAGGCTTAATCAATTAAGTACATGGAGAGTGTAAATGACTAAAAATGAGAGTTTATTAATGTATAAAATATGTGATCATCAGTTAACCTTTCTAAGTTGGTTAAGCTTGATAGCATTAATTCTCTGTGTCATTGTTGGATAGTTTATTTTTTAGCTTTTTGACTTTCAAGTTCTCATTCTCAAAGGGAATGAATGATAACCATTGATGAGGGAGAACCCCACTTCAAATGTAGCAGATATGATGGTGAAGAAAGAGGACCATGGTCTAATTCACTATTTGTTTTTCATTTAATATATTTAAGAATTAGGATAAAATAATAATTTAAATATTAAATAATCAGTGGTTAAAATTCTGTATAGATAAAAGGTTAAGATTGATTTACTACTAGCGAGTAAACAAACACTTAACTAAAAGACTTATTGGAATATGAGTAAAAGTTTAACGATCAATTAGGATAACTTTAGAGTTTATGATGACTATTTACAGAAGGACTAAAGTTCACGGTGGCTTAGTGAACATTTTCCTAACTAAATTAAAATTTCAAGTGTGAATAGACAAAGATTAATATACTTAATTAAAATTTGACTTTAATACAATGAAAGTAATTAGGTGAGGGTAATTTAAGAAATGAAAATTTAAGTTCTTAGTGGGGAGAGTGGATAGGCAGTTGGTAGTGCTAATAGCCCAGTTGTTTATTGTATTATACATTTTTCAATTGTCTATCATCTGTATTTATGTATTATTCCCAAGGGTGATTAAAAAAGAAATTTTATTTGTTAATCTCTTTTCTACATCAAACCTTTACACCTTCCTTCTTGGGTGAAGAAAGAGAGAGGGTAAGTGTTGGAAAATGTGTTTCCCTCCTTCTTTTTACTTAAAGAAGACAATGTAACCCTTTGATGTAAAAAAAGATGTGGAAATAACACAACTCTACTTAAAACATGGTGCCACTTCATTGATGCACCATTCGTATAAACAATTTTCATAACATTCAGTATTACTCTTTTGAAAAATGGCAATGAATATGAATCTTAACATCATTATGAATGAGAATGTGGAATAAATCATGTAAGTTCTATATTTGATGTGAATTAACTTGGATCCTAAAATCTTTTTAATTTATGCTTAAAATATGTTGCTACATCATTTGTGCACCATTCCCACAAATTAATTTTCTAACATTTAACGCTACTTTTTTCTTTTGGGATTTTATCCTTATTTATCACAAAAAAGAAAAAGAGAGAAAAAGAAAGAAAAGGAAAGAAAGGTAGGTAAAAAATGGGAAGATATCATATGATCAACCGAATTTTCATGCGAGATCCTTGCTAAGGTCAAGCGATCATTTGAGTGGGTTGAAGGGACAAACACGACCCACTAAGGTATGAAGGAGTCATATAATAATGATTTTAGTATTAGAAAATGATATCTTACAATTTAAGAAGTTTTATGAAACTGTTTAGTTGATGTAAACAAAATATGGCTTTCCTTTGCATTATAAAAGCGATAAAACCATTTCTAGTTGGTTATATGTAGTTGTGGAAAACTATGGCTAAAACACTCAAGTTTGTTTATGCGTTAATCCTTTTCTTTTTTCTCTTCCTTATAGTGACCAACCATGAGTAAGCCCATTTCTCCTCTTTTTTTTTTTTATTTCTTTACCTTACATATATGCTTTCATTATTTTTCGTTAACATTCCTTCATTTCTACATTACAGCACAAAACCTTTTGAATGTGTAAATAACTCTGACTGTCAGCCTTATTGTCTTCGATTTTGGAAATTAGGGTATTGCATCAACAATAAGTGTTACTGTTTGTAACAGTTAAGTTGAATAATGATTTTACATTACTTTTGCGCTTGTAAATTTATTTTCATGCCATAAAGTTGTTACTCCTATGATTTCTCTTATAATTCATGTTATATTCCTCTAACCTTTCAATTTCTATGACAGCCTCAGAAGAGTATTAGATTATAATCTACAAGTGCTTTGACCTTTTTTTGCCTTTGGGAGATATAGACAACAACAATGTGGCTAAATATTTGTAATTAGCTACTTCAATTAAAATGGCAGTATGATTATGTAATAGTTTCTAAAGTAATAATTTATTTTACTTTTGCATTTAGCTTAAGAATGGTGGGTGAAAAGTAGTGAAAAAATATATGTATGTATTCGAAGAGCCATTGGAAGGAGATGAATCTTAATGACTAGGAATAAATTTAAGGTAATATGATTATATACTTAGACATGTCATATGAAGATGAGATGATGACTTTTTTTAATGTATGCTTATTTGTTGAGATTGGTTATTTTAATATGCAATTGAACTATAAGAGAGAGGTTGAGAGACAAGATACTAAGAATTAGATTATGAATGTAATACACAACAAGTTCTCCAATTATGCCCCCCCAAATGTTACACCATGGGAACAACTTGGAAGGTTGTTATCATATGACCATATAATTTGTATACTACATTAATGGATGGATCAAAATTTAAAGGCTAGATGACGAAAAATCTGAAATTCAAACTAAAATTGACTAGTTGATTATTAGGCATCACATGTGGAATCAATATATATAAATAAAATCAGTTATGCATGAACAAAACTCACATGACTGTGTGTTGATGTTTGACTATAGCAAAAAAAAAAAAATACACGTCATTAGTTAAAAGCACTTACATATAACCCATTACATATGTAAGAGAAATTCTTAGATGTTCCCAGAATAAGATTTTTCTTGCAATGTACCATTTAATGCATGACAAATTAGCTATGACAATGAAATTGTAATTAGAGTGGGAGACAATGAAAAACCACAAAGTTGATGTACCACACATTTAATGGTACAGAGCAAGAGAAATCTCTTCCTCTATGAGCATATAAGAATTTCTCCATATGTAGGGCCATACAGCCAAAATCTAAAGACATTTAGCGTATCCCATGAATCTATAATTGCATGCATATAATTCTTACTTATTCACTCAAGATCACAAACAACTATGTTCAAGGAAAAGTACCCTCCATTTCATCTCAATATCCTCAATGTCAATAACAAACCCTTTGCCACATTGTTTCCAATATTCTGCCATTGGTTTGATAATCTTTGACTCTACAAATACATCCTTAAGCTTTTTGGGCTCTATGAGGATATATTATACTTAACATCCTTCTCATATAGCAGCTCAGGCCTCACCAGCCTAAGGATCACTGCTTATGGAGACATCATCACCCAAAGGTAGTCTATGCCTTGAATTTTTAGTTTCCACAAACATATTACCACATCAGTATAATCAAATCCTAACCACTGGATTAATTTTGCATGGTAAAATCTAACCATAAACGTGGCATGAATGCATGCAAAAGGTTAACTTTTCTTAAAGTAAATTCTACTCAAAATATATCTAAGGTCAAGAACAACTACAATAGTTGTCTAATTTCTCAAGTAATGTAATACGCACCACATACAAAAAAAATAAAAAATAAGATCCCTTTATACTCTGATTTTGGTTAGTTGTTTTCTTTTAATAGCTTTACCTAAGGAAATTTATTAAAATGAATTATATTGAGTTCTATATCCCATTGACATTTGTAACCAATTATAACTCGAGATATTGTACAAATATAACTCATGTTTCTATGGAAAAGTGAAAATATAAACAAATTTCTATACCTCTGTCAACTTGCCATGTACACCAAAATTTGCTGTAAGTTTTGGCAAGGTTTTCAAGCTTAATTTGGCATTGCAATCATCTTTAGAACTCTGGGATTCATCCACAAAACTGATTTTATCTGCACTATTTGAATGAATTGGCCTTCCACACTTTTCTAATATATAAATTATTTCACAAATAAAAAAGCATCAACAATGCATGCAACCAAATGTAAAAGTTGTAAGTTGTTGCTCAAAAACCTTATAGGCATGAGAATGTCATTGCTTCTACTCTTTTGAAGGTAGAATCCCAAACATGTCATCAGAAAGTGTGTACCCACAACTATCAAACCCATAATAAAGAGAAAAAAAAATCAAAAACCACATAAAAGAGTTTTCTGAAAATCGAAACAAAAAGAAAGACAAGAATATGGTAAGTGACCGAGTTTGACCAAGGATATAGGTGTGAAAATTGTTGAAAATGTAGACGGGGCACTAGAGGAATTTGTGGTTGAGGTGGGTGTAGTAATGGTGGGTCTCAATTTGGCGAGACATGTCATGGTTGTTGATGGCAAAGGTGCACCCATGCTCGCTCATCTGTTGCATGGGTTTCAAGGATCTTGTCATCATTGCACCCATGTTGATTACGTGCTACCCATTGGACATGGGCTAGCTGGGTGATGGCTCCGTACCCTTGGTTGGAGTAGGACTAGGTGACTTATGCATGGAAGCCTTTGTTTCAAGTTTCAGTATCCTCTGAGTGTGGCACCTTTGTTGGTGGAAAAGACTGAAACTACAACTGGCTTATAAGGGGGAGAGGAATAGTGACAGACCCAAAAATTTTAAATAGTAGGGACAAAAATAATATTATTAATATTATTTTAAATAGTAGGAATAAAAATTATTTTTTATATATATAAAAAAATAAATATATATATAAAATTAAAGAAAAATTTACAACTTGAGTGGAGCATGAATCTCCACTTATTTATGCTTAGGTCCGTCCCTGGAGAGGAAGATAGAGGAAAGAGAAAGTGGGTTATGGTTTTGGTTCCACACATATATATATATATATATATATATATATATATATATATATATATATATATATATATATATATATATATTGTTTAAAAGATATTTAAATAGATTTGTTTTTCACTCCATCCTCCATATTTGATTTCACACTAATTAATAAAGGTCACGACATAAATCCCTGCTAAAAAATGAATTATGGTAATAAATTATCATTTCCCTTATGATACAATTTGTAATATCCTTTTGTCAATTGCGAAGGCTATCATCCGATTATCGAGTTACGACAAGAGTTTGGAGATGCTTATGACTGATAAGGATATCATCACAGTGAATGCGATCCAAATCGTCAAGGTGAGATATCACATTCTCTCATGCTTATGGAGAAGGTAATTGTTGTGCAAATTGAATGACAAATTGGGCTCTCAATTCCAACCATCAAATTTGGAATTCTGCATAGGGAGCACCAGTCTGCAATTAGCTAGGGCCTCACTGCCACGTGCTTTCTTTTGTTTTTACAAGTTTTTTTACTTGTGTTTTCTCTGTGATAATTTTTTTTAGTTTCATTCCTTTTGTGCCTTCGGCTTTTCTATGGAATAAAAAATAAATTAGCAAAACAAAAGGGAAAATTATAGTAAGTCACTTAGTCTTCTCAATATGGGCTACACGGCTTATCTAAATTTTAGATATTTAACCCGTTTAGTTATTGCATAAGAAAAAAAATAATTAATAAAATAATTAATTTTTTTATGAATTAGAAACATTTTTAAAAATTATATCTATAAGATAAAATGCATTTCCCCCTTTTCTTTTTTCTTTTTGGTGATTTTTCCCCCCTTTTCTTGTTACGCTTCAGTCAACTTATCAAATCTATTGTCTTTGTTTGTTGCACGAGTATGCCATTGAATGTCTTGGGTCTTGGTATAGTTATGATACTCATGGATCTTGCTTCCTTATCAGTTTCTAAGTTTTAATTTTCATAATTTAATAGCAAGAGCATGTTATACGATATGGCTAGAGTATAAATTAATATACATTTTGGAAAAAGTGCACTAAGCCACCCTGAATTATAGGTGTGTCGAACAAATCCTGCAAAACCCGGATGGTATGTGCCCTTCTAGGAAGCGGCAGACATTGCACTTGTGATTTAGTAAGAGTGAGGTTTTAAGGCCTACCTGATGGTTAAGTATTGGGTCAAGACCAAGGGAGCCCTATATGATCCAACATTGCTTTTGTCTTGCATTTCATTTCTAAAATCTGTGATATATAAAGTCGTCCCTAATCCACCTTTAGAAAGCTAAAACAAATTTTAAGTAGAGAACAAAAATAAAGTATCCCTAACGTCCACTCAATGATGTCGTCACATTCCCAAATCCCAAATGATAGTTTATGCAACATTAATAATTTTTTTTTCGATATTTCATTCTCTATGGTAGGAGAATAATTCTTTTTTTCTTTTTTGTAAACATCGGAGTGGAAACCCACCCAAAAAGGAACAGCAAAAACACTACCAAGAACCACGCTGGAATGTAAAGCAAATGGGGTAATTGTTGATATTCAATTTTATTTATAATTTTTTTATTTTTGTTGCTTAATTAAAGACTAATAATTTTATGTTAAGTGATGTTTAATTGCAATATTTTGAACGCATAATATTTTTTAAGTTTTATTTACTTTTATCTTATTAGGATCACTACTTTTCTTATTATTTGTACCAAAAAAAGAAAACAATAAGAAAAATAGGAATATGCTTTTAATAAGAAATTATGATTTTATATTTTTTAAAAAATAATTGAAGGATATGCTTTTAATGAGAAATCATGATTTGATATTCTTGAAAAATAAGGGATATGATTTTAATAAAAAAATCATGATTTGATTTTCTTATAAAATAATTGAAGGATAAGCTTTTAATGAGAAATCATGATTTGATATTTTTTAAAAAATAAGAGATATGTTTTTAATAAGAAATCATGATTTGATTTTCTTAAAAAATAATTGAAAGACATGTTTTTAGTAAAAAATCGTGATTTGATACTTTTAACAAATTTCAAGATTTAAAAAGAAAGACTCGAAATAAGAGATTGTGAAGGTTCAATAAAAAAGGAAAAAGGAGAATGTGTTTTAAACTATGAAGCACAAACACATCATTTTTTAAGCGTGTCTGTGACGAGCGCCGAACTCAGTCAAAATTATAACCGAAGTTATTACCTAAGCTTGTAGCACAGTGACAACACCGGATCATCTCCACGAGGATTGTAGATGCAATTTAATCAAATCAAGTGAAAGTTAGCAAAGGGGGGTTTGACAGTTTAAGATCGTACTTAACAAAATTAACGGAAGAAATAACAATTAAAGAGTAGTCAATTTAGAAACCTATCCAAGATTGGGTGGATTCAATCATAGACCCTTCATAAAACACTTGAAGCGCAATTGAATTGTTAATTTGGATCTAATCGAGATCTCTGCATCAAATCCAGAATTCATACTAGACGATCGTCTAGAATTCAATTAACAAGTGATAAACACAAATCATGCAATCGCACCATTCATGAAAATCTATGTTAATTTCAAGTACCGAATTCAATTAACTTAGGCACAAATCAGTAACCTATCCCTCTTCAATTCGTGATTAATTTAGATCAATCAGTTCTAAGTTTCATCACAAATCTCAATCTTCATTTATGTGATTAGTTTAGATCAATTAGTTCTAAGTTTCATCACAAATCTCAATCTTAAACCAAGATCAAATCAGATCAACATAAATAGAATCACCATTCATGCATTCAAGATCAAGAAGAAAAAGAAAGAAGAAGAAAGAAGAAGAAAAGAGGAATTCAATTACAAATCAAATACAATTCATAACCAAGGTCTCAAGAATCCAAACCACAATCTCTTCAAGAGTTCTAAATTAACCGAAAGTAGCTTAGCCCTCCATCACCATGAAGAGGAGCATCAAAATATACAAAAGCTATGAGAAACTATGAAGAAACAAGAAGAAACTATGAAGAAACAAGAAGAAACTATGAGAAATGAAGGAGAATACATGAATGAAATGATAACCAATGGAGCCTTTTATAGAAGTCTAGGGTAACAAAATGACAAAGGGGAGTGAGTGGATGAGTGGGTGAGTGAGTGGAGTGTTTGAGTGGAATGGTTGAGTGGGTTAGTTTAGTGGATTGGTTTGGTGGATTGGTTTAGTGGATGAGTGAGTGGAATGGTTAAGTGGGTTGGTTGTTATGAAAATGCCAAAGGACTTTTGGTGAGTGGGAAATTATGGACATGAATGGGTGAGTGGATGGATGAGTGGGTGGATTAGTGGATGAGTGGGTGGAGTGGTTAAGTGGTTGGATTAGTGTATGAGTAGATGAGTGGGTGGATTAGTGGATGAGTGGATGAGTGAATTAGTGGATGGATGAGTGGATTAGTGGATGGATGAGTGGGTGGTTGAGGACGAAAATTTCGTGTCTGACTTGGAAGCCAAAAACGACCCTCTATACTTCAGATCCACGAAAAGTGCTCTTCATGAAAGTTGTAGATCCTTGTCTTGACTATAAAATGGATAGCTGGTTCGTCCAATTTGGCTTCCTTCAGCCCAAGATATGTCCCAAATATCGTAGGTTGCTCAAACCCAACTTCAGCACCTTTGTTCCGACTTGCAAGCTCAAAATGACCTACTAGACTTCATTTTTTCAAAAAGTTTTCTTCATGAAAGTTGTTTATTTGGATCTTGACTATCCACTGTCCAAATTTCAGCCCATCTCCATTATTACATCTTGAGATATGATTTTATGAGTGCACACTGTTCGGATTCTACTGACAGAACCCGTATTCTGACTTCCATATAAACTTAGGTCCTTTAGACATCTTTTTGGGACTTTGAGCTCTTCATCAAAGTTGTAGAGCTTCCTCTTAGCTTTCCTACAAGGTAAAATTCATGTTCATTAGATATTAGGAACTCAAGTTATGGCCAAAATACAGAAGCAGTGTCAAATCTCAATAATACTGAAAATATTCAATTAGGACCAATTTGAGCTCAAACTCACAAAATCATACCAAACTCAATCAATTAAGAATATGGAGAGTATAAATGACTAAACATAAGGGTTTCTTAATGAATAAAATATGTGATTATCAAATTCTCCCACACTTAGCTTTTTGCACTCCTGGGCAAAACTCAAGACCAAAACAAGGACATAAGAGATTAACAAAAATTTAAATTCCAACAACATTCAAGAACCCAAAATTTTACAATCAAGAAGAACAACCAAAGGTTCAAGGGATCAAAACATTCATGAGTTAACAATTCTCCACATCTCAAACCAACAAGCAAGGTATCTTCAACATAAATCGAGAATGATAGATCTTCACAAGATTCCCTCTCAATCTCTCAAGTGTTTAAAAGGTAGGTATTTCACTCAATTTAACCCATGAAAATTGCACTACCATAAGCTTGCTTATCTTCTTCTTCTCCACTACTCAAAACACATGCACACACAAATCATGAGGACTTTATTCAAGGTTGTAGTGAGGTCAAGGTAACAGAAGAGGATAAAATGGATATGAGAAGATAAATACCAAAGAGAATAAAAGCAAATGAGAGTTGAGTTCAAATAACAAGCATAAAAGTTCATCCCAACTCTAATGTATATCCCTTTACATATTCATTTCCCAATCCTTTTCTTTTTTTCTTTTTTTTTTCTCTTTTTTTTTATATGAACATAACTATATACATACATTTTTCCTTTTTTTTTAGGCACTCTTTCCTTTTTCAACAACCATTTTGTACACACACCCCCACACTTGTTCAAAAACTCATCCATTAACCAAGCTAATGTCCTTTTATTCCCTAAGGTAAAGTAAGAACACGGTTTTTCATTTAAGGCACAAAATGAGCTAGAAACAAGGAATGGTCAAATAAGCTTAAAGGGGTTAAGCAAAGGAAAATATACAAGGTTGGCAGGAATCAGAGAATTTTCAAGAAGTCAAAAGAGTGCTTGATATCATATTGAAAACAAGGTTGGCTATTTGGTTAAACTAGCTAATTAAGAAAGAGAGCCTCAATCATGTTTATGCATGCAAGTGAAATGTAGCTTCAAAAAGAATCAAAGCAAGTTCTAGAGTGGTCATTAACATGAGTGAAAATCACACAAGAAAGAAGAGAATGACACAAATGTTGAATCCATCCATTAGGCTCAAAATCTCACAAGGTATGCATCCATCAAACTCAATTTATCAATTCAATCATCCATCACCAAACGTATTAGTTCAAGAAGGGAGAAAAGTTATTCAATCATGTAATGACCCTTTTTTTGTGTTTTTTTTTTAAAAAAAACCAAAAGAAACATGCTAAAATCTCTCCCCCACACTTAATATAACATTGCCCTCAATGTAAAAGAGAGATATAGAAAAGAGCAACACAACCTGATAAGAAGTGAATCAACGCCAAGCAGAAAAGAAACACACTGTCAGTTACGCATCAGACCCTGAAAAGAAATCAAACAAGAAAATGTTAGTACTTCCACAATTTAATACTAATTAATTACTACCTAAAAAACTCCTTAATTTAATACTAATTAATTACTACCTAAAAAACTCCTTACTCTGCCACCAATTAAGATGCGTCTCAAGAGTAAAATTACTCCTTACTCTGCCATCACTAATTGGTTTAATAAGTCCATGACCATCATATCATACTTTCCAAACAAAACAACAACAATTTTTTTTTTTAATAAAATCAAAACCCATTAAAGAGAAAGTTTCAGATCTGGCATTTTTTTCTTGTTACTTCCTTCGCTGCTTCCTGTTGACCAATCTATCTGAGCTAATACCTTATCAGGTACATACTCAAAAGCTTCTAATTTATCGATGAGCTCGTCAATAGTGGAGGCAGAGATAAGAAGTTGTCTTGCCGAAGGAGTGATAAATTTCTGTTCCACAGCTTTGTCAAGAAAAAATAACAAAAGATCAAAGAAATTATTAACATTCAACAAACCAATGGGTTTATGGTGGATGTTCAGTTCGGCTCAAGAGACAATTTGAAAAATTTGTTCCAAAGTGCCAAAACCACCTGGTAAGGCAATGAATGCATCAGAGTTTTCAAGCATTATCTTCATTCATTCATGCATTGATGATACCTTAAGTTCCTCCCCAATTGTCTTTCCATTGATGTTCTGTTGAGCTAAAGGTTCAGGAATGACACCTAAAACCTGACTGTCTCTTACATATGCAGCAAGTGATATAGCCCTCATTAACCCACGACAACCTCCCCCATATACAAGATGAATATTCCTCGCAGCAAGTGATCGACCAAGAGTGCTAGCTGCGTTTACAAACTCTAATCCCTTCCCATAACTCGACCCACAAAAAACACAGACATTTTTGAGGTTACGAATAGAAGCTCCCATTCTATACTCTTCCTCCCTTTGAGTGTTTCTGAGTTGAAGGAAAATGGAGAAATTGGAGTGTTTAAATAAGAAAAAGAATGGAAAGAGGAATAATTGCACCTGTAAGGGTAGGTTGGCTATTGTCAGAAAAGGTTGAAATTAAGAAATATAGAATCTTTTTTTTTGTTCCTTTTTTTTTTGACTTCAAGAAAACCATCAAGGTAAAGAAGTCTAGAAACCCCTGAAGGACCCTGCTCAAAGGATCGTCTGTACAAAAATCAAAATACAATAAAATGATACAAAGATAAAAGAAATAGAAAATGATGACATACCTGTATGTACAGTTTCCATGGCGTATCTTTATACTGCGCGTTATGAGTGCAGTAGACATCACGTCCCTTTTTTTTTTTGAAATTGTTAGAAAAACTTAATGAAAGATGAGTGTATACTTACTTAAGATTGGGATGGAGGTAGTCTGCTCTTTCGGCTTTGTGCCAAAGCATTGTTGATCAGTATTCGATCCATTCAAGACCAGCGCAACATAGGGCTCCCAAAAGGGACAAGTGGCCATAATATGACTGGCTGCCTCACATGTGGGATATAATCTACCTTCTTTGTTTTTCAATTAAGAAGGCTGGATCAGGATGCATGCATTTCCCCATTCACGGTGTGTGTTACCAAAGCCAACCCTAAGACATATACATAATTTTTTTTTGTTTTTTTTTTTAGATGACATGAAGAAGAAGAAGAAGAAGATGATATGTACTGATTGTTTGTGGATATGGCTCACATCCGCTCTAGTTTAACATCCGATGTGACTTAAACGTCTTCTATGAGTCGAGGATAAGCTTCCCATCCAATTTTCTTATAAATTGGCAAACAGGGTCTTTTAGAGTCGATTCCCAAGATGTAGCGTTTTTCTTCATCCTTGAAGAGATTCCACAATTTAAGAATTTCACGATGCACCAATCCACAAGAATGCGTCTCAAGAGTCAATAAGATATCATCTAATGACTCCTTACTCAGTCCATTCTTAATGAAGAAAATTTTATCTTCTCTATTTGCGGAAACCATCCCCAAAGTACGATATCGCTTATTACACTTCCATCGTCCACATTTGTGATAGACTTGTAACCTTTTTGCTCTTCTCCTTTTAGAATATGAACTTCTTCCAAGACCGGGCATATATGAGTCAAAGGAAATTGAGGACTCACCAGCTAATCGGACCTTTGCTTCAATTATCCAGCGTACATCTTCTGGCATACCTTTGTGCATTAACATTCTCAATCTTTCACATCGAACTTTGTAGATTTTTCTCAGAGCATTTTGAGGAAGAGAAGGAAAATGTTTTCTCAGGTTTGAAAGAATGACATCCATTTTGAAGGAGAAGAAGGATTCAGTTATTTTGGGAAACTGAAAAATAAACCGACTTGAGAGTCACGGAGTACCGTATCCGCCACTTAACCGGCAACACAAAAAACTCAAGAACTTGGTTTTCCAGGAATGGTTGAGTCTTTGTCCATTAACTTTAAGCGCATTACCATTCCTAGGATCCTCAATATCTACGGCCCCAGAGGATACACGTGTTGGACAGCAAAAGAACCGCGCCACCTAAATCTCAATTTTCCAAGGATTTGGTGCAGATGATAATCTCAAAGTAGAATTTTTTTGACCAATTTCTGCAGCTTTTGCAAAAGGTGTAACAGACCTTGAATAAAGTAGGCCAATAAAATCCATACTGCAAGATTTTCGCAGTTGTTGTCGTTGAAGAAAAAGTGATCTCCACATACTTCCGAGTGACAAAATTTAATGGCACTACCTACCTCATTGTCGGGCACACAGCTGTTTTTTTTTCTTTTTTTTTTATTCATAATGCGGATGGAGAAGGTTCATCACCTCCACTTCTGCATTCTCTGGAAGTTCATGATACTGTTTGAGGCGGTGTCCATTTACGATGATGACTTTGGCAGTGACCTCACTTTTTATCTGAACAGCACCAGAAGGAAAAACCTTAGTAACAATAAA
Source organism: Ormosia emarginata (assembly GCA_029884605.1). NCBI lineage: Eukaryota > Viridiplantae > Streptophyta > Magnoliopsida > Fabales > Fabaceae > Ormosia > Ormosia emarginata. The sequence goes on from JAQQTP010000048.1 coordinate 13,138,312, forward strand.
TGGTCCATCCCATCTAGACCTTAATTTGCCAGGCATGAGTCGGAGGCGGGAGTTATAGAGGAGAACTTTTTGACCAATCTCAAATGTTTTCCTCAGAATCAACTTATCATGGAAGGCTTTGGTCTTCTCCTTATAAAGTTTGGAACTTTCATAAGCCTCCAAGCGGATATCCTCCAATTCTTTGCATTTGCAGCTTCCTCTCCATACCTGCTTGATCTAGGTCCAAGTTGCACCTTTTCACCGCCCAGAATGCATGATGCTCAATTTCCACCGGCAGGTGGCAGGCTTTTTCAAAAACAATCTGATACGAAGACATCCCGATTGGTGTCTTATAAGTAGTCCGGTAAGCCCATAAAGCATCCTCAAGCCTCTTGCTCCAGTCCTTTCTGTTAGGTTGAACTGTCTTCTGGAGTATCTGCTTGATCTCCCTGTTGGAAATCTCGGCTTGCCCATTAGTTTGGGGATGGTAAGGTGTAGAAACTCTGTGCAAGACCCCATATTTTTTCATCAAAGCTTCCATGCTTCGATTACAAAAATGTGAACCCTGATCACTGATGATGGCCTTTGGAACTCCAAACCTGCAGAAAATCTGTGATCTAACAAAATCCACAACAACTTTGGAATCATCAGTCCGAGTAGCTTTCGCCTCCACCCACTTGGATACATAATCAACAGCTAACAAAATGTAAACAAAACCAAAAGAAACAGACAAGGGTCCCATAAAATCAATACCCCATACATCAAAAATCTCACAGAACAATAAGGATTTCTGGGGCATCTCATTCCTTCGAGAAGTGTTTCCTGTTTTTTGGCATTGATCACAAGATTTACAAAACACATATGCATCATGAAATAGAGTGGGCCAATATAATCTAGATTCCAAAACTTTCCTAGCAGTCCTTTGGGGACCAAAATGACCGCCACATGCAAGTGTATGACAAAAGCTAAGAATAGAATGGAATTCATTATCAGGCACACATCTCCTAATGACTTGGTCACTACAAAATTTCCACAGATAAGGGTCATCCCACACATAATATTTTGACTCACTTTTCAATTTATCAATCTGAACCCTAATAAAATGTGCAGGAAAAACACCAGCAATTAAGAAATTTATCAAATCAGCAAACCAAGGAGTGTTACCTTGCAGCTTGAAAAGCTGCTAATCAGGGAAGACATCATGGATAGGAAAAGTATCTGCCTCCTTTTCAATTCGACTTAGGTGATCAGCCACTAAATTCTCTGTTCCACTTTTATCACGGATTTCAATATCGAACTCTTGGAGGAGCAAAATCCATCTAATCAACCTAGGCTTTGCATCAAGCTTCTTCAGGAGAAACTTCAGAGCTGTATGATCTGAAAACACAACCACTCCAGAACCAAGCAAATATGATCGAAATTTGTCTAAAGCAAAAACAATTGCTAAAAGTTCCTTTTCAGTGGTGGTGTAGTTGACTTGTGCAGGATCTAAAGTTCTTGAAGCATAGGAGACGACATGAGATATTTTGCCGACCCTTTGTGCAAGAACAGCTCCCAAAGCGTAATTAGAGGCATCACACATGAGCTCAAATGGGAGTGTCCAATCTGGTGGTTGGATGATAGGTGTACTGGTCAATGCTTGCTTCAAGTGATTGAAGGCATCCTTGCATTTCTGGTCAAAATGGAACTCCACTTCTTTTTGTAGCAAGTTGGATAGTGGAAGAGCAATTTTGCTGAAATCTTTTATGAATCGCCTATAGAAACCTGCATGACCAAGGAATGAACGAACCTCCCGCACGCATGTGGGGTAAGATAGGCATGAAATAACATTTATTTTTGCAGGATCTATCTCGATACCCTTGCTAGATATTACATGTCCTAAAACTATACCTTGTTCTACCATGAAATGACATTTCTCAAAATTTAAAACAAGGTTAGTTTCAATGCATCTATGTAAAACCTGAGCGGACTATCCAGGCATGCATCAAAGGAAGAACCATAGACAAGTAAAATCATCCATAAACACATCCATGCAATTCTCTAAAAAGTCGGAAAAGATACTTACCATACACCTTTGAAAGGTGCCCAGAAGCATTGCACTGAGACCAAAGGGCATCCTCCTGTATGCAAATGTGCCAAATGGACAAGTGAAAGTAGTCTTCTCTTAGTCTTCTGGAGCTATATGAATTTGAAAATAACCTGAATATCCATCCAGAAAACAATAATGCGACTTGCCAGCTAGCCTCTCCAACATCTGATCAATGAAAGGTAGCGGAAAATGATCTTTTACGGTAGCCTGGTTAAGCCGCCTATAATCAATGCAAACCCGCCAACTGTTCTGAACTCTTGTGGGTAGAAGTTCATTATTCTCATTCTCAACTACTGTGACCCCAGATTTCTTGGGAACAACCTGCACGGGGCTCACCCATTTACTGTCTAATATGGGATAAATAATGCCAGCTTGAAGTAGTTTGGTCACTTCCTTCTTCACCACATCTAGAATCAAGGGGTTCAGTCTCCTTTGGGGTTGCCTTACTGGTTTCGTATTCTCTTCCAATAAAATTCTATGCATGCATGTGGAGGGACTAATACCAGGAAGATCTGCAAGTGTCCATCCGATGGCTTGCTTATTCTGCCTCAAAACCTGCAACAATTTTTTTTCTTGTTCAGGTTGCAGATTCTTAGCAATAATCACTGGCAGCTTCTCACCATCTCCTAAATATGTATATTTAAGATGGTCTGGCAAAGTCTTCAACTCTAAGGATGAAGGTTGTACAATGGAAGGCAAGAAGCTATTTGAAACAACTAATTCGGCAACATTAAATTCAGCACTGATTCGACTTCTATTTTCACATGCGGTATCATTCAAGTCGCGTAGTTGCATCATCACTCATACCAGATAAATCTCAGCACATGCGACACATGGCTCAACATCACAAGCAACACATGTATCACAAGAAACAGAATCTAGAAAGTCAGCAATATCAGGGAATTCAGCATATAAATCAGCATAAACATCATCAACCAGCATCTCAATCACATCAATATGGAAAACAGAATGCTCCTCTAGGGGATGTCTCATGGCAACAAAAATGTTAAACTGTACCAAATCATCGCCAAACTCCATAGAAAGGGTGCCAGCATGCACATCTATCTTGGTCTTGGCGGTCTTGAGGAATGATAATCACATATTTTATTCATTAAGAAACCCTTATGTTTAGTCATTTACACTCTCCATATTCTTAATTGATTGAGTTTGGTATGATTTTGTGAGTTTGAGCTCAAATTGGTCCTAATTGAATATTTTTAGCATTATTGAGATTTGATACTGCTTCTGTATTTTGGCTATAACTTGAGTTCCTAATATCTGATGAACATGAACTTTACCTTGTAGGAAAGCTAAGAGGAAGCTCTACAACTTTGATGAAGAGCTCAAAGTCCCAAAAAGATGTCTAAAGGACCTAAGTTTATATGCAAGTCAGAATACGGGTTCTGTCAGTAGAATCCGAACAGTGTGCACTCAAAAAATCATATCTCAAGATGTAATAATGGAGATGGGCTGAAATTTGGACAGTGGATAGTCAAGATCTAAATAAACAACTTTTATGAAGAACACTTTTTGAAAAAATGAAGTCTAGTAGGTCATTTTGAGCTTGCAAGTCGGAACAGAGGTGCTGAAGTTGGGTTTGAGCAACCTACGGTATTTGGGACATATCTTAGGTTGAAGGAAGCCAAATTGGACGAACCAGCTATCCATTTTATAGTCAAGACAAGGATCTACAACTTTCATGCAGAGCACTTTTCGTGGATCTGAAGTATAGTGGGTCGTTTTTGGCTTCCAAGTCAGACATGAAATTTTCGTCCTCAACCACCCACTCATCCATCCACTAATCCACTAATCCACTAATCCACTCATCCACTAATCCACTCATCCACTAATCCACTCATCCACTAATCCACTCACCCATTCATGTTCATAATTTCCCACTCACCAAAAGTCCTTTGGCATTTTCATAACAACCAACCCACTTAACCATTCCACTCACTCATCCACTAAACCAATCCACTAAACCAACCCACTTAACCATTCCACTCAAACACTCCACTCACTCACCCACTCATCCACTCACTCCCCTTTGTCATTTTGTTACCCTAGACTTCTATAAAAGGCACCATTGGTTATCATTTCATTCATGTATTCTCCTTCATTTCTCATAGTTTCTTCTTGTTTCTTCATAGTTTCTTCTTGTTTCTTCTAAGTTTCTCATAGCTTTTGTATATTTTGATGCTCCTCTTCATGGTGATGGAGGGCTAAGCTACTTTCGGTCAATTTAGAACTCTTGAAGAGATTGTGGTTTGGATTCTTGAGACCTTGGTTATGAATTGTATTTGATTTGTAATTGAATTCCTCTTTTCTTCTTCTTTCTTCTTCTTCTTGATCTTGAATGCATGAATGGTGATTCTATTTATATTGATCTGATTTGATCTTGGTTTAAGATTGAGATTTGTGATGAAACTTAGAACTGATTGATCTAAACTAATCACATAAATGAAGATTGAGATTTGTGATGAAACTTAGAACTAATTGATCTAAATTAATCACAGAATTGAAGAGGTTAGGTTACTGATTTGTGCCTAAGTTAATTGAATTCGGTACTTGAAATTAACATAAATTTTCATGAATGGTGCGATTGCGGATTTGTGTTTATCACTTGTTAATTGAATTCTAGACGATCGTCTAGTATGAATTCTGGATTTGATGCAGAGATCTCGGTTAGATCCAAATTAACAATTCAATTGCGCTTCAAGTGTTTTATGAAGGGTCTATGATTGAATCCACCCAATCTTGGATAGGTTTCTAAATTGACTGCTCTTTAATTATTATTTCTTCCTTTAATTTTGTTAAGTGCGATCTTAAACTATCAAACCCCCCTTTGCTAACTTTTACTTGATTTGATTAAATTGCATCTACAATCCTCGTGGAGATGATCCGGTGTTGTCACTATGCTACAAGCTTAGGTAATAACTTCGATTATAATTTTGACTGAGTTCGGCGTTCGTCAAAATTTTGGCGCCGTTGCCGGGGATTAGTAAGTGTAATCTTTTCATTTGAAGTGTTTTTACTAACTTTTGCTTTTTATTAATTTTTCTAACATTTTTATCCATTGTCTAGTGTATTTTGCTTATTTATTTGTTTTTGTGTGATGCATGACTAGGTCTGAGCCTGATAACTTGGTTAACTTTGATCTTGAGATTGATAGAACCTTGCATAGGTTGATTAGAGCTCGTAGGCTAAGTGCAAGAATTGCTTTGAATTTGATCTTAATATTGAGAGTGAACTTGAGATCTTGAATAATTCTGAAACCATGGGTGATAACATGCAAAATAGAACTCTTAAGGAACTTCTTTGCTCCCGATATAACTAACCGGTCTTTGTGTATTCAATACCCGGATCTTGATGCTTTGATTTTGAGTTAAAATATGGATTAATACATTTGTTGCCCAAGTTTCACGGTTTTGCGGTGAGGATCCCCATAAGCATCTAAAGGAGTTCCATGTGGTTTGTTCAACCATGAAGCCACATGGGATCTCGAAGAAGAGCACATCAAGCCGAGGGCATTTCCTTTCTCACTTCAGCGATACTGACCAAGGATTGGTTATTTTATCTTTCACCAGGTTCAAGTAACAAGTTGACCGACATGAAACGGTTGTTCTTAGAGAAATTTTTCCCGCCTCTAGAGCTGCTTTGCCATTAGAAAAGATATATGTGGCATAAGATAAATGACAGGGGAGACCTTGCATGAACATTGGGAAAGATTCAAGAAGCTGTGCTCGAGCTGTCCCCACCACCAAATCACTGATCAGCTCTTAATTCAATATTTCTATGAAGGCTTGCTGCCAAATGACAGAAGCATGGTGGATGCTGCCTCTGGAGAAGCCTTAGTAGACAAGACCCCTGCAGCTGCGAGAGATTTGATAGCAAACATGGCAGCCAACACCCAACAATTTGGCACACGAATTATTACCTCAACCAGAGGAGTCAATGAGATTAAATCGTCTCATGCAGACCAACAGAGAATGGAACACAGACTTGATGAATTAACTTCTTTGGTGAGGCAGTTAGCAGTGGCACAACAAGCACCAACGCAGATTGCTGCAACTGTGTGTGGCATTTGCTCTTGTTCATCTCATCCTACTGATGCATGCCCTACACTTCAGGATGGTGGTTCTATTTTTCCAGAACAATCTGTTGCAGCAGCTGGTATTTTTCCTGGTAGACCCCAATATCAGCAATCACAGCAGCAGCCCAGATATGATCCATTTTCTAATACCTATAACCCTGGCTGGAGGGACCATCCCAACCTGAGATATGGAAATTCTGGTCAACAACAACAACAGCCCTACCAACAGCAGCAACCGCAGTTTAGATACCAAGCTACAGGCCCTAGCAACAAGTACCAACCACCTGCATTTAGGCAAGCACAACCTGCGCCGCCACCCATGCAGCAGCCCCTCCAGCTACCTGTTCCAGCAGCCACTCCAGCTGAGCCACCTTTCGAAGACTTGATGAAATAGTTTCAGTAGAATGTCAATGCCACCATCCAGAATTTACAAACTCAAATTGGGCAGATGGCAACCACTCTGAGTGAGCTGAAAAGTCAAGGGTCGAACCAATTGCCTTCACAAATAGTCAACAACCCAAGAGGCAATGTAAGTGCCATTAGCTTGAGAAGTGGCAGAGAAGTTGACGGTCCTACTCCACCACAACCTGAACTACAAGTGCAGCAACCAGAAGGTGACCAGAAACAGAAGAAGGTGGATAACTCAGTTCAAAAATATGTGACACAGAAGAAATGTGCAGAGAATTCAAATATGGTCATTCCACTACCTTTTCCAAACAGAGTCACACAGTCCAAGCATACTGCGCAAACAGAAATAGAAAGAGAAGTCATGGACACATTCAGGAAGGTGGAAATCAATATTTCCCTCCTTGATGCAATCAAGCAGATTCCCAAGTATGCCAAATTCCTCAAAGAGTTGTGTACTCACAAGAGAAGACTTAAAGTACTGAGAAAATAAGCATGGGCGAAATGTTTCTGCAATGATTCTACCAAGCATGCCACAAAAATGCAAAGATCCTAGAACTTTCACAATTCCTTGCACGATAGGTAACTCCAAATTTGAACATGCAATGCTAGATTTGGGTGCTTCGATTAATGTCATGCCTATGTCAATTTATCAGTCCTTGAACATTGGCACTTTGCAACCCACTGGTATAGTGATTCAATTGGCAAATAGGACCACTGCTTATCCTGCAGGAGTACTAGAAGATGTGTTAGTTCGGGTGAATGATTTAATTTTTCCAGCGGACTTCTACGTCTTGGACATGGAAGATGAGTCTTCAGCAACCCATGCTCCATTAATTCTAGGCAGACCATTCCTCAAGACTGCCAAGACCAAGATAGATGTGCATGCTGGCACCCTTTCTATGGAGTTTGGCGATGATTTGGTACAGTTTAACATTTTTGATGCCATGAGACATCCCCTAGAGGAGCATTCTGTTTTCCATATTGATGTGATTGAGATGCTGGTTGATGATGTTTATGCTGATTTATATGTTGAATTCCCTGATATTGCTGACTTTCTGGATTCTGTTTCTTGTGATATATGTGTTGCTTGTGATGTTGAGCTATGTGATGCATGTCTTTGAGATTTATCTTTGGTATGAGTGATGATGCAATCGCCTTGACTTGAATGATACCGCATGTGAAAATAGAAGTCGAAGCGTGTCTTGAATTTAATGTTCTTGAATTAGTTGTTTCAAATAGCTTCTTTGCCTTCCATTGTACTGAGCCCCCATCCTTAGAGTTGAAGACTTTGCCGGACCATCTTAAATATGCATATTTAGGAGATGGTGAGAAAGTCGCCGTGATTGTTGCTAAGAATCGCAACCCGAACGGGAAAAAAAAATTGCGGGTTTTGAGGCGAATAAGCAAGCCATCGAATGGACACTTGCAGATCTTCCCTGGTATTAGTCCCTCCACATGCATGCATAGGATTTTATTGGAAGAGGATACGAAACCAAGTAAGGCAACCCCAAAGGAGACCGAACCCCTTGATTCTAGATGTGGTGAAGAAGGAAGTAACCAAGCTACTTCAAGTGGCATTATTTATCCCATATCGACGGTAAATGGGTGAGCCCGTGCGGGTTGTTCCCAAGAAATCGGGGTCACAAAGTAGTTGAGAATGAGAATAATGAACTTCTACCCACAAGAGTTAGAACGGTTGGCGGGTTTGCATTGATTATAGGCGGCTTAACCAGGCTACCGAGAAAAGATCATTTTCCGCTACCTTTCATTGATCAGATGTTGGAGAGGCAAGCTGGCAAGTCGCATTATTATTTTCTGGATGGATATTCAGGTTATTTTCAGATTCATATAGCCCCAGAAGACCAAGAGAAGACTACTTTCACTTGTCCATTTGGCACATTTGCATACAGGAGGATGCCCTTTGGTCTGTGCAATGCTCTAGGCACCTTTCAAAGGTGTATGGTAAGTATCTTTTTTGACTTTTTAGAGAATTGCATGGATGTATTTATGGATGATTTTACTGTCTATGGGTCTTCCTTTGATGCATGCCTAGATAGTCTGGCTCAGGTTTTACATAGATGCATTGAAACTAACCTTGTTCTGAATTTTGAGAAATGTCATTTCATGGTAGAACAAGGTATAGTTTTAGGACATGTAATATCTAGCAAGGGTATCGAGGTAGATCCTGCAAAAATAAATGTTATTTCATGCCTATCTTAACTTTCCGTGCGGGAGGTTTGTTCTTTCCTTGGTCATGCAGGTTTCTATAGGCGATTCATAAAGATTTCAGAAAAATTGCTCTTCCACTATCCAACTTGCTACAAAAAGAAGTGGAGTTCCATTTTGACCAGAAATGCAAGGATGCCTTCAATCACTTGAAGCAAGCATTGACCAGAAATGCAAGGATACACCTATCATCCGCCACCCACCGGATTGGACACTCCCATTTGAACTCATGTGTGATGCCTCTAATTATGCTTTGGGAGCTGTTCTTGCACAAAGGGTCGGCAAAATATCTCATGTCATCTCCTATGCTTCAAGAACTTTAGATCCTGCACAAGTCAACTACACCACCACGAAAAGGAACTTTTAGCAATTGTTTTTGCTTTAGACAAATTTCGATCATATTTGCTTGGTTCTAGAGTGGTTGTGTTTTCAGATCATACTGACTACAAGTTTCTCTGAAGAAGCTTGATGCAAAGCCTAGGTTGATTAGGTGGATTTTGCTCCTCCAAGAGTTCGATATTGAAATCAGTGATAAAAGTGGAGCGAGAGAATTTAGTGGTGATCACCTAAGTCGAATTGAAAAGGAGGCGAGATACTTTTCCTATTCATGATGTCTTCCACGATTTGAACTTTTCAAGCTGCAAGGTAACACTCCTTGGTTTCTTTGATTTGATAAATTTCTTAGTTCTTTGGTGTTTTCCCCTGCACATTTTATTAGGGCTCAGATTGATAAATTGAAAAGTGAGTCAAAATATTATGTGTGGGATGATCTTATGCGTGGAAATTTTGTAGTGACCAAGTCATTAGGAGATGTGTGCACGATAATGAATTCCATTCTATTATTAGCTTTTGTCATACACTTGCATGTGGCGGTCATTTTGGTCCCCAAAGAACTGCTAGGAAAGTTTTGGAATCTAGATTATATTGGCCCACTTTATTTCATGATGCATATGTGTTTTGTAAATCTTGTGATCAATGTCAAAAAACAGGAAACACTTTCTCAAGGAATGAGATGCCCCAAATCCTTATTGTTCTCGTGAGATTTTTGATATATGGGATATTGATTTTATGGGACCCTTTCTGTTTCTTTTGGTTTTGTTTACATTTTGCTAGCTGTTGATTATGTATCCAAGTGGGTGGAGGCGAAAGCTACTCGGACTGATGATTCCAAAGTTGTTGTGGATTTTGTTAGATCACAGATTTTCTGCAGGTTTGGAGTTCCGAAGGCCATCATCAGTGATCAGGGTTCACATTTTTGTAATCAAAGCATGGAAGCTTTGATGAAAAAGTATGGGGTCTTGCACAGAGTTTCTACACCTTACCATCTCTAAACTAATGGGCAAGTCGAGATTTCCAACAGGGAGATCAAGCAGATACTCCAGAAGACAGTTCAACCTAACAGAAAGGACTGGATCAAGAGGCTTGAGGATGCTTTATGGGCTTACCGGACTGCTTATAAGACACCAATCGGGATGTCTCCGTATCGGATTGTTTTTGGAAAAGCCTGCCATCTGCCGGTGGAAATTGAGCATCATGCATTCTGGGCGGTGAAAAGGTGCAACTTGGACCTAGATCAAGTAGGTGTGGAGAGGAAGCTGCAGCTGCAGCAATTGGAGGAGATCCGCTTGGAGGCTTATGAAAGTTCCAAACTCTATAAGGAGAAGACCAAAGCCTTCCATGATAAGTTGATTCTGAGGAAAACATTTGAGATTGGTCAAAAAGTTCTCCTCTATAACTCCCGCCTCCGACTCATGCCTGGCAAATTAAGGTCTAGATGGGATGGACCATTTATTGTTACTAAGGTTTTTCCTTCTGGTGTTGTTTAGATTAAAAGTAAGGTCACTGCCAAAGCTTTCATCATAAATGGACACCGCCTCAAACAGTATCATGAATTTCTAGAGAATGCAGAAGTGGAGGTGATGAACCTTCTTCATCCGCATTATGAATAAAGAAAAAAAAGAGAGAAAAAAAAAAAAAAAAAAAGAAAAAAAAAGAGAAAAAAAAACAGTTGTGTGCCCGACAATGAGGTAGGTAGTGCCATTACATTTTGTCACTTGGAAGCATGTGGAGGTCACTTTTTCTTCAACGACAACAACTGCGAAAATCTTGCAGTATGGATTTTATTGGCCCACTTTATTCAAGGTCTGTTACACCTTTTGCAAAAGCTGTGGAAATTGGTCAAAAAAGTTCTGCTTTGAGATTATCATCTGCACCTACTCCTTGGAAAATTGAGATCTAGGTGGCACGGTTCTTTTGCTGTCAAACACGTGTATCCTCTTGGGCCGTACATATTGAGGATCCTAGGAATGGTAATACGCTTATAGTTAATGGACAAAGACTCAACCATTCCTGGAAAACCAAGTTCTTGAGTTCTTTGTGTTGCCGGTTAAGTGGCGGATACGGTACTCGTGACTCTCGAAGTCGGTTTATTTTTCAGTTTCCCAAAATAACTGAATCCTTCTTCTCCTTCAAAATGGATGTCATTCTTTCAAACCTGAGAAAACATTTTCCTTCTTTTCCTCAAAATGCTCTGAGAAAAATCTACAAAGTTCGATGTGAAAGATTGAGAATGTTAATGCACAAAGGTATGCCAAAAGATGTACGTTGGATAATTGAAGCAAAGGTCCGATTAGCTGATGAGTCCTCAATTTCATTTGACTCATATATGCTTGGTCTTGGAAGAAGTTCATATTATAAAAGGAGAAGAGCAAAAAGGTTACAAGTCTGTCACAAATGTGGACGATGGAACTGTAACAAGCGATGTCGTACTTTGGGGATGGTTTCCGCAAATAGAGAAGATAAAATTTTTTTCATTAAGAATGGACTGAGTAAGGAGTCATTAGATGATATCTTATTGACTCTTGAGACGCATTCTTGTGGATTGGTGCATCGTGAAATTCTTAAATTGTGGAATCTCTTCAAGGATGAAGAAAAACGCTATAGTCTTGGGAATCTGACTCTAAAAGACCCTGTTTGCTAATTTATAAGAAAATTGGATGGGAAGCTTATCCTCGACTCATAGAAGACGTTTAAGCCGTTACTGGACGTTAAACTAGAGGCAGATGTGAGCCATATCCACAAACAATCTATACATATCATCATCTTCTTCTTCTTCTTCTTCATATCATTTTTCAAAAAAAGAAAAAAAAAAAGGAAAAAAAAATGAAAAAAAATGAAAAAAATAAAATAAAAAAAATGAAAAAAAATATGTATACTTCTTAGGGTTGGCTTTGGTAACACATACCGTGAATGGGGAAATGCATGCATCCTGATCTAACCTTCTTAATTGAAAAACAAAGAAGGTAGATTGTATCCCACATGTGAGCGGCAAACGGTCGTATTATGGTTACTTGTCCCTTTTGGGAGCCCTATGTTTTATTTGGTCTTGAATGGGTTTCTTGGTCAACAATGCTTTGGCACAAAGCCGAAAAAGCAGAACTACCTCCATCCCAATCTTAAGTAAGTATACACTCATCTTTCATCAAGTTTTTCTAACAATTTCAAAAAAAAAAAAAAGGGACGTGATGTCTTGCACTCATGAAACAATATAAAGATACGCCATGGAAACTGTACATACAGGTATGTCATCATTTTCTATTTCTTTTATCTTTGTATCATTTTGTTGTATTTTGATTTTTGTACAGACGATCCTTTGAGCAGGGTCCTTCAGGGGTTTCTAGACTTCTTTACCTTGATGATTTTCTTGAAGTAAAAACAAAAAACGAAAAAAAAAAAAAAAAAAAAAAAAAAAAAAAAAAAAACAAAAAAAAAAGAAAAGAAAAAAAAGAAAAAATTAAAAGATTCTGTGTTTCTTAATTTCAACATTTTCTGACAACAACCAACCTACCCTTATAGGTGTAATTATTCCCCTTTCCATTCTTTTTCTTATTTAAACACTCCATTTTCTCCATTTTCCTTCAACTTAGAAACACTCAAAGGGAGGAAGAGTATAGAATGGGGGCTTCTATTCGTAACCTCAAAAATGTCTGTGTTTTTTGTGGGTCGAGTTATGGGAAGGGATTAGAGTTTGTAAACGCAGCTAGCACTCTTGGTCGATCACTTGCTGCGAGGAATATTCATCTTGTATATGGGGGAGGTTGGTGGGTTAATGGGGGCTATATCACTTACTGCATATGTAAGAGACAGTCAGGTTTTAGGTGTCATTCCTGAACCTTTAGCTCAACAGAACATCAATGGAAAGACAATTGGGGAGGAGCTTAAGGTATCATCAATGCATGAACGAATGAAGATAATGCTTGAAAACTCTGATGCATTTATTGCCTTACCAGGTGGTTTTGGCACTTTGGAAGAAATTTTTCAAATTGTCTCTTGAGCCGAATTGAACATCCACCATAAACTCATTGGTTTGTTGAATGTTAATAATTTTTTTGATCTTTTGTTATTTTTTCTTGACAAAGCTGTGGAACAGAAATTTATCACTCCTTCGGCAAGACAACTTTTTATCTCTGCCTCCACTATTGATGAGCTCATTGATAAATTAGAAACTTTTGAGTATGTACCTGATAAGGTATTAGCTCAGATAGATTGGTCAACAGGAAGCAGCGAAGGAAGTAACAAGAAAAAAATGCCAGATCTAAAACTTTCTGTTTAATGGGTTTTGATTTTATTAAAAAAAAATTGTTGTTGTTTTGTTTGGAAGGTATGATATGATGGTCATGGACTTATTAAACCAATTAGTGATGGCAGAGTAAGGAGTAATTTTACTCTTGAGACGCATCTTAATTGGTGGCAGAGTAAGGAGTTTTTTAAGTAGTAATTAATTAGTATTAAATTGTGGAAGTACTAACGTTTTTCTTGTTTGATTTCTTTTCAGGGTCTGATGCGTAACTGACAGTGTGCTTCTTTTCTGCTTGGCGTTGATCCACTTCTTATCAGGTTGTGTTGCTCTTTTCTATATCTCTCTTTTACATTGAGGGCAATGTTATATTAAGTGTGGGGGAGAGATTTTAGCATGTTTCTTTTGGTTGTTAAAAAAAAAAGAAAAAAAAAAGAAAAAAAAAGGTTCATTACATGATTGAATAACTTTTCTCCCTTCTTGAACTGATACGCTTGGTGATGGATGATTGAATTGATGAATTAAGTTTGATGGATGCATACCTTGTGAGATTTTGAGCCTAATGGATGGATTCAACATTTGTGTCATTCTCTTCTTTCTTGTGTGATTTTCACTCATGTTAATGACCACTCTAGAACTTGCTTTGATTCTTTTTGTGGCTACATTTCACTTGCATGCATAAACATGATTGAGGCTCTCTTTCTTAATTAGCTAGTTTAACCAAATAGCCAACCTTGTTTTCAATATGATATCAAGCACTCTTTTGACTTCTTGAAAATTCTCTTATTCCTGCCAACCTTGTATATTTTCCTTTGCTTAACCCCTTTGAGCTTATTTGACCATTCCTTGTTTCTAGCTCATTTTGTGCCTTAAATGAAAAATCGTGTTCTTACTTTACCTTAGGGAATAAAAGGACATTAGCTTGGTTAATTGATGAGTTTTTGAACAAGTGTGGGGGTGTGTGTACAAAATGGTTGTTGAAAAAGAAAAGAGTGCCTAAAAAAAAAAGGAAAAAAGTATGTATATAGTTATGTTCATATAAAAAAAAAGAGAAAAAAAAAAGAAAAGGATTGGGAAATGAATATGTAAAGGGATATACATTAGAGTTGGGATGAACTTTTATGCTTGTTATTTGAACTCAACTCTCATTTGCTTTTATTCTCTTTGGTATTTATCATCTCATATCCATTTTATCCTCTTCTGTTACCTTGACCTCACTACAACCTTGAATAAAGTTCTCATGATTTGTGTGTGCATGTGTTTTGAGTAGTGGAGAAGTAGAAGATAAGCAAGCTTATGGTAGTGCAATTTTCATGGGTTGAATTGAGTGAAATACCTACCTTTTAAACACTTGAGAGATTGAGAGGGAATCTTGTGAAGATCTATCATTCTCGATTCATGTTGAAGATACCTTGCTTGTTGGTTTGAGATGTGGAGAATTGTTAACTCATGAATGTTTTGATCCCTTGAACCTTTGGTTGTTCTTCTTGATTGTAAAATTTTGGGTTCTTGAATGTCGTTGGAATTTAAATTTTTGTTAATCTCTTATGTCCTTATTTTGGTCTTGAGTTTTGCCCAGGAGTGCAAAAAGCTAAGTGTGGGGAATTTGATAATCACATATTTTATTCATTAAGAAACCCTTATGTTTAGTCATTTACACTCTCCATATTCTTAATTGATTGAGTTTGATATGATTTTGTGAGTTTGAGCTCAAATTGATCCTAATTGAATATTTTCGGCATTATTGAGATTTGATACTGCTTCTGTATTTTGGCCATAACTTGAGTTCCTAATATCTGATGAACATGAATTTTACCTTGTAGTAAAGCTAAGAGGAAGCTCTACAACTTTTATGAAGAGCTCGAAGTCCCAAAAAGATGTCTAAAGGACCTAAGTTTACATGGAAGTCAGAATACGGGTTCTGTCAGTAGAATCCGAACAGTGTGCACTCATAAAATCATATCTCAAACTGTAATAATGGAGATGAGCTGACATTTGGACAGTGGATAGTCAAGATCCAAATAAACAACTTTTATGAAGAACACTTTTTGAAAAAATGAAGTCTAGTAGGTCATTTTGAGCTTGCAAGTCGGAACAGAGGTGCTGAAGTTGGGTTTGAGCAACCTACGGTATTTGGGACATATCTTGGGCTGAAGGAAGCCAAATTGGACGAACCAGCTATCCATTTTATAGCCAAGACAAGGATCTACAACTTTCATGCAGAGCACTTTTCGTGGATCTGAAGTATAGTGGGTCGTTTTTGGCTTCCAAGTCAGACACGAAATTTTCGTCCTCAACCACCCACTCATCCATCCACTAATCCACTCATCCACTCATCCACTCATCCACTAATCCACCCACTCATCCACTCATACACTAATCCAACCACTTAACCACTCCACCCACTCATCCACTAATCCACCCACTCATCCCCACTCACCCATTCATGTCCATAATTTCCCACTCAAAAAAAGTCCTTTGGCATTTTCATAACAACCAACCCACTTAACCATTCCACTCACTCATCCACTAAACCAATCCACTAAACCAACCCACTCAACCATTCCACTCAAACACTCCACTCACTCACCCACTCATCCACTCACTCCCCTTTGTCATTTTGTTACCCTAGACTTCTATAAAAGGCACCATTGGTTATCATTTCATTCATGTATTCTCATTCATTTCTCATAGTTTCTTCTTGTTTCTTCATAGTTTCTTCTTGTTTCTTCATAGTTTCTCATAGCTTTTGTATATTTTGATGCTCCTCTTCATGGTGATGGAGGGCTAAGCTACTTTCGGTCAATTTAGAACTCTTGAAGAGATTGTGGTTTGGATTCTTGAGACCTTAGTTATGAATTGTATTTGATTTGTAATTGAATTCCTCTTTTCTTCTTCTTTCTTCTTCTTTCTTTTTCTTCTTGATCTTGAATGCATGAATGGTGATTCTATTTATGTTGATCTGATTTGATCTTAGTTTAAGATTGAGATTTGTGATGAAACTTAGAACTAATTGATCTAAACTAATCACATAAATGAAGATTGAGATTTGTGATGAAACTTAGAACTAATTGATCTAAATTAATCACAGAATTGAAGAGGTTAGGTTACTGATTTGTGCCTAAGTTAATTGAATTGGTACTTGAAATTAACATAGATTTTCATGAATGGTGCGATTGCGGATTTGTGTTTATCACTTGTTAATTGAATTCTAGACGATCATCTAGTATGAATTTGGATTTGATGCGAGAGATCTCGGTTAGATCCAAATTAACAATTCAATTGCGCTTCAAGTGTTTTATGAAGGGTCTATGATTGAATCCACCCAATCTTGGATAGGTTTCTAAATTGACTGCTCTTTAATTGTTATTTCTTCCTTTAATTTTGTTAAGTGCGATCTTAAACTATCAAACCCCCATTTGCTAACTTTTACTTGATTTGATTAAATTGTATCTACAATTCTCGTGGAGATGATTCAGTGTTGTCACTATGCTACAAGCTTAGGTAATAACTTCGGTTATAATTTTGACTGAGTTCGGCGTTCGTCAAGGAACGGTCTGCCTAGAATTAATGGAGCATGGTTTGCTGAAGACTCATCTTCCATGTCCAAGACATAGAAGTCCGCTGGAAAAATTAAATCATTCACCCGAACTAACACATCTTCTAGTACTCCTGCAGGATAAGCAGTGGTCCTATTCGCCAACTGAATCACGATACTAGTGGGTTGCAAAGTGCCAATGTTCAAGGATTTATAAATTGACATATGCATGACATTAATCGAAGCACCCAAATCTAGCATTGCATGTTCAAATTTGGAGTTACCTATCGTGCAAAGAATTGTGAAAGTTCCAGGATCTTTGCATTTTTGTGGCATGCTTGGTAGAATCATTACGAAACATTTATGCCCGTGCTTATTTTCTGGTACCTTAAGTCTTCTCTTGTGAGTACACAACTCTTTGAGGAATTTGGCATACTTGGGAATCAGCTTGATTGCATCAAGGAGGGAATATTGATTTCCACCTTCCTGAATGTGTCCATGACTTCTCTTTCTATTTGTTTGTGCGGTATGCTTGAATTTGTGTGACTCTGTTTGGAAAAGGTAGTGGAATGGCCAGATTTGAATTCTCTGCACATTTCTTCGTGTTGATTTTTGGATTTGAGCTATCCACTTTCTTCATGTTTACGGTCACCTTGACCTTGGTTCTTTGCACTTGTAGTTCGGGTTGTGGTGGAGTAGGACCGTCAACTTCTCTGCCACTTCTCAAGCTAATGGCACTTACATTGCCTCTTGGGTTATTGATTTGTTTGTGAAGGCAATTGGTTCGACCCTTGACTTAAATTTCAATTGAGTGGTTGCCATCGCCCGATTTGAGTTTGTAAATTTGGATGGTGGCATTGACATTCTGCTGAAACTGTTTCATCAAGTCTTCGAAAGGTGGCTCGGTGGAGTGGTTCTTTGGAGCAGTATTTGGAGAAAGGTTTGCATAGGTGGCGGCGCTTGAGTTGTGCTTGCCTAAATGCAGGTGGTTGGTACTTGTTGCTAGGGCACACGTAGCTTGGTATCTAAAGCTGCGGTTCCGCTTCTTTGTTGGTAGAAATTTGTTGTTGTTGTTGACGAATTTCCATATCTCGGGTTGGGATGGTCCCTCAACGAGGTTATAGGTATTAGAAAATGGATTATATACGAAATTTCTTCTTTGTGATTTTGATATTGGGGTCTACCGGGAAAAATACCCTGGCTTTTTGCAGATTGTTACGGAAAAATAGAACCACCATCTGAAGTGTAGGGCATGCATCGGTAGGATGAGATGAACAAGAGCAAATGCCACACACGATTGCGACCATCTGCATTGGTGCTTGTTGTCTTTTTTAAGCGCCTCACCAAAGAAGTCAATTCAACAAGTCTATGTTCCATTCTCTGTTGGTCTACATGAGAGGTGATTGAATCTCATTGACTCCTCTAGTTGAGGTAATAATTCGTGTGCCAAATTGTTGGGTGTTGGCTGCCATGTTTGCTATCAAATCCTTGATGAGGGTCTTGTCTACTAAGGCTCCTCGGAGGCGGCATCCACCATGCTTTGTCATTTGGCGCAAGCCTTCATAGAAATATTGAATTAAGAGCGATCGGTGATTTGGTGGTGGGGACAACTCGAGCACAACTTCTTGAATCTTTCCCAATATTCATGCAAGGTCTTTCCCTGTCATTTGTCTTATGCCACATATATCTTTTCTAATAGAACTTCTAGAGGCGGGAAAAATTTCTCTAAGAACAACCGCTTTATGTCGGTCCAACTTGTTCTTGAACTGGTGAAAGATAAAATAACCAATAAACATGATCGGCAAGTGATAAAGGAAATGCCCTCGGCTTGATGTGTGCTCTTTCGAGATCCCATGTGGCTTCATGGTTGAACAAACCACATGGAACTCCTTTAGATGCTTATGAGGATCATCACCTGCAAAACCGTGAAACTTGGGCAACAAATGTATCAATTCAGATTTTAACTCAAAATCAGCATCAAGATCTGGGTATTGAATACACAAAGACTAGTTAGTTATATCGGGAGCTAGAAGTTCCTTAAGAGTTCTATTTTGCATGTTATCGCACCATGGTTTGAATTATTCAAGATCTCAAGTTTACTCTCAATATTAAGATCAAATTCAGAATATTCTTGCACTTAGCCTACGAGCTTAACCCTATGCAAGGTTCTATCAATCTCGGGATCAAAGTCAACCAAGTTATCTAGCTCACCTAGTCATGCATCACACAAAAACAAATAAAAAGCAAAATCGCTAGACAATGGTTAAAAATGTTAGAAAAATTAATAAAAAGCAAAAGTTAGTAAAAACACTTCAAATGAAAAGCAGCAGCGCCAAAATTTTGACGTAGAACCGAACTCAAAATTATAAAATTATTACCAGAAGTTATTACCTAAGCTTTGGTGACAACAGGATCATCTCCACGAGGATTGTAGATGCAATTTAATCAAATCAAGTGAGAGTTAGCAAAGGGGGTTTGTGTTTAAGATCGTACTTAACAAAATTAACGGAAGAAATAACAATTAAAGAGTAGTCAATTTAGAAACCTATCCAAGATTGGGTGGATTCAATCATAGACCCTTCATAAAACACTTAAATTGAATTGTTAATTTGGATCTAACGATGACTCTGCATCAAATAAATACTAACGAAGTAGAATTCAATTAACAAGTGATAAACACAAATCCGCATAATCGCACCATTCATGAAAATCTATGTTAATTTCAAGTACCGAATTCAATTAACTTAGGCACAAATCAAGTAACCTATCCTCTTCAATTTCGTGATTAATTTAGATCAATCAGTTCTAAGTTTCATCACAAATCTCAATATTCATTTATGTGATTAGTTTAGATCAATTAGTTCTAAGTTTCATCACAAATCTCAATCTTAAACTAAGATCAAATCAGATCAACATAAATAGAATCACCATTCATGCATTCAAGATCAAGAAGAAAAAGAAAGAAGAAGAAAGAAGAAGAAAGAAGAAGAAAAGAGGAATTCAATTACAAATCAAATACAATTCATAACCAAGGTCTCAAGAATCCAAACCACAATCTCTTCAAGAGTTCTAAATTGACCGAAAGTAGCTTAGCCCTCCATCACCATGAAGAGGAGCATCAAAATATACAAAAACTATGAGAAACTATGAAGAAACAAGAAGAAACTATGAAGAAACAAGAAGAAACTATGAGAAATGAAGGAGAATACATGAATGAAATGATAACCAATGGTGCCTTTTATAGAAGTCTAGGGTAACAAAATGACAAAGGGGAGTGAGTGGATGAGTGGGTGAGTGAGTGGAGTGTTTGAGTGGAATGGTTGAGTGGGTTGGTTTAGTGGATTGGTTTAGTGGATGAGTGAGTGGAATGGTTAAGTGGGTTGGTTGATATGAAAATGCCAAAGGACTTTTGGTGAGTGGGAAATTATGGACATGAATGGGTGAGTGGATGGATGAGTGGGTGGATTAGTGGATGAGTGGGTGGAGTGGTTAAGTGGTTGGATTAGTGTATGAGTGGATGAGTGGGTGGATTAGTGGATGAGTGGATGAGTGGATGAGTGGATGAGTGGATTAGTGGATGGATGAGTGGATTAGTGGATGGATGAGTGGGTGGTTGAGGACGAAAATTTCGTGTCTGACTTGGAAGCCAAAAACGACCCACTATACTTCAGATCCACGAAAAGTGCTCTTCATGAAAGTTGTAGATCCTTGTCTTGGCTATAAAATGGATAGCTGGTTCATCCAATTTGGCTTCCTTCAGCCCAAGATATGTCCCAAATATCGTAAGTTGCTCAAACCCAACTTCAGCACCTTTGTTCCGACTTGCAAGCTCAAAATGACCTACTAGACTTCATTTTTTCAAAAAGTGTTCTTCATAAAAGTTGTTTATTTGGATCTTGACTATCCACTGTCCAAATTTCAGCCCATCTCCATTATTACAGCTTGAGATATGATTTTATGAGTGCACACTGTTCGGATTCTACTGACAGAACCCGTATTCTGACTTCCATGTAAACTTAGGTCCTTTAGACATCTTTTTGGGACTTCGAGCTCTTCATCAAAGTTGTAGAGCTTCCTCTTAGCTTTCCTACAAGGTAAAATTCATGTTCATTAGATATTAGGAACTCAAGTTATGGCCAAAATACAGAAGCAGTGTCAAATCTCAATAATACTGAAAATATTCAATTAGGACCAATTTGAGCTCAAACTCACAAAATCATACCAAACTCAATCAATTAAGAATATGGAGAGTGTAAATGACTAAACATAAGGGTTTCTTAATGAATAAAATATGTGATTATCAGTCTGCGTCGGACACATGGAAACACTCGTACGACACATGTATTCTGCGTGTATGAATGGGTCTGATTAAAAAGATTATTATTTTTAGTTTGGACATATCTCGAACACACTTCGACACGTCTAGGATACGCTTGAACACGTCTTGGACACGGTTTAGACACAATCTATTAATATTTTTTTTTAAAAAAATAATTTCCATTACTAATATTCAATTTGTAAGCTCGCAACTCACTCAAGCCCAATCACATGACTAATGTCTCAAGCCAATATTTTCACATAGTATTTTAAGTTTTATCTTTCTCTGTTCGTATTAAGCCGTCTTCTTTGTCGTCATCGAAGTTTGCCTCACACCAATATTCCCTCTAGTTAATTTTTTTTTTGCATGCATATGTACTTGTACATAGTTAGTTCTATTAAGAGAAGTTGGTTTATGAGATTTTCTAGAATATCTCAATAAAAATTATACTCTATATTTTTTAGGAATGACTTACAAGGTAGCAAATATTGACACATATGACATATATTAAGATATTGTAAATTTTCAAGCTTATAGAAATAATATTAATGAATTATGAATCTTTTTTTTTTTTAATTTTGCAATTATATTTATATATAAACCAAATTCTTTAATTTACTTTTTATATATATATATATATATATATATATATATATATATATATATATATATATATATATATAAATATAATCTCTGTATCCTACAATTTTTGAATTTAGTGTATCCCTATGTCTGTATCCTTGTCCGTGTATGTGCTTGATAGGTTTTAAATAAGAGATCATGATTCAATTTTCTTAAAATAAATCATAAGATAATTTAGGAGACTAATTTTGTTGAGATTTTTTGTGATCAACTAATGGATTGATATTTACATGGGAATTAAGGTTTAATAATCGCCTATAAATAGAACCTTCACCAATTCATAATTACAGAAAATTACACACAATTACATACATGAGGAGAGCTTGCTACGTGAAGAGTTAGGGTTAGAGTTAGAGGTGGAGATTAGTAGAAGATAAGAGGTGTGTGCGAGTTAACTAAATAGAAGTCTCTGATTTCTTTGCCAACATGTACGTTCTTTTACGATATATTATTCAAGCTAGTGTTGGATTAGATGCTGGTGAAGTTGATTTTATATGCTACGATATTCCAGTGATATATTATAATTATGATGTTGAATGCATTTTGATATTTGTTTGGTCTCGGTATAATTATGACGTGACATTGGATTCTTAGAAATTAATTTGAGTTTGAATTTATAGGATAAAGTTTATTCCTAATTTTTTTTATCAATTCGGGTTACATGACATGTTTATGTATTATTAGTGTGTATTTTAATTGACTATCAAATCCTACACTGAAAATTAAATTAGTTGTGACAATTTATTGATCTAAAAAATTTGATTTTTTTTAAAAGTGTTATTTGAATTACAACCATTAACGGGTGATGTCTCAAGCGTGACGTCAAACTTCACCTTTCAACAATTAATTGAATTAACTGAGTCGTGACGACTTGTTAATTCAAATTAAAAAAAAGACATTTTTTAATTAAAACAAACCAACCAACAAATATTTTTTAAAGAACGACGTTACTTTGAATTATTTATTGCACCTGGGGATATGTAGGAGCTGAATTTCTATTTTGTCAAGTCAAAATTAATTTTCATAATTTGGTTTTTTTTATAATTAGTTATAATATTTTTTAAAGAGGGTAAAATAAATATATTTGAGATTATTAAAATTTGCACAACTAACTTAAGGTGTCGTTCCTAGAACAGACAATGTAGGGTACTAATACATTCCTTACCTGTAATTGACTCCCGAATCCAAATTCATTTTCCAAAAGACCAATTTTCCTAAATAAAGGGTTTTTCTAATGTTTTCACAATTTAAAAAAAACATCGGTAGTGACTCCATTATTTTCAAAATTCTATTTTCGGTCGTCCCGTCGCGATCTCAATTATGACAGGTTTGATAGTTGTGGGTACACACTTTTTGATGAAATGTTTGAAATTCTCCTTTTAGAAGAGTAAAAGCATTGGCATTCTCATGCTTATGAGGTTTTTGAGCAACAACTTTTACTTTTGGTTGCATGCATTGTTATTGGACGAAACATGGCAAAGGGTTTGTTAATGACAATGAAGATAATGAGATGAAATTGAGGGCACCTTTTCCTTGAACACAATTGTTTGTGATCTTGAGTGAATAAATAAGAATTATATGCTTTCAATTATAGATTCATGTGATAAGCTTAATGTCTTTAGTGTTTGGTTGTGTGGCTCTACATATGGAAAAATTATTAGATGCTCTTGGAGGAAGAGATTTCTCTTGCTCTATACCATTGAATGTGTATCACATTAGCTTTGTGGTTCATCATTGTCTCCCACGCTAACTACATTTTTATTGCCACAACTTATTTGTCATATTTTCAATGGCACATTGCAAGAAAAATCTTTAACACTAGGAGCCTCTAAGAATCTTTCTTACATATGTAATGGGTTATATGTAAGTGCTTTTAACTAGTGACATGTATGTTTTTTAGCCACAGTCAAGACATCAATACATAGTTAGGTGAGTTTTGTTCCCGTAGAACTAGTTTTATTTATTTATATTGATTCCACATGTGACGCCTAATAATCAACTAGTCAATTTCAGTTTGGATTTCAAATTTTTGTCATCCAACCTTTAAATTTTAATCCATATAGTATGCAAATTTTATGGTCATATGATAGCAACTTTGTATCCATGGTGTAACATTTGAGTGGCCATAATTGGAGAACTCGTTGTTTATTATATTCACAATCCAATTCTTAGTATTTTGTCTCTCAACCTCTCTCTTATACTTTAGTTGCAACTTAAACTAACCAATCTCAACAAATAAGCATACATTAAAAAAGTCATCCTCTCATCTTCATATGACATGTCTAAGTATACAATCATATTACTTTAGATGTAATCCCATGCATTAAGCTTCATCTCCTTCCAATGGCTCTCCAAATAAATACATGTATTTTTTTCATTACTTTTCACCCACCATTCTTAAGTTAAATGCAAAAGTAAAATAAATTATTACTTTAGAAACTATTACATAATCATACTGCCATTATTAATTCAAGTAGCTAATTAAAAGGCCTGATACAATAACACAAAAAGTTGATGCAATATCCTATTTTACCTTGCGGAAGGCAAATAGGCTGACAGTCGGAGTTGTTCTCGCACTCACGAGGTTCTGTGATGTAATGTAGAAATGAAAAAATGTTAACAAAAAGGAATGAAAGCATATATGTCAGGTAAAGAAATAAAAATGAAAAGAAGGAGAAATGAGATTACTCACGACCAGTCACAAGAAGGAAGAGAAAAAAGAAGTGGATCAAGGCATAAACAAACTTGTGTGTTTTAGCCATTATTTTCCACAACTACATATAACCAACCATAAATGGTTTTATCCCTTTTATAATGCAAAGGAAAATTATATTCTGTTTACGTCAACTAAATAGTTTTGTAACACTTCTTAAATTGTAAGATACGGTTTCCTAATACTAAAATCATTATTATATGACTCTTTAATACCTCAATGGGTCGTGTTTGTCCCTTCAACACACTCAAATGATCATTTGACCTTAGCAAGGACCTCACATGAAAATCTTGCTGATCGTATGATATTTTGCCTTTTGTTACCTACATTTCTTCTTTTCTTTTCTTTTATTTTGATTTTAGTGATAGACAGGGGCAAAAGCTAGAAATAGAAAGAGTAGCGCTAGAAAAACCATTTGTAGGAATGGTGCACAAATAATTTGGCAGCTTATTTTAAGCATAAATTAAAAAGATTTTAGGATCCAAGTTAATTAACATCAAATGTAGAACTTACATGATTTCTTCGACATTCTCATTCATAATGATTTTATGATTCGTATTCATTAGTATTTTCCAAAACAGTAATACTGAATGTTACGAATTATTTATACGAATGGTGCATCAATGATGTGGCACCATATTTTAAGTAGAATTGTGTTATTTGCATATCTTTTTTACATCAAAGCATTATACCGCCTTCTTTAAATAAAAAGAAGGAGGGAAACACATTTTCTAGCACTTACCCTCCTCTTTCTTCTCATAAGAGGGAAGGTGTGAAGGTTTGATGTAGAACAAAGATTAGCAAATAACATTTCCCTTTTAATCACCCTTGGGAATAATACATAAATGTGGATGATAGACAATTGAGAAAAAGTAGAATACAATAAATAGTTGGGTTATTGGCACTACCAATTGCCTATCCACGCTCCCTATTAAGAACTTAAATTTTGATTTTCTGATTTAGCCTCACCTAAATACTTTCTCTTTATTAAAGTTAAGTTTTAATTAAATATACTAATATTTGTCTATTCACACTTGAAATTATAATTTATTTAGGAAAATGTGCGCTAAACTGCCTTGAACTTTAGTACTTCGGAAAATAGCCATCTTAAATTCTAAAGTTGTCATAATTGATCTTTATAATTTTAATAATTTTCCAATAGATCCTTCCTTCAAGTTTCTGTTAACTCCCTAACAGTAAATCAATCTTAACTTTCCATCTATACAAAATCTTAACCACTGATTGATTTAATATTTAAAATCTTATTTTATCCTAATTTTTAAATATCTTAAATGAAAAAAATAGTGAATTAGACCATGGTCCTCTTTCTTCACCATCCTACCTGCTGCATTTGAAGTGGGGTTCTCCCTCATCAATGGTTATCATTCATTCTCTCTGAGAATGAGAACTTGAACGTAAAAGGGCTAGAAAACAAACTATTCGGCAATGACCACTACTAGAAATTTGGGTTTTAGAAACCGATTTAGAGACAGATATATTTCAGTCTCTATAGAGACCGAAATAGAGACCGATTAAGAAATAAAAATCTAATTTGCTACCGAAATAAAATCGGTCTCTAAATAAAAAAAATTTATAGCGACCGCAAATTTGGTCTCTAAAAAAATTTAAAAATAATAAAAATATATTTTATTATTAGAGATCGATATTTCGGTCTCTAAATAAATTTTTTTACAAAAAACTAAAATAAATAAATAGAGACTGCAAATTCAGTCGCTAAAAATATAAAAAAAGTATCTTATTATTAGAGACCGATATTTCAGTCTCTAAATAAAAAAATTTATAAAAAATAAATAAATAAATAACAATTACAAATTCAAAGTCGTTAAAAAATAAAAAAATATCTTATTATTAGAGACCGATTTTTCGGTCTCTAAATAAAAAAAATTACAAAAATAAATAAACATATAGCGACCGAAAATGCGGTCGCTAAACCTTTTCGTATTTTACGACTTCTGCGTACCTTCTCCTTCTCCCTTTTTTCTATCCATTTCATTTTCCCTCATTTTGAACCTAGCAGAGCAGTTACCAAATGGGTTGTGAGACAATAGAGGACTGGCTACGCAGCGGTAACACCTCAACCTCATCTCCCACTTCCTTCTGTTATCAACCTGCTCCATCTCCCTCTCTTCCACCACCTCTTTCTTCCATAACCTCCCCATATCACCCTCCCAACCCCTATGAACCAACCAAAGATTCCACCTTTTTTATCGCTCACCCACACCCAGATCACCAAGACGGGGAACAATCATGAGAGAGAACAACCACCCTAAAGCCTCCGAAGATGACCAGTGATCCTCTCTCTCGGATCTCTCCAAGCTCAAAATCACTGAATGTTGTTAACGGTGGTTTTTGCTTCGTCTCGCCGAGAATGGCAACCAGAAGAACTTCAATGTTAACAAAATCCGTTTTCGCCACCGGAAGTGCTTCTAGAACCTCTCACAACCCTCTCTCTCCTTCTCGCTCCGCGCGAGTCTTCTCTCTCTTCGCTCCTACTTCTGCTTCGGAGAATTCTAGAAATTCCCTTTGTTGGTCTTAGATTATCGACATAGTCGCAACCACCAATGTCGCTTCTGCCATGTTCTTATCCCACTCTTTCACACGCAGCTTCCATGCCTCTAATCCCTCCTACCGCTCAGCCGGCAGTGCTCAGGTCTCTATAACCGTTTCCTTATCGTTCATTAGTTTCAATTAAATTGTGAATTCAAAACGAGTTTCTGATATGAATGGGGAAGTTGGATTGGAGAGTGAGTTTCACTTATTTCACCTGGATATTAGATAATAGATGAATTTCCAATACTTTTCAAATTTTGAGTAAAGAAAATTAACTTTTTTTAGGGTGGGGTTTGGTACTTTGGTTTGTGTGGATATGCTTATTCAGAATTTATTTCATATAATGCCATATGAGTATCAGGCTTATGACTATAGAGTATAGACTATAGGTTAGTTAACAAGTGGAAATTGGGTCCTGAAACGAAGTCATAAAACCATCTTTTCAATGTGGCACCACACAAACTTGCAAAGTACGACCATATATTTGTTGTTTCTTCTCCGAATATTTATCTTGGGCTTGCTTACAGTCTTCTTAATTATTTTTGTACTGATTTCTATCCTGTGTTAATGTTAAAATTGGTACATATTATATAAATTGAGTATGCTGCATTCTTGCATCCCTATCGAAAAATTGGATGACCCATTAAAATTACATGTTCTAAGATTGATCTTCTAATTTATATTACTGGTTTGTTTCATAAAATTAAGAAAATGAAGTTAACGATAATGACTTGAACAGTTAATTAGCCACTTAAAGGGTAAATTATAAAGTTCATAACAAGTTGATCCACATTTACATAAATGATCAAAATCTCATTATCAATAGCATTTTTTTGGCAACCAATTAGCAGTCTGTAGAAAATTCCATTTTTTTAATGTTTTGACATGAAGATATCTTGTCCTCTATCATAAATGTAAATTTCTCATTGTGGTTGTTGTGCATTCTTTTCTGGGAGCCACACTAATTGACATGGAAATATAAATAATGGCAGGTGGATTTGTAATTGACACCCCTCAGAAGTTAAAATGCAAGTTGGAAATGGTAATCCTTTTCTTTCTAGTTATAAGTATTGATCTGGTTATTCTGGTTGCTCTTAGAATATAGTTTTCCTTTTCTCTTCTTCTGGGTGGTGGATACTCTTCTTGATGAGGGTTGTTATATTATATACTTTCATTTATGGCTTTTTTGGCTCTCATGTTAGCCTAAGTAGCTTCCTATTGTCCCTTTGTGATCAACTTCCTCCATTTTTTTTGTAATTTTTCTAGAAAAGAAAATTAGTTTTACCTTTGTTTATTTAACCAGTGACATTGTTTGTCTCCTTCTACTCAATTAAAGCTTGAAGCTCTTGGTGAAATTGAGGTTGCAACAAAGCTCTTGAAAAATGATGTAGAAATGCAGGTACCCCTTATTTTCTTTCTTGTAGTTGATTGGCACTATCTAGGATTTTTTTTAGTCTTGTTTTCAAATTTTACTGGTATACTCCTATGGGTGTTGAAAGTTTGATGGAAATTTAAACATTTAACTTTAAACCACAAGTTTTGATGAATTATTCATGAATGTATTTGATTTGTCCTTGGTATCCCACATTTAAATGAGTAAATATTTTATGGTTTAATGTTTAGTTCTTTTAGTGAAATGAATGGACAGCTACGAAATATTTAGTATGTTAGACTTCCCAATTTGATTTGTTTACTTTGAAAAGTAATTATTTGCACCAATTTAGTATTAGAATTTATACGTGTAATGTTTTATTTATCACAATTCTGTATAAGCAGGAAGTGCCCATTTGCCAATGATATCCACTTGTCTTTTGAATGAACTGCATTCCTATCTTGTTTGTGCTAATTGTTTCCTTCCAGTTGAAAATTGACTGTTTTTCCATCTTTTGAATGAAATGCATTCCCTTCTTTTCTTGTTCTCCCTTTATCAGCAGTCCATCTTTTGAATTGGTTAATTATTGATTATCTAATAGAATGATATATATATATATATATATATATATATATATATATATATATATATATATATATATATATATATTATATAGTGTCCATGGTGCAATGCCAATATGAAACTTCTGATCACATTTAACATTACCAATTGCTGATATTAAATGCATATTAATTTTAGAAGAATTATATGTACATTACACTATGTTACTTTTGTATCCTTCAATCATGGCCATTCTTACAGCTTTATGATTCTGTTGTTTTCCATTATGGTGTGAGCTCTTTAATATATGTATACCAGCTATCTTTCTTGCGAGTTTTTCTATTGATTTGTCAAATGGAGCATAGCAGCACTCAATCTGTAAGTATCTACAGTTTATTATTTTTGTTATTCTTGCAAGCTCTTTATTTTTGTTGATTTGACCAATAGGCTTTAACAGAGTAATTTATCTTTGCCTTGTGTAAACATGTTCACTCACACACACACACAAACACAGATGCATGGCCCATAAAAAGAAGATATCAGTCTTAACTTTAAACCCAATGGCCAATGGAAATCTATACTTGGATGGTCAGAACCTGGACATTCTGCACAATGCTATACTTCGGGTAATGAAAGTGTTGAATTTTCTCTTAACATAGGCAAAAATATTTGTTCATGTTGGTTGTTACAACATCTTTTTACTCTCTGCTGAAGGTTATCATTCAAATCAACTTTATATTGATAACCATCTGAGCACTAAGCAAAAATGTTTGTTCATGTTGGTTGTTCCAATCATCTTTTTACTCTATGTTTTTACGAGACTAATACAGCAGCACTGAGCACTGCCTTGTTCAATAATGGCTTAAGCTGTGGTGCATGTTACCAAATTAAATGTGTAAATGACCCACAACGGTGCCTCCCTGGCTCCATTGTAGTCACTGCCACAAATTTCTGCCCACCTGGTGGTTGATGTGACCCTCCCCATCACCATTTTGATCTTTCTCACCCTGTTTTCCTGCACATTGCCCAATATAATGCTGGTATTGTTCCTATAGTTTACAGAAGGTAATTAATTTATTGTTCTCATTTTTTTAGAATAATATTTATCACATACTATTTTATTTATATTACTTTACATTTTACTTATTTTGATTAAAAGAATGAGAGGGAATGTATATTAAAAATTGTATTTCTCTTATATTATTATTCAAAAATGATATAAAAAAAATATAACAAAAGTTATGTGTAAATACCATCTTGTTCTCTCTAACTCTTTGTATTGCTTATTTTGTAGAGACCTATTTGAATGGATTGTGGTTGAAGTCTTGAACCACTGCAGTTCTGATACTCATTGCTATTCATGGATCAGCATTGGTCATCATGGTTTTTTATTGTTTGTTGTTTAGCCCTCACTGTATTAGTTGTTGGTTGCAAGATAATATTTAGGTTCTTTCTTCAAATTATTTCTACAGCAATTGCGAATGGCCTAGCGGCTTATTTTTCACTTCAACAGAAGTGTTAAAGATAATATTTACCTTGTATGAATTTTAGCTTGAATACATAAGTGCTAAAGGAAATGATCTTTACCATGGGAAGAGTAATTTACTGGATTTTAATTAGTTAGCCATTTAATATGGGAGCTATTTTGTATTCTTCATATCTAAAGTTGTTTTAGTCTTCTTTATAGGCATTTATGTAGAAGATCACGACCATGTGACATGCCAAAATTAAATTCACCAGAATATAGGTGTTTTTAGAATTTAATCAACGATTTAATCTTTTGTTCATAGACATATCATGATAAAAATGTGATTTTTGAGATTTTTTTGTGTAATTGATTGTATGGATTAAGATCTAAAATCATGTTTGATATAAAAAAAATAGTTTACTTTGATTTCTATAACTCCATAATAATTCCCTTTTAGCAATTTTTTTTAATTTTTTTTATATATAGAGACCGATTTAGTGACCGATTTTATAAAATATATAATATATTTAGTCTTTTAGAGACCGATTTAGAGATCGATTTAGAGACTGGTAAATCGGTCTCTAATGCAACCGATTTTATATATATACATGTTTTTAAAGACTGATTTAGAGATCGATTTAGAGACTGATTTAGAGACAGATAAATCGGTCTCTAAATCTGTCTCTACGTGCTTTTTTTAAGTATAATTGACCAATATTAGACCAAAAATTAGCAACCGATTTAGAGACCGAAAAAATTAGTTTCTATAAAATCGGTCTCTAATATTTAGCGACGAGGCTTTTAGAGACCGATTTAAATCGGTCTCTAAATCGGTCTCTAAAAGCTAAATTTCTAGTAGTGGACACAGATAATTCATGCTAAGATCAAACTCAATCAACTTAGAAAGGTTAACCAGTTGAGTGGGGATTGAAGCAGTGAGTGCATTGTCAAAAAGGTTCAAAATTTGGAGATTTGGAAGGCCACCCAATGTAGGTGGAATAGAGCCAAATAAGAAATTAGAAAAAAGATCAAGCCTTGTTAGATTACCAAGATTAGAGAAAAGAGTTAGGTACTGGTGCTGAAAGTAAATTTTCATAGAAATCACTAATTGATAGTTTAAATAACAAACCTAATGTTGAAGACAATCTAGTAGTGAAAATTATCTCTAAAAGGGAAAAAGACATCAACACACTTAAACCCCTAATTGAATCAGGACTCAGACCCATTATCCAGCAATCCCGAGCTCTTGGAGCATGCTAAGACATTGACTATACCACTTGGGAATGACCCCATTGAGAATTGACCTAGAAGCTTAGGTGAAACTCACACCAGTCACGTTGAAGCCCATGAACCACTACTCAATTGTTCCAGTACTGAGCCCCAGTCCAGTTCTGGCATTGTTTGACTTTATTGTAATGGGCTTGGTGGAGGAGGGTAATGAACAAGAGGTAGAGGAGAAGACTTTTACATGTAAGGCTTCTAGTATGGAGGTGGTGGAGGAGAGTAGTAAACTAGTATTTGGGATGACAATATGTTTGACTGCGAGATTTAAGGATGCAAACCTAAGTGCAGGTTGTCTCAAGTAATAAATTTCTCGGGAGTCCGAGGTCGATCCACAGGGAATTGATGAAGAAAAATTAATTGAAGTAAGAAAATGATTTGTCATAACACCAAAAGTAATAAAAGAAGTTCACAAATGAATTTAAGAGCTTGCTTGGGTTAGGAGATCCACTCTTGGTAATAAATTAAAGGTAAGATTATTTCTCTTTGTAACTCAATTGAAATCCACACACAACAGAGGTTCCAATCGGAAAATATAACATTCAAAGTTCAATGATATATGCAATCATATTATGATTCCTTTAATTATCTACCAACATTTGTAAATGAGTTCAAGCATTCACTGTGCCAATCCTATTGTCTACAATAAATTAAGATCTCCATTATACAAAGAAGGTTTCTAAATTGATTGGAAACAAAATATAACACATATAATGTCTAATTGATAATATATCATTTAAGCACAGGAAATAGAATAATTTAACCTTATTTCATTACCAAGAGCTTCACTCTTTCACCCAAGCAAGATGAAGATTTAGTTACTTATGGATAAGAAGAAAGAAAGAGAGAAGAAGAGAAAGATGAACATGGCTTCAATTTAGAACAAGAGAAAATTACAACAAAGGAAAACAATAAACAAGCATAACCTTAACTTGTAAAAACTAAGCCTAACACCAAGTGCCCTAAATGATTAGCCAATGGTGCCTTTTATAGAGGATTAGGGATACAAAATGACAAGGAGGCTGATTAAGAGTAGGTGGATGAGTGGATGAATGAGTGGAAAATGTCAAATGGTGAGGATAAGAGTGAAAAATCATTGAGATTTCTTATCTCCGAAATCATTCATTGCTTAAGTCATGGATTTTTTCATCAAATAGAAAAGTCATCTTCATGAAAGTTGTAGATCTTGATCTTAGCTTTCAGATGTCCAAATTTCAGCCCAAGATAATTCTTACAGTCCAAGATATGGCCTAATTATTGCAGACTGTTCAGGCCCAGTTTCAGTACCTCTATTTTGACTTCCAGACCCAATATCACCTCTAAGTTGTCCGAATTTGCTCTTTTGTTCTTCATGAAAGTTGTAGATCTGGGTCTTAATTTAGATATCAAAATTTCAGCCCAAGATAATTTTTAGAGCCTGAGTTATGCTCTAAATATTGTACATTGTTCAGGTTCCAGACACAAAACTCGTGTTCTGTTTTCCAAGTCCATTTAGGTCTTCTAGATGTCCAAATTTTACCTGAAGTTCTTCATGAAAGTTGTAGAGCTTTCTCTCAACTTTGCTACAAGGTAAAATTCATAATTTCTAGACATCTAGAACTCAAGATATGTCTAAAATACAGAAACAGTGTAAGACCAAAATAATGCTGAAAAAATCAATTAAGTCCAATTAGAGTCTAATCTTACAAAACATAACCAGACTTAATCAATTAAGTACATGAAGAATGTAAATGACTAAAAATGAGGGTTTATTAATGTATAAAATATATGATTATCAAATTCTCCCACACTTAACTTTTTGCACTCCTGGACAAAACGCAAAAGACCAAAGTTATGAGACAAAGAAAAATGACACAGACTCAAAAGCTAAAAACTCTAAAAGACTCGATGAAGCAAGAAGAGCAACAAGAAATTCAAGGGATCAAAGCATTAATGAAGTAATATTTCTTCACATCTCAAACTAACAAGTAAGGAAACTTAAGTTAAAAAAAATGAATCAAGAAGACTTTATTCAAGGTTGTAATTGGGTCATGGTAAATGAGAGGGGATAATATGGATATGACAAGATAAATACCGAAGAGAATAAAAAAGCATTATGGTACAGTTAGAGTGGAGAAAATGTTTGAGAACATTCATCATAAAGGACAATCACCAACATTTGACTAATGTTTTGTTGAAGATCAATCTCAAATTGGTGAATTGAATTCATTGTTAGACTTGAACATTCTCCTTTTCTTCCTATTGTTTCCAAGCATACACCTTTATTCTGATAATCCTTTGATTGCAACGGTGGTCAAATTTTATTTTTTTTGCACACACACCCCCACACTTGTTCAAGAACAAGGTCAATGCTCTCTTATTCCCTAAGGTTGGGTAAAAACATGTTTTTTTTTTCTCTTTTTTTTTTTGAAGGATGAAATGAGCTTAAAACAAGGAATGGTCAAACAAGTTCAAAGGGGTTACACAATGGAAAATATACAAGGATGACTATTTAGTCAAAGTAGTTATTTCAAAATACCTCAATCATATTAATGTATGCATGTGAAAATGTAGCCTAAAAAAGAATCAAAACAAGTTCTAGAGTGACAATTCCATGAGTGAAAATCACACAAGAAAGAAGAGAATGATACAGATATTCAATCCATTCATCAATAGGCTCAAAATCTCACAAGGCATATTTCTATCATTCTCAATCCTTCATATCAATATTCATATCCAAGCTTGTGATTTTTAAGAAAGGAGATAATTTATTCAATCATGCTATGATTCTTGAATTTCAATTGCTTCAAAGGATGTGAGAGTGCATTCGTTTGAATCTTTCAAAGGAAATCAAAAGACAAAAACTTTGTTACTTCCACAAATCAATACTAATTAATTACTACCTAAAAAACTCCTTACTCTGCCACCAATTAAGATGCGTCTCAAGAGTAAAAAATTGTTTCTAAAATTTACTCTTTACTCTGCCATCACTAATTAGTTTTACTACGAATAGGTTTCTGACAGTCATATCACTAAACATCCCAATTTAAATGCATCTCAAAAGTAAAATTACTCCTTACTCTATCATCACTAATTAGTTTAGTAAGTCCATGACAATCATATCATACTTCCTAAACAAAAAAAAAACAAAAAAAAAATTTTGGGTCAACTATTAACTATTCTTCCCCCCAACTAGATCACAACATTGTCCTCAATGTTAAAATATAGATGAGTAAAGGATAGAAGATATTACCTGTTAGAGAAATCTGACACAAATTTAAACAAAAACAAAGTATGATAAATCCAAAATAAAGGAAAGCTTTAATCGAAGTGTCAAATCTGGCTTTCTTTTCATCCTGCTTCATTCACTGCCTCCTGCTGACTAATCAATCTGAGCTATTGCTGGATCAAGATCAAAGATCAAAGGTAAAGGAAATATATTTTTTTTGTGACTTCAAGAAAATTATCAGGGTAAAGAAGTCTAGAAACCCCTGAATGACCCTGCTCAAAGGATCGTCTGTCCAAAACCAAAATATGGCAAAATCATACAAAAATAAAAGAAATATAATAGTGAATGATGACATACTTGTATGTACAGCTTTCATGGCGTATCTTTATACTGTGCGTCATGAGTGCAGTAGTGGCATATCTTTATACTGTGCGTCATGAGTGCAGTAGTGGCATATCTTTATACTGCGTGTCACCAGTGCAGTATACATACTCATCCGTTTATTCAAAAAAAGGAGAAAGAAGAAATCATTGTGGGTTTTCATCTTGGGTCTGGAACCTGGAGCGCTCACACTTAGGCTCGTAACATTAACAAAGATGCTAAAATCTGAAACTCGTAATGTCCAAGATCCAAAACATCTCATCCCAGGGCGCTGAGAGCCCCTTCTAATAAAAGAGAGGATCAAGCTCAGATGCCTCATACGCTTCGGCAATTGTGGGTTACTTTTCACTAATAACCAGAGTGGGACGCTTCTGCCTGTCCATAAACTCCACAGTGCTTAGATGGTAAATATTGGGTTATGGAGTGCAGCTCTCTACAGAGCATGGTACACGAACTTTTTTAAGGACCAGCGTGCAAAGGTCCACCCGAGTCAATGACGGGTCAGCCAAAGGCTGGGACTCCACAACTAATTAAAGCCATGGTACTCCTTCTGGATTGTCCTTGTTCAAACATTTTTTTCTTTTTTTATTTATTTATTTATTTATTTATTTATTTTATTTTTTTGAAAGATGACATGAAGAAGAAGAAGATGATGATATGTACAGATTGGTGTGGATATGGCTCACATCTACCTCTGGTTTCACGTCCAGTAACGGCTTAAACGCCTTCTATAAGTCGAGGATAAACTTCCCATCCAATTGTCTTATAAATTGGCAAACAGGGTTTTTTAGAGTCAGATTCCCAAGACTGTAGTATTTTTCTTCATCATGATTACAGGATTCAGAGGCATCATGTTTCTTTTTGAAATTGAGCCTAACTTTTGACAATTTTCACAACTTTTGCAAAAAGTATAGTAGTCTTTAAATAAAGTGGGCTAATAAAATCTGCACTGCAAGATTTTCACAACTATTTTCTTTGAAGAAAAATGACGTCTGCATGCTTTCGAGTGATAAAATTTAATGACACTACCTACCTCACTGTCGGGCACACATCTCAGAAAAATTTGGTCAGGACAATATTTGAACAAGTATGAGTCATCCCAATAAAAGTTTTTCACCTCTGTTAAAAATTTCTTCCTATCTTGGTGTGTCCATTGAGGTGGCATCTTTCCCTCTTGTTCTCCAGTAAGAGTTGAGGAAATTACTTTTGGA
Organism: Ormosia emarginata; assembly: GCA_029884605.1. Lineage (NCBI taxonomy): Eukaryota > Viridiplantae > Streptophyta > Magnoliopsida > Fabales > Fabaceae > Ormosia > Ormosia emarginata. The sequence continues at coordinate 13,174,947 of JAQQTP010000048.1, forward strand.
AAGCTTTATTTTTCTCCCAAAAATATGTACTTCAACCCAGCAGGTAATGACTTTAGTTCCGGTGTGGGTACTTCTTCATAGGCATTATCATTCATGGGTTTTAGCTCTTTGAATCTCGGCTTCCATCCTTTGTATTCTATTTTCTCTGTACAATCAAGCAAATCAAATGAATTAATTAAACAAACTTCTAATGGGTCAGAAGAACTAACTTTTTGAATATGATCATCTATAATGGCTTCAATTCCTTCAACTTCCTCATTTTCATCAAGGACTTCCTGTGGTTACTTGCACATGTTAAAAACATTGAGATCCAGTGTCATGTTTCCAAATGTTAGCTTCACCACTCTATTTTTGCAATTTATCAAAACAATAGATGTTGCTAAAATGGACGGCCTAAAATAACAGGAATTGACTTGCAACTATCAACCATAAGTTCAGTATCCAAGACAATAAAATCCACAGGATATATGAATTTATCAACTTGAACCAACACATCTTCCACTATTCCTCTTGGAATTTAATTGATCTATCGGCAAGTAGAAGAGTTACAGAAGTTAGTTTTAACTCACCCAAGTTGAGTTGCTGATAAACTGAATATGGAAGCAAATTGACACTAGCGCCAAGATCAAGTAAAACTTTTTCAATTTTATGTTCTCCAATAATGCATGAAACTGTAGGACAACCAGGGTCTTTATATTTCAACGCATTATTATTCTGAAGAATGAAGCTTACCTGTTCAACCAAAAATGCTTTCTTTTTCACATTTAATTTCCTTTTAACGGTGTACAAGTCCTTCAAATATTTTGCATAAGAAGGAATCTGTTTGATAGCATCTAACAGAGGAATATTGATTTTAACTTGTTTCAAAATTTCAAAAATTCCAGTGTTATGGTCCAATTTCATTGGATTTTTCAATGCTTGAGGAAATCGGGGTGAAGGCGAGAGTTTGGTTGCCTTTTGGTCAACTTCTTGATTTTCTTGGGAAATTGGTTCATTTTCTTTCTCACAAGATTCAGGGATTTATTTTTCAACAACTTTTTCACTCCTAAGAGTTATCACTGACTTGACTTAGTCTATTTGTTGGCTTTCTGAACTCCCCTCATTTAGACTGTACTGACCCTTGGGATTTGGTTGAGGTTGAGAAGGAAATTTTCCTTTCTCATGAATGATGAGTGCAGAAGAAAATTTAGCAAGAGTTTTTTTTTTGTATCAATCATGGTTTGATTGTTTTGTTTATTAATGGTCTCTTGCTTTTCTATGAATGCATGCATTGTTTCTTCAAGGTTTTTCCTATATGGTGGGACATAAGGTGCATAACCTTGAGAATTTTGAGAGTCCTGTTGTACCTGAGGAGGTGGTGGTTGCACGAATTGTGACTGATTATTATTTCTCCAGCTAAAATTCGGGTGATTTCTCCATCCCGGATTGTATGTATCTAAAAAAGAAGAAGTAAATGACTTGTTAAAATTATTCATTGCATTTACTTGCCCATGTACAACTTCTTTAAAAATAGGAATCTTAGGACATTCATGTGTTGAGTGTCCTAAATCATCACAAATGCCACAAATTTCTTCATTTTCCACAGATTTAATTTCTTTTGCTTTTCTTAATTCCATGGCTTCAACCTTTCTAGCCAAACTAGCAAACCTAACATTTAGATCTTCCTCTTGACTAAGGTGATATTTTCTTTTATTAGCACTTGCAAGATTAGATCTAATTGAATTTTCAGAAGGGTTAGTACTATGCCAAGATTGAGAATTTTCAGCCAACTAGTTTAAATAGTCTAAAGCTTCATCAGGTTCTTTATCAAGAAACTCACCATTGCACATTGTTTCCACAAATTGTTTAGTTTCAGGTGTTAAACTTTCATAAAAGAAGCTTATAGTGCGCCATTTTTCAAAACTATGATGTGGGCAATAATTTAACAAATCTTTAAATCGTTCTCAACATTGAAAATATGCTTCATTTGAATTTTGAGAAAAATTGTGGATTTGTCTTTTCATAGCATTGGTTTTATGTGTTGGAAAAAATTTCTTTAAGAACTCACCTTGCATTTCTTGCCATGTGCCAATTGATCTTGGATTCAAAGTGTTAAGCCAAGATTTTGCTTTATCTTTTAAAGAAAAAGGAAACAATTTAAGCTTAATAATCTCTTCAGTGCAATTTTGGTCATTGAAAGCAACACATACTTCCTCAAATTCTTTCAGATGTAAATATGGGCTTTCAAACTCTAAACCATGAAAATTAGAAAGTAAAGAAATCATACCTGACTTGAATCTAAAATTGTTGGCATTGAGTGGAAAGATAAAACATGTTGGACTAGAATTTCGAAGTGGTTGCAAATATTCACGCATGGTTCACAACGGTTGATTTTCAGGTTCATCATATACACTTTTATTATCAACCATTGTGTCAATTGTGTGTGATTGTGATTCAAACAAGTCAATATATAAAGTACCAGGATTAATTTTGACTAAACGACCAGAATTTAAATCACGATACTAATTAAGCATAAAAATATAAATAACTTAAAATAAATAAACAAAAAATAATGTACAAGCTGGCGGTGTAACCCACCATTAAATATTAACAAGGATGTGGTATAAACCAACCAACCACCCAATAAATATTAACAAGTAAAAAGTTAGATAACTGATAAAGTAAAAAGTTAGATAATTAAAGAGTTAATAATTAGTAAGTTAGAAAGTACAGAAAGTATATTGCAAAAAATAAATTTAAAATATGAAAATCGGAGAAAGGCAAAGCCCCACCAGAACCGGCGAAAGAGAAGAGAAGAAGAAAGATTATTTCGTTATGTTAAAAAACAATAATAAATAACAGAAATTAAAACGTTAGAGTGCGAGAAAATAAAAGTTAGTAAGTAGAAAATAAATAATAGAAAATAAAAGTTAGTAAGCGAGAAAATAAATGACATAAATTAAAAGTTAGAAAGTTAGTATGTTAGCAAGTTAGTAGGTTAGTAAGTTAGATAGTTAGAAAGTTAGAGAGTTAGTAAAGAAACCGAAGGATTGGCAAGCCGATCTTTTGCTCCAGTGAGGGAGAAGAGATAATAGATTTTATTAAAGAAAACAAACCTCAACAAATTAAAACTTCAAATCAAGTCCCCAGCAACGACACAAAAAACTTGATTGCGGGATTTAAGGATGCAAACCCAAGTGCAGGTTGTCTCAAGTAATAAATTTCTCGGGAGTCTGAGGTCGATCCACAGAGAATTGATGAAGAAAAATTAATTGAGGTAAGAATATGATTTGTCACAACACCAAAAGTAATAAAAGAAGTTCACAAATGAATTTAAGAGCTTGCTTAGGTTAGGAGATCCACTCTTGGTAATAAATTAAAGGTAAGATTATTTCTTTTTATAACTCAATTGAAATTCACACACAACGGAGGTTCCAATCAGAAAATATAACATTCAAAGTTTAATTATATATGCAATCATATTATGATTCCTTTAATTATCCACCAACATTTGTAAATGAGTTCAAGTATTCACTATGCCAATCCTATTGTCTACAATAAATTAAGATCTCCATTATACAAAGACAGTTTCTAAATTGATTGGAAACAAAATATAACACATATAATGTCCAATTGATAATATATCATTTAAGCACAAGAAATAGAATAATCTAACCTTATTTCATTACCAAGAGTTTCACTCTTTCACCCAAGCAAGATGAAGATTTAGTTACTCATGGATAAGAAGAAAGAAATAGAGAAGAAGAGAAAGATGAACGTGACTTCAATTTAGAACAAGAGAAAATTACAACAAAGGAAAACAATAAACAAGCATAACCTTAACTTGTAAAAACTAAGCCTAACACCAAGTGCCTTAAATGATCAGCCAATGGTGCCTTTTATAGAGGATTAGGGATACAAAATAACAAGGAGACTGATTAAGAGTAGGTGGATGAGTGGATGAATAGTAGAAAATGCCAAATGGTGAGGATAAGAGTGAAAAATCGTTGAGATTTCTTGTCTCCAAAATCATTCATTGCTTAAGTCATGGATTTCGTCATCAAATAGAAAAGTCATCTTCATGAAAGTTGTAGATCTTGATCTTAACTTTCAGATGTCCAAATTTCAGCCCAAGATAATTCTTACAGCCCGAGATATGACCCAATTATTGCAGACTGTTCAGACTCAATTTTAGCACCTCTGTTTTAACTTCCAGACCCAATATCACCTCCAAACTGTCCAAATTAGCTCTTGTGTTCTTCATGAAAGTTGTAGATCTGGGTCTTAACTTTCAGATGTCAACATTTCAGCCCAAAATAATTTTTAGAGCCTGAGTTATGCTCTGATTACTGTATACTATTCAGGTTCCAGACACAACTCGTGTTTTGTCTTCCAAGCTCATTTAGCTCTTCTAGATGTCCAAATTTTATCTGGAGTTCTTCATGAAAGTTGTAAAGCTTTCTCTCAGCTTTCCTACAAAGTAAAATTCATAATTTCTAGATATCTAAAACTCAAGATATGTCTAAAATACAGAAATAGTGTAAGGCTCAAATAATGCTGAAAAAATCAATTAGGTCTAATTTGAGTCTAATTTTACAAAACATAACCAGACTTAATTAATTAAGTACATGAAGAGTATAAATGACTAAAAATGAGAGTTTATTAATGTATAAAATATATGATTATCAATGTTGATAACGAGAACCCCAAATATTTCCTCTTTTTCATTGAAAATATTTTAAAAATGGGAAAAACTAAGATATTAAATATTAAATAAATTAGTTTCCAAAATTTTGTTTACATGGACGATTAACATTCATTTATGTTAGGGAGTTAACAGACACTTGACAAAAGGACGTTTTAGAATTTTAGTGAAAGTTTAATATCAAAGGGGAGAATTCCATATTTGAAGGTTGGAATCATGATTGAGCGCCCAATTTGCCATTCAATCTGCTCAACGATTACCTTTTCCATAACTATGAGAGAAAGTGATAACTCACATTGACGATCTAGATCACATTCACAATGATGAGTTCCTTATCAGTCATAAGCATCTCCAAACTGTTGTCATAACTCCATAATTGAATGAAAGCATTCGAAATGGACAAAAGGATATTACAAATTGTATCATGAGAGAAATGATATTTTATTATTATAATCCTTTTTTTTAGCAGAGATTTATCATGTGACCTTTATTAATTAGTGTGAAATCAACTATGGAGGATGGTGTGAAAACAAATCATTTTAATTTAAATATCTTTTAAACAAATATACATATATAAAGGTCCTAATTAAAAGTTATTGCTTATAAAAAAAATCAGACCTTTTTTTTTTGCGTCTGAGAACTCTTTTTGACATGCTCATATGCTTGCATTAATCACACATAAAATAGAAGAGTTTAAAGTCTAAGCATTCAAGCATAAACTTTGGAAGAAGATTCTTTTTGGTTAATAAAATTTGGATGAATATAGATATTTTGGTGGACATATATAATATTTTTTTCTATTGACTATTTGATTTCAACATCCCTAGTTGTTCATGAGATCAAAGTCCCAAATGTCAACACAACCTCACTACTTTCAGCCAGATAAGCATCATTTCCTGTATTCGTAGAACCAAAACCATAACCCATGTTCTCTTTCCTCCATCTTCCTCACCCCCTTATAAGCCAACCGTAGTTTTAGTCTCTTCCACCAATGAAGGTGCCACACTTAAAGGATACTAAAACTTGTAACAAAGGTGCAATGATGACATAGTTCCTGAAAACAATAAAGCAAAAGAGCGAGCATGTGTGCACCTTCACCATCTATAGCCTTGACGTGTCGCCAAATTGAGACCCACCACTACTACGCTCACCCCAACCATGAATTCCTCCATTGCTCCATCTACGATTTCAACAATTCCTTTGCCCATTTCCACGGTCGAACTCACTTACATCTCATCTTCTTGTCTTTCTTTTTTTCCAAGCTCTAGAAAACTTATTTTTGTGTTTTCTGATTTTTTTCTTTTATTTATTATGGGTTTGATTGGCGTGGGTACATACATTTTGATGAAGTTTTTGTAATTCTCCCTTTGGAGGTGTAGAAGCTTTGGCACTCTCATGCTTATGAGGTTTATGGGTAACAACTTACAAATTTGGCTTTTGGTTACATGCATTGTTGTTGGTTTGTTATTTTATTTTATGAAGTAGTTTATATTTGAGAAAAATGCTTGAAGGCTAATTCATTTGGACGGTGTAGATCAAATCAGTGCTGTGGGTGAATCCCTAAGTTCCAGAGATGATTGCAACGCCAGAGCTTGAAAGCCTTGCCAAAACTTACAGCAAATTCTACTGTACATGGCAGGTTGAAAAAGGTATAGAAATTTATTCTTTTTTTATTCAATTTTTCAAAGAAACATGAGTAATATTTGCACAATATTTTGAGTTATAATTGGTTACAAATGTCAAAGGAATATAGAACTCAATATAATTCATTCTGTTAAATTTTTTTAGGTGATGCTATTAAAAGAACACAACTAACCAAAATCAGAGAATAAAGGGATCCTTCGTTTTTTTTTTTTTTTATGGATGTGGCGCATATAACACTACTAAAAAATTTCTCTTCAAAATCTGAATCAGATAGCTGTTGCAATTATTCCTAGTCTTAGATATGTTTTGAGTATAATTTACTCTGAGAATAGTCAACCTTTTTATTGAGATATATCTATTAGTTGTTAATATATATCTATTAGTTGTTGTAACAGATTGTATCTAATCCATGATAGGTGTAGATAGTTGTTTCTAACTGATATAACAAATTTTGTTATATGTAGATCAGGATAGTTCTTAAGTTAGTTTCTTTGTTGATATATCTTATCTTTTGTCTTGCTTAGCCTATATATTCCAAGGCTCTTCTGCGTTTGTAATACACAAGTTATTTTCAACATACAATTCTTCAACAGTTTATTCACAAACTTTCATTCTCTTTAGTTTATTATGGCATTAGAGAAGGTTGATGGGGAAGTGGAGAAGAAAGATGCCTCCAGTGATGAAATAAAGCCGTTTGTCATCACCCCCTCCTCACCTTATCATCTTGGTTCGTCTGATAACCCAGGGACTCCACTGGTAGCTGTACCTCTTGTTGGAGATAACTACCGAAATTGGTCAAGATCCATCAAGACTGCACTTCGCGCAAAAACCAAACTCGGGTTTGTGGATGGCTCGGTCAAGAAACCATCAGAGACAGCATCAGAGTTCGATGCACAGGACAAGGCAGACTCCATAGTCACTGCATGGATCGTCAATTCGATTGATCCCACACTGCATAGAAGCATCTCACATGCTGCAACAACAAGAGATGTGTGGCTCGACTTGGAGGAACGATTTGCTCAAACAAATGCACCACGTATTCATCAGCTGTGGCGTACTCTTAACTTGTTCCAGCAAGAACCTAACATGACTGTAACTGAGTATTACAGCAAGTTTAAAGAACTCATAGATGAGCTCAGCGAACAACAACCATTACCGAAGTGCACTTGTGGAGCATCGAAAGAGATTCTGCAGAGGGAAGAAGACAATCACGTTCACCTTTTCCTCGGGGGTCTTGATGCAGATTGGTTTGTGCACATCAAAGGAACCATCCTTAACACTGATCCTTTGCCTTCTCTAAAAAAGGTTTTCAACCACATCTTAAGGGAGGAGGCGTGACTCAATGCAGATAAGAGCAAAGAGGTACCTCTTTAAGAATTTTAAATTTTAAGAGCAAAGAGGTACAATAATATAATTATTGTGTTTTCTAATAAACAATTGTGAATAAAAGAGAATATGGGACAAAAGAAAATGTTAGTGCACCTGCTTCACAATGGTAGACCTTCGGTCTGACAATTGTGTGCTTAAAGGTCCAACAAGTTGCTTCAGGAGTCCACGGAAACTTGGATAATCGGCAGCACCTGATAAGGAAAGTATTAAAAATATTTTCAACAATTATGCAACAGGAAAAAGAGAGAGAAAGAGATAAAATTGTATTACACTTAAATAGCTCAGTGAAAATTACAATAAATAATAAATAAAGCCATTTTTCCATAAACAATAGTCAAAAAATTGATAAAAGAAAAAGAAAAGAAAAGCAGAGAATTCAAAAAAATAATATAACTATAAAAATGTTGGTTTTGATCAATTTAGTTTAAAAAGTGCAACTAATGTTTAAGCCACCAAATAAGCCCTTTCTTTTGTAGAAACTAGGATCCTAAAAACCGCACCTGAATAAATAGAATCACAGTTGGTTGACTGGTATCCCTCAACCTCAAAAGTTATAGTTTATGGTCCTACCAACATTTAATTATCACCTTTGTTGTTTATCAAGGACATATTCATTTCCATAATTCTTTAATACCATAGTTCAGTTGGAAGACTTATGCACTAAATCAACATCAACAATTAAAATCTCATACCAAATTCTTATAAGATCAACATAAACATCCTTCAAGCCAATCCTTCAAGTTAAAGGTATCTTACAATGGCTAATGGTCTTGCCCTTTTAGACTCAAAATAGGAATAAGTTTTTAAGATTGTACTATTAGCATATATAATTATGTACATACTCCGAAAAGGAGTTTGGAAACACAAACCTCCTAGAACAAGGCCTTCAACTCTCTGCATAGCAGCAATACAAATTGACCAGTCTTAATTATGTACATCACATGGAAACATCTATTATTCCCTAGTGTACTGTGTGGCCTTTTCAAGTTTTAAGACTTCTGGTGGACAATATCTTACCAACCATTCCAAAGTGACATATTTTTATGCATTCTTTTCGCAAAGAATTTTAGATAATCTTTTGGCTTTGTCTAAACAAACAAAATAATTTTAACTCATTAAACCACGTTTTTGGCTGCCCTTTATTGTCTCCTAACTTTGACTCAATTACATCAACGAGGTAAAAACAAAGATAAATTAAAATACAAATAAAGGAAGTAGATAGTTGCCAAGAAGATCATTTCTAGTTATGGAACTCAGAACTTAAAGATTACAACTCAAAATAGTAGCCTCTAATCCTGTTATGCATACACGATCCAAGCATATTGTAGTTGATATTCATTTTGTACGTGATCAAGTGCTAAGCAATCAAATCATAGTAGCCTATGTCCCCTCTGCTGATCAAATCGCAGATTGTCTAACTAAAGCTCTCTCTCATTTAAGATTTAGCCAGCTTAGAGACAAACTCGGAGTTCTTCCTACACCTACTAGTTTGAGAGGGGGAGTTAAAGATAAGATAACTACCTGCTGTTGTTTTTGTTAAAGATCAGTGTTCTACTCTTGATCTCTCCTTAGTTTTCGCTGTGTATTAGATAAGATAAAGTTCTATCTTTAGTTCGAACTTCCTCTATCCTAGGAAGTCTGTTACAACATTGTATCTATATAACAAGACTACTGTAAACATTATGATCAATGAAATACAATTCACTTCTCCTCATTTTCTTTCTCTGACAATTTTTATTGCAATGTCAAAAATTATGTGGATAAATGTAAGGGTTCAACTTGATGTTCTCTACATTATATGTTCTTGGGTCATATTTTAAGTGGTCTGTAGACCAAATGTATGCTTTCTTATTACTGGTTAAGTGCCCCAGTATTAGACTGTATGGTTCTATGTTATGATCATTTTTCAGGCTGCTAGTTTTGCTAAATTGAGTTGATTGAGATGCTTGTTTGTGCTCTAATTTGTTGTAGACTACCTGTTATATGTTATATGTCAACTCAAGGCATTTCTTGGTTTTACCTTAAAGGCTTAAACGCATCTTCTATTTTGTTCAAGCTCTTTAGAAGACCAGCTTTGAACTATATGTCATTCATCCTATTTACGATGGCACAACGCATAAGATGCATTCAACCCGTACTATAAGCATTCAAGATCCAGTAAGAAACTCAGATATTTTTTTATTTTATTTTTGGTACTCTAAACTCAGATATTTTAATAAACACATGTAGTACACAAAGGTTTCAACAATTCCTGAATACATTCAAGAATCTAATCAATCCAAAGTTCCAAACAAAGGGAGTGCAACATCAAGCAAACACAAAAAATTACAAAAGGCTCATATATCAGTCACAGGAGGATGACGCTGCTTTGGGGCAAAAAACAAAACAAAAATGAAAAAAGACAGAAATGTGAGTCAATAACGTAGTACATTGATTTGATAATCTTGCATACAGACAAAAGTACATGGAAAATATTATTTCAGTTTTGAGATAGTATATTGTTGATCTCTAATAGATTAGTACATATTATTATTTGATTAATAGATCAGTACATATTATCTTATAATCTCTCTCACCCTGAACTTCTATGTACAAAAGAAAAAAACAACACATACAAATCATAAACTTGTCTAATAAAAAACTTAAGAAGAAGAAGAGAGGTAAAAATAATACAATTATCTTTTTAGTTCATTTCCTACAATTTTTTTAGTTCATTTCCTACAAATCATAAACTCACAGGATATTATCGACAATTTATTTGCGACTATGGAAAAATTGCGCGACCGTTGACTAGTCTATTAAAAAAGGGCTGTTTTGTTTGGACTAATGATAGCTTGGAGGCTTTCAGAAAATTGCAAAGCAGTGTTACTACAGCTCCCATCTTAGCCATGCCGAATTTTTCTCAACCATTCGCAATTGAATGCGACGCGTTAGGACATGGTATAGGGGTTGTCTTATCTCAGCGTGGTAAGCCTATTTCATTTTTCAAAGCAAAGCCTTAGCTGATTCCTCACTGTCTAAATCTGTTTACGAGAAAGAACTAATGGCGTTAGTGTTAGCAATTCAACATTGGCGACCCTACCTACTTGGAAAAAATTTCTGGTGTACACGGATCAAACGAGCCTTCGATTCCATGGCTGAGGCTGCATAACCACTCAAAACCAAGCAGAGGAAGCGACATGGGAAGATTTGACAAGAATTCAACATCAATTTCGATTTCAACCTTGAGGACAAGGTTATTTTGGGACCAGGGAGGTATTGATAGGAACTTAAAAGAGCCGTTAGAAAAGATAAAACCCTAAGGGTCTATTATAGGAAAAAGGGAAGGTTGTAAACAAATAGGTTAGCGAGTTAGTTATTTCTGTTACAAAGTTGTTATGTTTTCTATTTAGTAGTTATTGGTAGGTTAGAGTAGTTATTTTTCGTGGTATCCCTTATTATAGAGAGCCTATAAATAAGACTCTCTAGGGGAGTTTTCTAGAAATGCATGAGGTGTCAATATACACTCTTATACACAAATTGGTGAGTTCGAGAGTCATGTTTGATGAGTCTCAAAACACAAAAGAGTTTTCTGAACATGACCTATACTTTCCAAAGCTGAATCATAACTTGAAGTGTACTGGCATAGTGTTGTCAATATAAGCCAACGCACCCCAGTCAGCTTGGGTAGAAGGGGGCCAGATGTAGGGTCTCAGGGGTTATCCCATGGGCTTTAGCATATATTGACACCTCTATACAGGCACAAATACACCACATTTTGGCCAATAGCTATGCTTATTTTGATGAATGCAATAAAGGCCTCTCAACCAAAAAAAAGAAAATGAGACTGAAGAAGACTCCATATTAGGAAAGACGCCTAAACATTAGATAAGACGACAAATTCTATAATCTATTCTTTCATTCAAAAATGGAATCTTTAGGAAAAATAGTTTGTAACTTGACACAATTATAAGCATAATACATAATTGACATAATATCATATCAACAGACTGTACAGAGCCAGAATCTCAGGTAGAAGGAAAATATTTTCATGTCACAAGCAAGAGATTGCCAATAAACCAAGAGGAGTCTATTAAAAAGAAACAGTCAAACATAGACAGAGGTTCTAGATCCAAACTAAACACTAAGCATCCCTGGTAGGTTCAACAAGAGGAGTCTATTATCCATATTTAAGCATTCCATCACATAGAAAATAGAAAGAATTCGTTATAACTTATAACAATCATAAATACCTTGTCTGAGGCTATGGCAATCCTCTCTTTTAGAATGGAAAGTGAGAGAATAAGCGTGAAATGGAAGAGAGATGTGTCGATTGGTTGGATAGCACCAGAATCTTTTTACCACTCAGACAACTTTTGCATGCTACAAGGAACCATAAAGACAAGGTGTGAATTGATATATTATGAAGAAAACTTCAGTGAAAATTCCTTATTATGCTACATTGTCAATTGATTACTCTATTGATCGATTTTCAGGATGTAGGTAAAAATATGCTTTTGCAGAATCACGTCAACTAAGGTTCAAAAAAAATGAACTGTGTCCATCTTTGAGTTGAGCCCTTTCCCAATATCATGTTTAATGTCCAAATAAGCAGTACATTGAATAATAATTTCTATATGGACAAAACCCTGATGTCCATTTTCTTATGAGAAGGATTTACAAAAAAGATTAGGGTGACTATTCTCTCCAGAATCATCATGTTAAAGAGCGATAAACACAAATTATATTATGCAATGACTCACTATATTGGGTTATAGGTCTAGTAATTTTATTTCAAACAAATTATGTATTTCTTTCTCAAACAGAACCCTCTCATGATATTCCACTAAGAAGAGAA